>JARVJO010000002.1:24743022-24766712 GCA_031762555.1 Cynodonichthys magdalenae
TATAATGTTCGTATGTATTACTTCTCATCTTTTTCTGCGGTACTTGGGAAATGTCAGCCTTTGTTTGTTCAGGTGTTGTACTGAATGTATGTTGATTACTTTACAGAACACTTTTAAACTTATAACTTTTATATGCTAAAACCATTTTTCATTGATATTACTGATGTTTACATAACTGTCTTGATATAATAAAAAAGGAAAACATTTGATATTTCTGATATAAATACCTCCTATAATATATGAATTTGTGATATTTTGTGTGTGATCATAAAATCTGCATCTAAGCTATCAAAAACAGACTATTTTGTCTTTAGTGGTGTTAAAAGTAAAATGTAAGTTTTATGTGAATTGAAACAGTTACACAACTGTCTTTAATCCTTTTTGATAAACAAAAACAAGTCATTATGAATGACTGAAGCCTGAAAACATAGTTGTCTTGGTTCTTTGTGCAAAGGAGCAATATGTTAGAGAGCTGATTCTAAGCCTTAAATTTTTAATTTTAAAACTATTGATGCTGAAATGTCTTTCCCTCATAATTATGACTTAGCAGCTGCAGTTTTGGCCCAGATTTTATTTTATTTTTTTATCATCTTGACATTTAACATCTCATAACTTAGCATCTCATTATTATGACTTAGCATGCTTTAATGATAACTTATATAACACTTCATTATTTCACAATCACATCTATTTAACCAAATGAATGGTTGCAGGGCAGGGGGGAGGGGGTAACAGTTTCTTACTTAAATTTTTGTTATCCAATTGGCAACTTTCCAATTACAGGCTAACCTTCTCTAACCTCTGTCTCTACATGACTACCGACAATATCCTATTTTGACTTAGAATAATCATTTTGACTTAGCATCTAATAATGATTTATGCTACATCATGATTATGAGATAGTTTCTTAAATCATGATTTATTGTTTTATAATTATGAGTTGCTAATTCATAATTTTGAGACAGTATTGTAACTTCTAATTTTATCTCCAAACCACTCAAGTTGAGCTGTCTCAAATAAATTTAAATAGTGGTTTAAGATCAAATTTATTACAAAACTATTATTTTTAAAGGTTTCAACAGCGTTTATTTTAGTTTAGTTGAAACAATGAGTATTTTCTCCAGCAGGTGTCGCTGCAGTCGTTTTTCTGAACCTGTCACTGTTTACGGAAGTCAGAGTGACGTGTCACTCTGCACCAAAGGATTGTGGGAACTACAGCCGAGCTTACACCACGGCCAACGGCCGCAGACAATACAGTTTTAGCCAATAGCTTCGACTTGTGGACACTTTTACGAAATATAAACTTCGAGTACGGACGGCGACTCCTTGAAGCTGATGTCAGTGGGCTTTTAGGAGGAGGGAACATATGCCGGTGTCATCGCTGCTCTCCTGCGCAGGAGCGCCTATAGCGGACGGTACCGTGTCAATGGACCGCGGCGTCCGTGTTTTCCTTTCCAAGGGAGGCGAGTAAAGTAGCGACGGATTTATTAGAGCCCCGCGGTGAAAGGGCTGGCGAGCGATTACGCTCCCACGTTCCTTAACGTCCAAAAGTTTCTTGTGGTTTTATGTCGAAGACGCCTTCGAAGATGTCGACCAGCAGTCCCGAAGCGGTGAAGAAATTGCTGGAGAACATGCAGACGGACCTGCGGTCTCTCTCCATGGAGTGCAAGAAGAAATTCCCTCCTGTCAAAGAGGTTAGCCGCCTTGATGTAGCTTCACTCAGCCGCTGGCTGACTGCTCAGCACTTTGTTTTATGTGTGAACGCTAAACCTTTGAGTCCCTACCGAAACTGGTTTTTGTTTTGTTGAGACCGTTTCCACACGAACCGCTGGGCCTTTGTGAGACACTGGGATGTGGTCACTGTTGTTGGAGGAAATTAAAAGTTATGTCATCTGCTGGCCATTCCCTATAGCTTTAAAACAGCACATCTGTTTGTTAGAACGTATGATCAAAAATTATAAGCATTTGAAGCTGTCTGTCTCCTGACTGCACCCATGATGATTGTTTTGACTGACTTAAAGTTTTCTACATTCATATTTTGAGAGATCAAGCTTCAGAACATCTTATTATTTTTGCTGTGGCAAGTCAACCTCAAGCACCTTTCCATTCAGCCCAAATATATGTACACATATACTGAAAAATCAATAATTTTCTGAGCAGGCTCATAAATCCTCTTGATTTGGGTCATTTTTAGCTCCTCCTTTAGCATCAACAGTCTCCTCCATCCTGTGGCTGCTGATGAGACAATAAGACAGATTCTTCTCACAGCTGTATCAGTTGGGTCTTTAGGTCACATCAGCACCCTATACCCAGTCTCCACCATTCTTGTGCAGATTTAATGTTTTTAGTCAAACATCTCACATTTCCTCTTATAGTGGGAAAGTCTTAAGTTTTTGAAGGATTTTCATTGAGTAATTAGGATGTTTTTTGTGTAGAGGGAATCAAAATACACAGCATGATGTTTTATTTACAGTATATTGTGAATAGTAGACAAGGCTCTTTTTCAGAAGGGTAATGAGACAAGAACTCTATTCATGTTGGCAAGAAAAAATTAATTAGTAGCTGTTATCAGAACACAGTAACTGAATGCTCTAAAGTGTCCAACTCGTTTTCACTGAGGGCCACATGAGCATCACGGTGGCACAGTGGTTGTAATTACCTTCGACATTTTGTTTGATTTTGACTAAACAAAGAAACCTCACGTTCCTCATCTTGTTGCAGCAACTGAGCACAGCTAACAAACATTAACTGAGCTCTACATGGTATTTCCTGCATAAAAACCAGGGGTAGACATAAGGATTTTTTTTTACTAAATCTGGTTGTTCTTTTGAAAAATTAAGAAGAATTTAACCTGAAAAATGTAGATTTTTAAGATTGAAGACATTCTATAGTAAAATGGATGAGTTACACTGCTTTTCTCGGATTTACTTTTCTCTAATTTTAGGGTTTTCAACTGTGGAGCACAGTTTGACAGATTTCTCCTCTAAAATTATTGTTTAATTTAAATTAAATCCGAGGTCAAAGCATTCAAGTTTCCAGCTAGTCAGGATGTTGGGAAAAGTATTTTGTTTGTTGTTGTGAAGGAATAATGCAACAATAACACAACAACAGTGCTCTACGCAGCATTTTGAAGGTACAAACAGTGTTAAACCATATTGCCCAATAATCACTATAAAGTACTACAAGTACAACTGACTTAATGTAAACAAAACAAGGCTGCTAAAAAGCGTAAAAGTAAGCGTTTCACTCACTTTTGATATAAGTAGTAGCCATGATGAATTAATGATGTCACGTGCTTGGGTATGGTTGTGTTGCACAGACTTCCTGACTTAAAATTACGACTTTAGTGATTGTTGCAACAGTCAAAAAATGCTCCTTTAAGTCGCTTTGGTGTTAGAAGTCCAACTAATAGTAACTCTGTCAGTTTAGTTAAAAAAACAAAAAGGAAACAAACAAAAACATCAATAATACATTTATTCTTTGCAAAGAACTTCCTGTTGATATATATTTAAAATAAATACATCAAACAGCTCCTCAGCTGAAAACACTAAAATTACATAAAAGTATACTAGAAAAAAACTATTTAAAAAAATCCCTCTTCTTTTAGAATGCAGTCTTGTTACAGGTTAAAGTCTTCTTTTAACATCTGGACTTCATTAGAAAACACTAAACTGTATTTTTTACTAAGGTCATGTACACAGTTTACTCCTATTAATGAAAAACTTTGCAATGTATGCAGGAGCATGTAGTACTGGGTGGTGTTGGAGGGCGATGCTTGGGTAACCTCTAGGTGTGCAAACATTTTAGTTGAAATATTTTTTTGCTGCTTTATTCCCTGAGCCTTAAATAATCTGTGCATTCCTCTATTTCCAAGTCTGATGACACAGAAGAGGATGAGGAGAAGAATGAGGAAGTTCTACTCAAGCAGCTCCTGAAACTGTCAACCTGGCTGACTAAGAACATTTAAACTCTGTATACAAAACAGTTTACTTATTAAATTACATTTTTCTTGAGATTTTTGCCATTTTTGCAAAGGACAACCAGATTTTGTCAACTTCCTGTCTACCCCTGCTGTGTATGAATGGGTGAAGGTAAAGCACTTGGGAATCCGACGGGACTTGATAAAACCCTCAGTCCATTTACCATTTTTATCACTGTTGAGGCCTCAACCCTGCAATGATGAAATAAAAATGAGAAAAGAAACCGGTTAGCCAGTACCTCCAGTTCCTTTGTGTTTTCATCAGTCCTGAACTTCAGTGATTGATGTTTAGAAATGAGTCGCGTAGCAATAACACCGAGCCATAAAACACAGCTTATTTCACATCTATTGCTTTGTTGGTAACTTTTGGAAGCTTCTCTCTCAAATATTGATTTCTCATCACCCATGTTTTCAAGCATCCTTTTCCCCAGGTACCAAAGCAGTGCAGAGATCCTTTTTGATGCTCTTCACAGTCTGAGCATTCTTATTCCCTCTGATAGAGCTGAGATTGGGACAGGCTTTTTCAATTTGAGCTGTTGTGGTTACTAGTATTACTAAGATGCAACAAACCAACAAGTTGAATATTGGCTGCTGCAGTTTGAATTACCAGGATAGTTGTTTCAGCTACATGCTATAATCTTGATTCATTCATCAGTTCCTAGGTTATCATTTTCCTAACAATGTTTGTTTGTTACTTGCTTTTTTTTTTTAAATTGTATTATAGAGTCATAGTTTGGGTTAGTCTGTAAAACCACCATGATACTATAAAAAGTTATTCACCCTACTCTGGATATTTTTTAGGAAATTTTATGGTGTATTTGCACTTCACATTTGCACATAAAAGCTGAGTTTTGATGAGAAAGGCTGACGTTTAAAAATTATTCCAAAGTGGAGATTATTGGCATGTCCATGATAGAACATGAAGCTTTTGAAAAACAATGACGTGGCAACTAGGGCTGGGTATCATGGCCACTTCTCCAAATCAATTAGATTTTGATTCATAAGGTTCTGAATTAATTAATCACGATTCGATTAAATTCAATCTGCTCTTAAATAATGAAAATGGTTCAACTTTGTTGCAAAATACAATATCACTTTATTTTTTCTCTTCACCATAAACAACAGGTTTTAAGGAAAAACTTTTAAATTAAACAGTTTTTCGCTACAGAGTAGGAGCACAAATCTTTACAAACAAAAGTTGCCATGATCTCGGTTATCTTTAAGTTCTACTGAGAATCGGCTGATAGTGATTCCTTAGTTTCTTTTGTTTTGCTCAAGACAACTTGTTATCGAAAGCTAACGTTAGCACTGAATGACAACATACGGCAAGCCAGGAGTGACAAAATATAGAAACGTGCTTCAGACGTGCACACAAGACGCCATGGGGAAGAATCGATCTCACGCCCTGTGAATTGATTTTCACAAATTTAAATGAAATCGATTCAAGATCGATTAAATCGATTTTTTTTACCCAGTCCTGTAAAATTAAAACAATAGAGACATTTTTCCGTTTTTTGTCCTGCATTTATCTCACTTCATCCTAGTCCTGTAGCCATCAAATGTTGATTGAGCACTGCAAAGGTTAACAAATCAAAGGAAATTTGAAATGGTATCAAAAATCAAGTTTAGAAGGAAATTTTTGCCAAGCTTTTTGATCTGCATCTTATTTTGTTGGATGTACTTGCCACCTACTGGGGTGACATGGATATTTCATCTGTGTAAAAAAATTTGATTAGATTTTAAAAAATAATAATAAAAATAATGTAAGAAACATGTTTTACTGAGAGGCGAGTTACGAACCAGAGAGGGTTTTGTCCTGATGCATCTCAGTAATCCAGGTAAAAAATCAAAAGGAAAAAAAATATGTAGATCCTCTGGACAGGTTCTTCCTTAATGCAACGTTTCGTCTCTCCTCCAAGAGACTTCTTCAGTCTGAGGAGTTTCAGGTGGACTCAGCCTTATAAGCACTGCCTCCACATGGAGACAAACAGGTTGGTCACATGAAGAGAGGACCATTAGACCATTAGGATCGTTAGTGCCTTGATTGGCTCTATTGTTACTCTATTGACTCAAATTGTTCAGATATCTCAAGGCCAGTCAAGGCAGATGACCACCTGTCTTGAGTCTGGTTCTGCTGGAGGTTTCGTTCTGTTAAAAGGGAGTTTTTTCTTTCCACTGTCACCAGTGTTCTGCTCAGGATGAGAGACTGTGATGAAGTGATTGAACGCAATCTGCTGGCTTCTTTAGATTGATTGTTTTTTTGTGCAGTGCCATGAGATGATGTTTGTTGTGCCTTGGCGCTAGATAGATAAACTGAATTGAATTAATCCGTTGCTGCTTATGTTGCAATGACTTGAAGAATAAAGTAAAGCAATGCAACCATTGTAAAAGCTTAACACATCTTTTGCCTGACAAGTCAGGTGGGCTGCACAGAGACAAAATAAAAAGCCAGGCTGGTGATTGTTTTTGTGATTTCATGTCACAAAACTGAGAATCTGACTGACTGAGCTCCTTTGCACAGTTTGCAAAATCACCTCCAGAAATCTGCTGAGTTAGAGACCCCCGTGATGTTTCTGCAAACTTCAGTCTGTGATGAGTTTTGTTAGCAGATGTGGGTCAGTTCCGTTTTAAAGGTTTCCACACTAACTTGACACATTTATTAAGAGAACTGAAAGTAATAAGTGTGTACTGGTTGTCTTTTTGAGCTTTTAAAAGTTTATTTTGTGTAACAAATGGTTTGTAGTGTACAACTCTATTCTCTTTCTAGTTCAAATTTGTGCACATGGTGTTTTCTATGATGAAAATGTAATGAATTCCAGTTCTTACCAGGTCACCACTGATGAGTCTTATTTCTGAGAGGCATAAATGCATTGTTTTGCTTAAATAAATGGTGGATATTCTTTCTTTTCTTAATGTTGCTTACAAGTATAGTTTCCTCAAATGAGTTATTGAAGGTGGTGGTGGTTGGGGGATCTTTGTTCTCCAAAATAGCAGGGAGATCAGGTAATGCAAGCTCAAATGTTATTAAAACTGGTCAGACAGAACAGGATTATTAAGTTCTTACTCTGTAACCAGATCAAGAGTGTGATGAAGTGATTGAGTAGATTTGTGGACAATTTGAGTAAAACTAAATGACTCTAAAAATAAATTATTAAAGATTGAATTTAAGCTCCCAACATCTACAAATCCCAGGACTTATTAGTATTCAATTTTGAGTCATACAGAAAGTGTGAGAATTCAGATTGAAACTAAGAATAAAGGCCTGGTGAAAAAATAAGTAAATAAATAAGACAAAAGTGTTTTTTGTTTTGTTTTAATTTTGGATGAGGAAGATTGAGGGATAAAGACTCAAAAAGAATTATAATAATACTGTAATTGGTTTAGCATTAACCAGTAATCCTGACTGAATAATAGCATCTAGTCCTCCATCTCAACCTGTTGTTCATTTAATTTTCCTTTTTATTTAACCAGATTCAAAATCCCAATGAGATGGAGATCTCATTATCAAGGGGGGCCCGGGACACAAATAAACAGCACACATCATATTTGCAACTCTTGTATGATGTGTGCTGTTTGCAAAGTCACAATCATGATAAAATGGCAAAACAATCTAACAATTTATTTCTAAAAATTATTTAAAACACTGACACTGATTAATGGAGTCGCGTTGATTAATGTTGGTTGTTTTAGTAATATTGAAAATTGAGACAAATACCAGGAGTGGATTCATTTGTACTAACAAAATGAAGTTTCTGTAAGACAAATCAGTGTGATGATCAGGGTAGCTAACAGAAAGTTAGATATGAGATCTTGGATTCAACAAATCACTTGTAATAGTTTTATTTTTCTTTTTTGGCAAATGAACTATTGATTTCTTTCTTGAGTCTATTTTTGATTTAATGTGAGCAGTGGTGAGCAGGCATTTAGCTAGAGGGGTGTCTAAACGACGCCCTGTCTTGTTTGACAGCACCCTCTTTCAGCTGGTGACGTCTGAAGCGCCCAGTATCTGGGCTTAAATGTTGTTTTGTTCTGAAAGTGTTGATGACCTTGTCCAAAATCCTATCTAAAAGCCTGGTGAGTGCATGGCATGAAACATAAAATACAGTTTTGCTAGCTGTGCTCATAAGAATAGCCACCTTTTTTATATAACATGAGATGCCCCAAACCCCAGCTAGCTGCTGGTTGCAACAGAAAGTTGTCCTGTTTTCTCCCTATTTTGAGTCAGACACTCCAACAGTATACTACTTTTTACTGTGCGATGAATGTGGTTTCAGTTTCTGACATCATCACATATTATGACATATTACCAGGTTTAGATACAGACTCTATATTTTACTGCAAAGTGTTTTTAAAGAAAGTGTCCAAGCTGGACAGATGTGGAGTGTGTGCTCACATTGTGCACCTTAGGTGTGTGTTTTGTAGGATTCACACACTACCTTGCTGGACAGTCTCTCTGGGGGAGTCTTTGTCCAGCAGCACGTCCTGCTCATATTTACCACCCATCCTTTCTGTCTCTCTGGAGCCAGACTGTTTCTCCCTTTTGACCATCTTTACAGAAAACTGTTGTGTTCACCACTAGTAATGTAGCAGTGCTGCACTGTCACCAACTCGACACAAGTTGGATCAAATTTTGAAGTAAAAATTCTCCTCCTTTCTCTCTCACTTTCCCTCTAGGCTGCAGAGTCGGGCATTGTGAAGATTAAGACCATAGCAGCCAGGAATACAGACATACTGACAGGTGAGTGACATACTGCTTCAGGAGGTGTGAACTGCTTTAGCTGACACATGAATATTAAATGAACTCATGTACATGTTGCAACAATCTAACCGGATTATGGTGGGGTTATAATAAACACTGCAAGGCAGAAAAGTGAAGTCTAGATTCAATAATAGCAAAAATAATGAGCTCAGGAAAACTAAATATACTGAAGGACCAGGTTTTTTCAGTTGATTTTTTTTAATGACAAAAATATCCCAAGATGACAGTAATTAGGATGCAGAATGACACATGCAGTCAAAGTCAAATTGTGTACAGATGTCCCTGGAGTCACATCTGCTATGTTCACACTGCAAACAAAAATTGACACAAGCCCAATCTTTTTCTGCCTAAATGCAACCCATATCTCATTATTTGACAGTCTGAATGTGACAAATCCATTTTTGTTTGTTTTGTTTTAACCCATCCCAAGTTTTTTTCATGTGTGGTACTGAATCAGATACATAAAGCAGCCGGTGTTTTTCAAAGCAACTAAACTGAACAGACATGTTTCATTTCATCTGACGTTTACGTCATTAAAGGGGATATTATGCATTTTCCAGGCACATAGTTCAATTCTAAACAGCAATCCAGCAACTTTGATACCTTCAGTGGTTGAGAAAATACTGTATAAATCAAAACAAATTTGACTTGGCCTAATAACTCGAAATTGGCTTCTGTCTCTTTAAGAACCTCCTACTGTTTGCCACATTCCCACTTCAGCACGTCTTCACAACAATGCTTCGGGGGAGGGGCGCTCTGTGGGGCGGCAGACTGAGCTCCAGGGAGGAGCTCGGCTGCTATGTACAAATAGGTGGTTTTGGTTTTGTTATCTGTATTTTAATGTGTTGTTTGTATGTTTCCAAAAAGTAGTTCAGTTGAAGTGGTTTTAAATAAAGGATTTCTCTTCACATGAAAGAGTCGAAGCAACACTCTAGGTAACTTTTTGATGGGGGAATGACCTTATAACATGTTATAAGGCTCAAAGTCAATTTTGCATAAAATGGATATTAGCGTGATGGGATCCATGCTTGTTCTGGTTCCAGAAATGCATTTCTGCGTCGGAGCAGGTAGGAAGGGGCAAGATTAAATATAAACATGGACAAAACAAGCTTACAGTTAATATTTTAGTCAGTTTTGATTACACAACAAACATCAGATTCTGACTCAGAATGGATACACTCTAACATTTAACATCCTTATTTAATTCTGCAAACACAGCGTGTTGTGTGTGATGTCACATCTTCAGAGCTGTGGACCGTTCACGCTGCTGTCAGATGGAGGTCACATTTAAATTATAATGTGAACAACCACCCTGCTACCCTGAACCAATATCATTTCTTTCAGCTTCAGAATGAGACAAACATTTAGATTAAAAATAAATACTTTTAAAAAGGTATGTTGCTGTAGAAACACGTGTGTGACTTCTTGAGAAAAATGGCTTTATTTAATAATATACACTGCCTGGCCAAAAAAAGAGTCGCCACCAAAAAAACCCACATTCAGCTGTCCCTCAGTAACTGTACCCAGCACGGCTACAATGAGCTGACTGTGAACTCGCCTGGTAATCTGGATCAACTGTCACAGTAGTTCAATGAGGCTTTCAGACAACGTGTAATTGTTAAAGCGTTGTGCTTTTTCTATGCAGTTTATTTTAACAGTACAGATAATTTCTGTTGTTTCTGTTATTCTTTCTTGCAGCACTGAAGGAAAACAGCTCAGAAGTTGTGCAACCGTTTCTGATGGGTTGTGGCACCAAAGAGCCAAAGATTACCCAGCTGTGTTTAGCTGCCATTCAGAGACTCATGTCCCATGAGGTGGTGTCTGAGGTGAGGACCGAAAACTTTCTTTCTGTTTCAGTTGCTCAGGATACCAAAAGTTGTGTTCAGAGTTGAAATGTTTACATACTTAGATGCATATTCAAAAATGGAGCAGTCAGTTCACAGGAAGAAATTCAAAATGCATTCAAATAAGTTTTTTTTCTTATTTAAAATACCTTAAATTTTTTTTTTTTTTTTTTTATTCCATTTATATTTTAAACACTGCAAATTGTTATTCCCATCACATGGACCATTTTCATACTTATGGCTGGTGTTCATGTGGGCTAATTTTTCATTTGCCTGACATTTTCTGCATTTATTGTGTGGTTTGGGGGTGGAGTGTGGTGGGTTCCTGTGGTTTTAGAGTTTTAGGGGGTGTGCTGAGTTTTAGCAATGTGCAAAGTTAATGAGTCTGTTTATTAGGGTTGGGCAAAATCGTACCGTGTGCAATTAATCGTCAGAAAAACTTTAATCGATTAATTTTTGGCACCTGACATATGATTAATGCCACCAGGCAGACTGACTAGAGATTTCCCTGGTCAGTCCGCTCAATGCTCCTCTCTGCTTCAGATATGACAAACTTTTTAAAAGAAATTTGGTAACTTATTTATCAGAACTCTGGTTTTACTTGGTTTATCAACACAGTTTAAAAATTGATGTATAGACTGAAGTCTGTACTTTTGACACAATTTGGAACAGATTTTTATGGAGAGCAAGTCTTTCCCACAAGAGTGATTTAAATTGGCCATGTGACTAGGACAGGGACTCCAGGGGATTAATCGTCATATTAATCGTTATTAGCTAAATACCACAATTAATCGTGATTAATTTTTTTGCCAATATCACCCAACCCTACTCTTTATAAATTCAGTCTGTTCATTGGCATCAACTACTTATTAATATTTGTATACTAAGAAGATTATTAGAAAGAACAGTTACTATTTTCATCAATTAGAATGTTTGCATTTCACAATTTTATAAACTTAAATGGCTGCAAATCTTCAAAGCCATGGCTTTTGAGTCCCAAAATGTTTTTAGGGGCAGGCTGACTTCAACCCCCTCTCACCGCCCTGGTCCACTCAGAAGACACAGAGGTGGACAACATGCATTTAAGTCCCAGACTGAGGTGTTTTCTGTAAGTCTCAACAATCTGAAAGGAGTCGAGTTTCTGAATTTTGTTTGGTAGCATAAAAAAAATGTAGCTTTCCGTTTGAGTCCCTGTCCTTTTAACTTTACAGGGGTTAATTATTTAATTGTTAATTAATATCAACGCTGAAACCAATCAACTTAACACTAACAATCAGTCAATAGGAATGTAAGGACCGTTAGTCTGTAAGGCATCAGTCCTTTCACCTCGTCCACTTTGCATTTTCCTATCTAGTTATTTATTGCCTCTGTTGGAACCACCGGCCGAGAAACTGTCTGAGAAGATTTACATGACATGCAGAGACAGTGAAACAACCTCGAGGAACCCGGTGGAAATGGGTATCTCTCTCAGGAGACGGGGGACTTTAATAACTTTTTAAATTAAAGTCTACTTCAGCGTGAGCGTATCTGTCAGGTGAAGTGGTTTAAAGCTTTAAATAACTCTGCTGCTGTCTGAGATGATATGAGCTGTTTCCAAACCTGGAACCAGGAGCTGCACAGCTGTCCTGTTATTGCTCCAGAAATGATTGTTATTAAAATCTTATTGAACATAGCTGATGTAATTCATACCTGATGTACCTGAGGGGCTTATTTAATCAAGTTAAACTATAGCTATGTTTACATGTGCAAAAGTTTTTGAACAGATCGAAACACGGTGGCTCAGTTGGTAGAGCTGTTGCCTCTCAGCTAGAAGGTTGCCAGATCAGATCCTGGCCCGGGGACCTTTGTGGGTTCTCTTTGGGTACTCCTGCTTCCTCCCACAGACCAAAAACATGACTGTTAGGTTAATTGGTAACTCTAAAATTGTCCCTAGGTGTGAGTGAGAGAGGGAATGGTCGTTTGTCTTGTCTCTATGTGGCCCTATGATGGACTTGTGACCTGTCCAGGGTGTGCCCCGCCCCTCACACAGTGACTGCTGGATATGGGCACCGTGACCCTAGAAGGAAAGAAGTGGGTATAGATAATGGATGGATAATGGATGATGGATGTTTACATACACCAAGCTTTTATTCAGAATAGAAGTACTGAATAAAAGCTTGGTGTATGTAAACATCCATCATCCATTATCCGTCATGAACGTTCCCTAAAAAAACGCAGAAGTTCTGGTTCTGTGATGTACATAAACAAACATTTAAATGTGTCTTCTGAGCCCAGAATGGACCGGCTCCAGGTTTTAATGATGGTGGAGACGTTCCTGCACTCCCTGATTGAGCTCCAGGTGAAGCAACAAATGTTGTTTCACTTCCTTCTTTACTGAGTGAGAGAGTGGGAGGAAATAATCATTATCTGAAAGTTCTGCTGCTCCTCCCTCCACAAAAGACCAGAAACCAGTGGATGTAAGTCAGAAGTCATGTGCAGTCAGGTCAGTTTTCTACAACCAGAAGAAGATGATAAAAATTAATGTTTACATGCACGCTGTTCGAATTATTAATCAGCATAAACCAGCCTTCATTCAGATTACAATTCTGATCGAGCTGAATCAGATCAGAATCTTCTCATTGGGGCATTTACATGCGTGATCATTTCGATTGGCTTTTTATTCCTATTATTTATGTCTATGTTGACATAGCTTATGTATCAAAAATGTTTTTTGGTGAAAAATTGCAACTGTCCCCCTTAAAAACATTACAAGGATAGCATTTAGACTTATTGTGTATAGCAACAACATTTTTATTAGAGTATGTAAACCAACACTTCAGCCTATAACTATTTTTATGCTTTAATTTTAGTTTTAAGCTCAAATATTGCAGATATATTAAAAATAAAAGTAGGAATCCTCACAAATAGTAAGCTGAAATCAGCTGGTTATCAGATTTAAATTTGTCTTAACAGAATTGTTTGAACTGATCTGTGTCAGACTATCACATCTTAATGTGACATTTACTGTGGCACAGTCATTTGGATGTCTGAGGACGATTTCATCAGATAAACTGCGCTATGAGGAGTTTCTGTTCCACTTTAGGATGTGATTTTGTCATCTTTTCCTCTTTTAGTGCCTTCTCCCTGACTTCTGTATCCTTGTCCTGCAGCGGTTGTTTTCACACTGTAACAGTCACTAACCTGCAACATCTAGCTCTCAACCAAAAGCCTACAAAGCAGTCACGCACACTTGCATTTTCTAATCCATTTACCTTTTTTCCCCCAAGCGCTCCACTTCATGAACTGTGAATTTCAAAGCTCAGGGCTACATGGGACAAAGCCGAAACATTTCAATTCACATTCTTAACGTGCCGCTGGAGAGAGCGCCAGGATTGTTGTTTTGACACAAAATGCAGACTGTCCTTGGGGGGGAAGGACAGAAGTCTGTTCAAATGTCTTGATAGGAAATACTCTAATGGGGAAGGAAAGGCACTGAATTACCTCCTAATAGTGCCTCCTTGGAAGACATCTTGTGGGACAAGACTGGAGCAAAGCTGTCAACATTTTCATCTTTTCATTTAGAAGACAAAAGTCTGGTGAGGAGTTTATATGTATCAGGAAATAAGGTTGTATGTAGGGCTGTAGGAAAACCTGGTATAGAGTAAAAAATGCAATGTTCAAAATGGTATGTCTGAATAAATGCCAGAATCCACTGGATTTACACTCAGAAGCTTTATTCTTGTCTCTGACTCCAATCAGTTTCAGCAGTACACAGCACAGGCCTCAGTGATCTTGGGAAACCCCAAACAAACCTCCCAGTCTGTCCAGACTGGATCTGAACAGAGACTCTGCAAAACTCCCCCAAAACTAAAAACATCAACATTATAACCTCTTCAGTCTCTTCCTGGTTACACCCCTGAAGGTGGTAAGTTTTACGTCAGACGTAGAACGTAACTAACTTTTGTTTATACCAGAAAGAACACATTGATAACACACACACCAACTCTGTCTGTTTTAAACTTACTGCTGCCATGATCAGAAAGTGTCAAATATAAAACTGCATCAAACATTCAGTTGATCCATTACAAAATTTTCTTCACTGTGATGAGCGATAACAGTGTTTAGTATTGTGATGATGATACGAATTGCGATAAATGAACAAATACTTTAGCATGTTGATGACTTTCTGCTCCGAACTAATACATTATTTTCATTCCAACATGAGTTTTATTTTAAAAAGTGCAACTAGACACATCTGCCGTGCATTAGCTGTGAAACAACAAACTGCATGCAGTACAGTTTGTTAATGACATTCTCTGATGCTCTAAATACTGGATAATGCCCCTTACTGCCTTACTATAATTTTTTATAAATTAAAAAAAAAACATCTAAAATTAAGTTAAAGAATTTTAAATAAAAGTTGAACTTAAACCTATCTGCAAATTCTCTCATTTCAGTTGTCCAACACTGACCTATGAGTTGATGTGGTATCTCAGGTCCATTTTGTTCATCAGACTGATGCCAACAAAAGGCATGAATGCAAACATTTGGTCCAACCATTTATGCAGTTAATGCAGTTTTCTGCGGTATGCCTGTTGCACAGGCTGTTATCGCAAATACAATACATTTTTGATATATTGTACATTCCTAGTTGTATGGTTCCAAACCTCTGGAGAACTGGAAGTTGGCTATATTAAAACAAACAAAAAAAATCTGTAATCAGAGAAAACTAAATGTTTAGGTTGAGTTCTTCAAACAGTAGATAGTGGCTTAAAATAAAATTGAAATGATTTCCCAAATTAAATGGTGTACAAAATGTTTTATTTTTTCTTTATGAGGTCAAAAGTTCACTTGTGAACTTGTTAGGATGTATTCACATCGGACACATTTGGTCCACTTTAAACGTTTCCCCTGTTGGTCCGGACCTTTTATGCAGGTGTGAATAGACTCGTGAACCCTGTGTGGATCAAACAACTGGACCGAGACCCATTTTTGAGGTGGTCTCGGTCCACTTCCAAACAAATTGTGGTGCGATTCACTTTTGGTGTGAATACAGACCAGACTCGAGCCGAACCGATTACAGGACACATGTGCCTTTTTGGACTTCACGGGCCACCATTGCTAAGCGTCATGGGAACGATTAGCCTTTCAGTGTCGCTAATGCTAACACTGTGCTACAAACAATGAGCCGTTGTGGGTCAGGGAACGCAGAGCATCTTGTCTCCTTTAGGTTGCATTTGACAAGGCTGTCCCAACATTATATCATCGTAAAACCACCACTGAATGAGCTGCTCTTGATATTCCTAATAATCAGTTGTATTAACAGAACCATCTTTATTTCCAGGTCTGTGCTTTGTTCTGCCCCCATCATTTCTGTCCAATGGGAGCAATGACCGTCACCTGCGTGACTTTGTTTATAAATTATAGTCCACTTGCAAAAAGCACAATGTGAATGCAAACTGTACCAAAGGGAATAAAATTAATCCACTTCTTGGTCCGGACCAAACAAGTGGACCAAAGGACCTTTCTGGTGTGAATACACCCTTAAAGTATTTTTTGTATAGAACTCATCCAAGGGAATGTATGTCAGAAAGCCTGTTTTGGACAGCTCTACCCCTAAAAGGATCTGTAGCGTCACTTGACATCAGCTTCAGATTGCTTTGTTTGCTCAGTTCTGTGTAGGGAAAGCTTTTAATGTCATTGCTCCATTGATAGAACCATTACCTTGTCACAGTAGTGTGTTTTTCATATCTGTGTCTGAACCATGTGCCATAAACACCCACTGTTGTTGGTAGTTTTACTAAGTTGATGATGTGTTTGTTGTGTCTAAAACAGGCAGCAGCCGGGAACATTATCAACATGCTGTGGCAGCTGATGGAAAACGGTTTGGAGGAGCTGAAACTCTTACAGACAGTTCTGGTCCTGCTGACTACCAACACAGTAGTTCATGATGAAGTTCTTTCTAAGGTACAAGGCCAACACCACCTTACTCTTTTATCTGTGCTTATGTTGTTCAAGACAACTTCAAACTTTTCTGATTTTCCCATTTTTCTCCTGAGTTATCTCACACCATTAAACTGTATCTTTATCAAAGCCAACATTTCAGTGATGGCACCTTATCTTTGTGCTCATTTTCGTGTGTTCGTATTAAATAAATCTAATTTAAAGTTTAATTTAGAGTATTTTCATTGCACAGGCCATCGTGTTGTGTTTCCGTCTCCACTTTACCAAGGACAACATCACCAACAACACGGCAGCTGCCACCGTCAGACAAGTCGTCACGGTTGTGTTTGAGAGGATGGTGGCTGAGGATGAGCGATTTAAAGGTTAGACAGCATCGTGATGTTTGAAGTAAAGGAGTTGATACAAAGATAGGAATGCTGGAATATACAGTATTTAGACGGTTTAGGAAAGTTAATTCTTTGACAAGATATTAGTACAATTCATTCTTTTGAAAATCCCAACTTAATTTCCTGGTATTTGTTGCTGTGTTGCTTCAACACAAATAATCCATATTGTGTTTAACCTCAAGGTATTGTGGAGCAACCTCCCCCTGTCCAAGGAAACACTAATAGGCGGTCCGTTAGTACTCTGAGACCCAGCGCCAAGGATGCATACATGCTGTTTCAGGTATACCCACCAGGGGGCAGTAGCCCTCTACTGAGCTACACCCCCTCTTTTGTAAAGGCTTGAATAAAATCATTGCACTAAGTTGGTTTTCTGTGATTTAAAAAGAGGCCAGTAAGGATGGGTGGCTGGTCTTATCACTGTTAGATTTGAAAAATTTGAATGTTCAATAGTTCCCTGTCTCCAAGTCCTCTTTTGTTGTCCTCAAACAGAATCCTTTTGTGTGAGGATGTTTGTCCTCCCTCCAGAGCTCAGTCAGTGCACAGTGATGTCTGTGGGACACAACACTCCTTTTGTCTTGAATGCCGTTTGCTTTTGCCTGCAGGACTTGTGCCAGTTAGTGAATGCTGACGCCCCCTACTGGCTGGTGGGGATGACAGAGATGACTCGGACTTTTGGCCTGGAGCTGCTGGAGTCTGTTCTCAATGACTTCCCTGGTGTATTTCTGCAGGTACACACACAGATCCTTATCATTAATTACAGCAATGTGTGTGTTGCTATGCTCCATCTGGTCCAATGTCCTCGTCTGTTTCCCACTCAGCACCAGGAGTTTAGTTTCTTGCTGAAAGAAAGGGTGTGCCCCCTCGTCATCAAGCTCTTCTCCCCCAACATCAAGTTCCGGCAGGGCACCGGCAGTGCTGCCGCACCAGCCCCTGTAGAGAAACCTTACTTTCCCATCTGCATGAGGTTACTGCGAGTGGTTTCAGTCCTCATCAAGCACTTCTACAGCTTATTGGTGAGGTGCCAATCTCAACAAAACTGCTGCATCATATATTAGTTTTGTGTGAGGAAGCTGATGCACTTCATTTATCTAGGCTGTTTAGCATTGTTCTGTCTGAGAAGTGGAAGTGTATTTGTTCTGCACCAGGTGATTTAATGAACTTGAGTGAATAAAAGCTGCTTTTTTTTCTGGTGTTTTGTCAGTACTTGAAGTGTAAATGTATCATGTTGACTGGGAACATTCTCCAAGCTACTGAACCTTAAAACCTTTTATTGTTTAGGTATTTTACTTGATTTTATTTTATCTTTTAAACTGGTCAAGTGTTTTTCCCAGTCTGATACAGTCGGTGTGTGTGTGTGTGTGTTTTACAGGTGACGGAGTGTGAGATTTTCTTGTCTCTGCTGGTGAAGTTTCTTGATGGGGAGAAGCCACAGTGGCTCAGAGCAGTGGCTGTGGAATCAGTCCATAGACTGTGTGTACAGCCTCATTTATTATGGTAAATAACCAAAACCGTCTATAAACAACACATATTTTAACAGTGGAGTCTCATATACTAGAATACTGTATTCACTATCTCAATAAATCCCTGTCTGCAGTGTTGATATTTAAATAAAGCCTGCAATAAGCTGAAGCAGGTTTTACTGTGTTACCCTGTGCTGCTTTGTGCTTGTTGGCTGGTTCCTTGTTGTACTGGTGTTTCCATAAACTTTTTTTTCTTCTTTCAGTTCCTTCTGTCAGTCATACGACATGAAGCAGCACTCCACAAAGGTGTTCAGAGACATCGTCAATGCCCTGGGATCCTTTATTCAGTCCCTGTTTATTGTCCCCAACGCCGGCAACACTGCTACTGTCAGTTCCCCTGCTGGTTAGTGTTCAGGATTCATTTGATTTTTAGGCATTACTAATCTCTGTAAAGTTTTATAAAACGGATATCGCAGGGTTATTTCCTAACAATTCTGCAAAATGGCAGCATGGAGCAGTCCATTAGGTTTCCTCTGGGCGTTCATAAATCACTGATGGAGCCGGCTGTGTCCCACACAGACATGACCTTTCAGAAACAAAATGAGCTTCATGGAACCAAAAGAGACACTAAACAGAACTCAGCTGTGTTGACGTGGAGCACAACTCCTTACACGTTTTCAAAACATGATAAATTAACTTAGTTTAGCGAATCTCTTTGTAGTTAACATGTTGCTGTGTGTCATCGATTTTACCTCCGTAATAAATCTGATTGTTTTTATATCCTGTGACTGGCTGATTCACAGAGCAGATGTCGTCACTTCATTGCAGTATTTATCTTTTGCACCAGCGTTCCTATACATGTCAAGTGTTTTGGCTCTGTTACTACCTGGTTTTGCGACACAAAGGCACATTAGATCTTTGCCCCCTCTCGTCGCCTTGGTCCATCCAGACCGCACACCGAGGCGGGCAGAAGGCGTGAGTCCCGGCGTGAGTCCCAGCCTGAGGTGTATTTATAAAGAGCCTACAGAGATGAGTTCAGATGCACCTGAATGTTCAGCTTGTGACTTTGAGGTGCTTTTTAAAAGTCGACTCTTGTCTTAATATCTGTCTGAAAAGGTAAACATAACAGTTATATGAGTGGATGTCCTGCTGCATCTCAATAATCCAGGTAGAAAAATACAAGAAAGATAAGTAGATCCTCTGGACAGGTTCTTCTTTAATGAAATATTTCGTCTCTCCTCCAAGAGACGACTTCAGTCTGAGGAGTTTCAGGTAAACTCAGCCTTATAAGCTCTGCCTCCACATGGTGGACAAACAGGTTTAACGATGGCAATCAACACTGTTTGTTCGTTATGGCCCTGATTATCACCTATTGCTCACAGGTGGCTGAGTCATACTCACAATAACAGCTGGACATGAAGGCCTCCACCCCTGTTTAATGATGGACGAGTTTTCTTCACAAAATATCTTCCTTTACTCCTCTCTCAAACCAACGTTCCTCTCTATCAAGGATGAGAACATCTTCATCTCTGAAAGAGTGACCACTGGCCTATAGATGAGTGTAAACTGCAGAGTCCTGGCCAGATGAAGTTGCTCTTCTGTGCTGGCCCATTCTTTTGAACAGTGGCTGCTTTGTTTCCCCTATGTATAACTGATCAGGGCTGAGTTCACCTCTTGGAGGAGAGATGAAACATTTCATTAAAGAAGAACCCGTCCAAACGACCTACTTCATTTATTTTGAATATGAGTATATGTTTAAATCTATATTTATTTTAACTGTTTAACTTTATTCTCTGACCTTTCTCACCTAGGTGGGTCAGGTTCGGGGGCTCAGGGCACAGTTCAGGGCGGCCCGGCGGCAGCAGGGGTCAGCAGTACCTTGACCACCCAGGCTGCATTTGAATATCGTGGCACCTGGATCCCTCTCATGAATGTCAGCGTGCAAGGGAGTGCCAAGGCTACATAGTAAGAGTTGTTACTGTAAAGACACTAAACTGTTTTCTTGTTTTTTGGGGGGTTATTTTATATTTTTTTATGTGTCCATATAAAATATTAGGGTTGAAGAAGCAGAAACACAGGGAGATGTTAATATATTCAAGCTTGCACAAAGAATTAGACTTTCTTCTAAAAGCAGTAATAAAATCTTACCTTTAAACCACAGGAAGTTGAAGTAAAGCAGAGAACAAAGTTGCTTCAGTAATTCTCCTGTGGTATTTCAAATCTGAGCATCTGATGAGTAAAAACTTTCCTATGATAGAAACAGGAATCCTCTCTGACAGTAGTGGTGTGTCTACTGTAAACGGGGTTCTTGGTGGCAGTGTAATGGCAGCATGTGAAGTGCAACAAAAAGCATTTTACACATATTTAAATGATCTCATAATTCTCTTTAGTTTGGAGATGCTGGACAAGGTGGAGCCCCCCTCCATCCCAGAGGGCTACGCCATGTCGGTGGCCTTCAGCGCCCTGCTCGACCTGGTGAGGGGCATCACAAACATGATTGAAAGAGAACTGACCACGGAGGAGGAGGCAGCCGCAGAGTTCAGGGAGACTCACCCCAATCAGGAGTGGAGGCCTCAGCCTGGTGAGGACGCTCACAGGAAAATAAAGTTACAGGAAGTACAAGCTTGTTCTGATAACGCGGTGGAATGTACCGTAAATACAGGTCAGTGGGATTTTGTGTAATAAGTTGAGGTTAAGTTTGACATGGTCCAGTTTAAGGTGTGGGAGAATGTGAGGTGTACACACATACATGTGTACATACATACAGTACATATACATGCTATATGTACTGTGTAAAAGTTTTAGGTTTCCTTCAGTTTTTAGATTTTGCTTTAAAGTAGTCAGACTTGATTTTAATTTTTTTAAATAGTTTTGATGAGTAGTTTGTCTGACGGGATGAAGGGTTGTCAAATATTTTTTTGTATATACACTTTGGCTGCTACTTGACTCATTTTCAGAAGAATTGATACTTTTTAATTAGTTTGTAGAAGCCATTTAAATGTCTTATGAATAATTCAAGCATAAAAATTCCAAGTGCAGATAAATACAATAAAAACTAAATAAAAGTACACCACAACATCCATATAGCACACAGTACAATAATATAATAATATACTACCACAGTTTATTTGGGCTTACCTTAAATTATTAATGAGGCGACACTAACAGGGATAAAAGAATATTTATACCTTTTTTGTGTTACATTTTATCACCATGTATCTACGAGCAGAAGGCAACAACCTGTACGGTGATGAAGAGGGTGAGATGGGACAGGAAGAATAGCTTTAGCCTTCTTTGTGACTCTACCAGACTAATCCCTATCATTTTGCTGCACATCCTTACAATGCTGTTTAGTTTGTGCTTATTTTTCAGGCTAAAATACTCAAACCAACAAATAAAAGAAAATGTTAAAACTGACTGAGTAAAACATTTTGATAAAAACTCTGTCAACATTAAAACTTTTTAATTTCTGAAAAAAATACAAGCACTGTTGGGCTTTAGCACAGACTGCATCTGTATTAGCCTCAAAGGTCAAGAGATAATCGTACCAAGTTATTTTTTAGATTTGCACACATATTGCACTTTGTTCCCTTCAGCATGTAACAAAGGCACAATTTGTTCTTTTTCTTCAACAGAATTTGATAAAAAGTAAACTTTTTTACTGTCAGATGCTCTTCACTTGGTTTGGATAATGTTGACAGTTTTTCATTTGTTCTCCTCTTGTCCAGCTTATTTTAGATTCCTTGGAAGTGAAGTGTTACAGAAATTAGAGGTATTCTGAGTCCAGTTCACTGAGCCTCCAAGTGGCCAACATGATACCTGTCTGACTTTACAGTTTCATAAAATAGACAAAGAAAATACTCATCTGTGTTTTCACCTAAAGCAACACAAATTGGAGGATAAAATACTGAAATGTTCCAGTAACCATTTGTTTTTCTGTCTCAGGGTCCCGTCTGGTTTGGGAAGAGATGGTCAATGCCAGCTGGTGTGGACTCCTGGCTGCCCTGTCTCTGCTGCTGGATGCCAGGTAAAAAAAATAAATAAAGCTTCACATTTACATAGAACAATAAAGTTTTTCAATCACACATCAGAAAAAAATGTTTTCGATGCCTAAAGAGATGTTTTTGCTAAGTTGTTTTTAAATATTTTGTACAATTTAAACATAATTTATGAAACCTGTAGTCTAAAAATACTGTTTATAACACAAGCTTTTATTCTGAAACTCCATCAGAAGCTTGTATTCAGTAGATTCTCTTGTAATGATTTATCAAAACATTTATGACCTTATTGGTTTATAAGTATCCTTGAAAATGTTAGTTAATATTACCAAGTGAACACGCACTTCAGACTAGTAGATTTTACATTTCTGTCTTCCCTCCTTCATCCCGTGTCTTCAGCACGGATGAAACGGCCACAGAGAACATCCTCAAAGCAGAGCTGACCATGGCCTCGCTCTGCGGTCGTCTCGGCCTCGTGACGCCTCGAGACGCATTCATCACAGCGATCTGTAAGGCGTCTCTGCCGCCACATTACGCCCTGACTGTTCTCAGTACCAACACCACCAGCCTCTCCAGCAAAGGTACGACTTAACAGAGGAAGATGGAAGGTTACGTGTTTGTCACCCACCTGACCTGTTTATATACAGAGAAACAACTGAACATGTTTACTTTGTTCACACTGCAGACAAATGTGACCCAAATCATATATACTGTATATGTTTTGGTTCTTATTCAACCCATGTTGAAATTTTTTTATGTTTTTCAAAGTGACTGCAGTCAGAACCCTAGTGTTTTATTACATCAGACTTTTACACCTGTGAGGTGGGGGTGAGCGGATCGATCCAATAATAATGAAACTAACCTCAGGTCAAGCAGTTTAAATCTTGTAGTTCCACATGTCTTCATCTACAGAACAGAAGTCTAGTTGCTTCATCTTTTTTTCTTTCCATTTTCCATGTCCTGGATGACTGATAATCCACAGAAATACATGATAGTAGTGTCTGTCATGGACTATATCAATACTAAAGTTACTCCAACAATACTTTACCAGTCAGAGGCAGATTCAGATATAAACACTGAAACAATCAATCATGTCGTAAATATTGTAAACAGCCAACTGAATGTGACATCACGTCATCTTCTGTGCCTGTGGGCTGCATCAGTAGCTACGTTTACATGGACTTAAATAATCGGATTAAACGATCATTCGGAATAAAAATGCGTCATGTAAACACCTTGTTTGGATTATTCTGATCCGATTCAGCTCGATCCGAATGAATTTGTAATCGGAATGAGAGGGGTGGTTTATGCCGATTGATAA
>JARVJO010000002.1:24775249-24791749 GCA_031762555.1 Cynodonichthys magdalenae
TAGCTTTCAGCATTAATGGAGCCTTCACAGATGTGACAGTTACACTAATACACCCCCATACCATCAGAGAGGCTGGCCAGTCATGACACTCACCTGTTTCCAATGAACCGGTTCACCTGTGGAATGCTCCAAACAGTTTCCGAGCGTTCCTCATCTTTCCCAGTCTTTTGTTGACCCTGTCCCAGCTGTTTTGGAAAGTGTTGCAGCATCAAATTTAAAACGAGTGAATATTTGTAAAGAAACAATAAAGTTTATTCATTTGAACATTAAATATCTTGTCTTTGAATTGTATTCAATTGAATATAGGTTGAAAATAATTTGCAATCATCGTATTCTGTTTTAATTTGTTTTAGACAACGTTACAACTTAATTGTAATAAGGGTTGTGTAACGTGTACTAATAGTACACATTACTACTTATTGAGTAGGAATGTTTAAAGTTTATATATAGACATATGCAGCTATCATGGTAATAAATATTCCCACAAGATCTGTGGGTATTTCAGCAAATTAACACATGACATGATTTTTTTAATAATAAATACAAAATTTACATTATTGTTCTCATCCTATTTACAAAAGTTCCAATTCAGGAGTGAGTATCAGTGTTTTACATAGCAGCCTGAGTAAATATGATCTGAAAAAAATTGTTTTTAAAGAAATCTCTCCCATAAAATAAAAACTGGAAACCAATTAGTGTACAAGGCTGTTGTCGTTGCTAATGTGCGTGTTAAAGACAACAGCCACTATCAAAAGCTGCATCTCAGAGGGCTCTATCAAGGTAAGGGCCACTTGTTATTACCAGGAGCAGGTGAGGTGTGCTCATGCATCTAAATTTCCCCTGAGGGGAATAACATTTCAAAATATCTTCACAGTGGTTGTGACCTTGTCCATGGAATAATTATACTGTAATCAGAGATTTCCCTGCAGTAATATTACTACATTTTCTAGTCATAACTTTAACATTAGGTTTAAAGACCTCTCACCTTGTTGTTTCTGCACTTCTTAAAATTGAAGCCAGATCTAATCTTTATTATTAAGTCAGAAAATGAGTTCTGTTTGCCCCTGTCTGCTCTGGACAGGTGTGTCTGCTAAACCCCCAGCAGTATAAGCATTAAATCCTAACTTAAATAATCTTTTTCAGCTGACTGCCAAAAATATCCAGTGTATGCGAACGCTGCTGAACCTAGCTCACTGCCACGGGGCCGTGCTGGGCACCTCCTGGCAGCTGGTGTTGGCTACTCTCCAGGTACTGCAGAGCTTTATTACCAAAACTGGTTTTTCTTTGAACACAA
Source organism: Cynodonichthys magdalenae (assembly GCA_031762555.1). Taxonomy (NCBI): domain Eukaryota; kingdom Metazoa; phylum Chordata; class Actinopteri; order Cyprinodontiformes; family Rivulidae; genus Cynodonichthys; species Cynodonichthys magdalenae. The sequence goes on from JARVJO010000002.1 coordinate 24,776,544, forward strand.
AAACATTTGAGCACATTTTGTAATTACATTAATCACATTTGTACATGTGTAACCCTTTACAGTCATATATTTCAGGTAATAATCTGGTAAAGTTTTGAATTTGGTTAAATAGATTTGATGTTTACTTTGTTCAGAATTTAGAAAATAAGTGTCCTTTTAAAGTGTTTATAAGATTAATCATAATTTGTTAGATAAAAGTAGTTTTAACATGTCCTTAGCTGAGATCTCCTTAGACATTTTTTTAAACTCTCCTTCACCTTCTGATTTTTCTCTTCCAGCATTTAGTTTGGATCCTGGGTCTTAAACCGGGGGCAGGTGGTGCCCTGAAACCTGGTCGAGCAGTTGAGGGGCCCAGTACCGTGAGTCTTTTGTTTAAAATGATCTGATGCGTGTATTTACATTCACATACTTTGTGCTGCTAACCTTTTCTGGGTTTAATGATGAAATGAACTGATTGTGTTTGTGTTGTTTTCCTGAACAGGTGCTGACCACAGCTGTCATGACGGACCTGCCCATCATCTCCAACATCCTGTCCAGACTGTTTGAGAGCTCACAGTAAGAATCTGTTTTAACAGCTGAAAATGATGAGCTGATCTTAGGAATACCAAAAGTTTTTAACATGCCAACAACAGTTATGGATGCTAGCTTTAGCATTACACTGTTAGTTATAGAACATCAGACCCATTCTGTTTCAATCATAGATCAATAATCAGGGATTATTGTGGATTCTTTGATGAAATTCATTTTGAGATCCTTACATTCTGTTTTTCAAAGTTTATGAAATTTGTTTTGTATTTGTATCTTTTGAACTGTGTTTCTATGGAAGAGTTATGAACATAAGTCATCCTACCTGCTGTAGAGAGTGTTTTGAATGACCTCTGGAGAAAAAGAGGTTAAATCTGAGCAGGTTGAGAAGCTAACAGCTAAACTGGGTGGGCCTAAAAAGGTTGGCTCAGATTTAATTTTGATTAATGCAAATGATGTTTTATAAACCTTTACACTGCAGTCCATTTTGCATTACACAGTTATTCTAGAATAAATTAAAATTCATGCGGGATGTACCCGAGGCTGCAATGTAGGCTACAGGTAGCTGCTGCCTCGTTTAGCACCAGTACAATGCAAATGTGACAACATTACAAATTCTTCTAAAATAGAAATTGCATAAACTACTGATTGTTTGTTGTTGTTTTTTTTCTTATTTTTTTTGAGTTGTTTTAAGATGGCAATGGTCAACTTTTGTCTTGGCCCCACTAGTGATGCAACGTTAAATCAATTACGTTGACTAAAATTAATCAACACAGTTTTTTATTATCGATTATGGATATTATTTATCCAGATAAATGTTCATTTGTAACTGCAATGCAATACATCAGCTGCTGGGGGCAGAAATCCCTTTATTGTCTGTGGTTGCTTTGTTCACTAATGAAGAAGAGGTGCATGCCGGCAAACCACAAAAGAAAACAGTGGGCAGATCAAAGAGAGATAATAATGGCGGAATGCAAAGATGATCACGTCGAAGAGAAAAAATAAAACGAGGTGTAAACTATCAGAAGTTGGCTACATTTTCCTGAACATCATCTAGAGGCAGTAAAATGCAGACTCTGTCATTCCAGTGGTGGTAAAATCATGAATACCTGATCACTTCATGCTGTAGACAACTGTCTATACGTTTTGTTAGTTTATCTGTCAGAAAACAGCGTTTGTTGGAAGTGCAGCTAAAGCGTTAAGCGTCATCATATTAAATCACTGAATTATATTAATACTTTTGGACTGCCAGATCCAGCAAGATTTCAAACAGGATGGATTATTTTTTATTTTATGCACTTGAATGTCACTTTAACCAAAGTGATTCCTTCATTTTGGACTTTCAAAGCTATGTCTAAACTCAGCAAAGCAGGTTAACATTTCCTCATTCTGGGGGAGAGGCCGCTATTGTGAGTTATTTGCACATTACAACAGGACCAGGAGGTGCTCCCACAGGAAGCATAGATGGAAGTTGTGACAGAAATAACTGTGACTAATCAACTAATCGAAAAGTATAACTAACAGATTAGTCGACTATAAAAATAATCATTAGGTGCAGCCCTAGGCCCCACTCTAACTAGCTGTTAGCTCATCTATTTATTCAGAAAAAAACTTTCTACAAACTGAATTCTGTCAAAGAGCTGTCTACAACACATAGGTTAAAAACTGTTTTTTCACAGAACCCTACTGGAAACCTAACTTATTTTGAAGTAAAATGTGTCTTTATATTCTGTATTGTTTAATGTTTGTGTAATTTAGGTACCTGGATGACGTATCTCTGCATCATTTGATCAATGCACTCTGTTCACTCTCATTGGAGGCAATGGAAATGGCTTATGGAAACAATAAGGTGACATTTTCTTTCCTTGGTATATTGTACTTTTCATATGTGTTTTTATGTGTGATATTGGTTAAATGTCAGAAATATGCATTTGAATACAATTATTTCTAGTATTTTCATTCCGTTTACATATATTTTTTCTGGTTATTGTTCAGGAACCATCTCTGTTTGCGGTTGCTAAGCTGCTGGAAACAGGCCTGGTGAACATGGACCGTATTGAGATCCTGTGGAGACCCCTGACAGGTCACCTGTTGGAGGTTAGTTCTACATATCATTGATAATAAACATTAGACAACTGTTATTGTGGCTGTAATGTATTTATGTGTTGACAATGTGAGCTGAGATGAGAGTTGTTTAGAGAACTACCACCTGCTGACCCTGGATGCCATGTTACTGGAACAAATCCTCTGGGTTTTGTGTTTTAGACTCTTCCATCTTTGAAATGTTACGCTCTAATGAGCTTCACCAAAAAGTTTGGACTGGGATGTGAACTTTCTTCTGGTACATTCTCAAGGCCTAGGAGTCAGTCAGATGGGCTAGCAGGGCCATGTCATGGATGTATTTGAAAACTGTCCTATCTTCACTGCTGCAGTAATACAATTGGTGTAAGGAGAAAAACAGAATACAGTTTTTTTGGCATCCAGTTTTTAAAATCATTGTCCTTGATTTTAAATAAGGATGCAAACAAGTAATTGACTTACAATTAATTGTTGAATAAGGGTTTGTTAGATTAAAATTTGTTCCATTTGATTAATTTCTGCTTAGATGGACTTGAAGGATACTCCTTGTTTGTGACTCTTTCAGTTTGAGAAACCAGTTTTTAAGTTTTGTTGATAGGCATCAATCAACTTTAGATTATTTATTAATCGATAACTTGCATCCCTAATTCAAAAGATAAGCTTTTTATCAATAAAATCATTGCGGGTTGAACCTCGTTGTCAGAAAAGCGATGCAACAAGTGTTTGTGTTCACAGTATTTACAGGTCAGTGAGAAGTCCATGAGTAAGATCCTGGTGTGGGTGTGGAGAGTCTACTTGCTTGGTGACTGTGTCCAGAAATAAAATACTTATAAGCTTGAGACTCGTGTTCTCTGTTCCTCATTTTGCATTGTACACAAGTTGGAGTGAGTTGTTTAGGCCTTTTTAGTAATAAAAAACACATATTTTAAACATCCTATTCAGTCAGTTTTATAATGGTATAATGAGCCTGGTCGTGATATAAACTGGGGGCTCGTCCGGGATTTGAATCCAGGCCTTCTCATAACGTGATATCCTGCCTAAAATACATTGTGTAATCACAAATCTTCTGTAAAACTCCAGTTAAGTTTGAGGTGAACTATTGTCACCTGTTTATTAACTTACTTTACCTTACATTGAAATTATATCACTTTCTTTAGAAAATTCTTTTTTTCTAAATCTCTCATGGTATTTTTAAGGTTTTCTTCACATTTTCTTTATCTCCTCTCTCCTTTGCACACCTGTCTGTTTTGCAGAAGGTAAGCTGAGATTCTACAAACACCTACTTTTCCATCTTTCTCCTCATGTCAATCCGTTTTCCTCTCTCTCTGACACAAACGCGTTGGATTTGAGAGTTCGCTTTGCTCAATGTGTTCGTAGTGTTTTTGTCCGCTGTCAGTGTTCATTGTTTCATTATGTGCAGCTTTTTAATGTTTTGATTTGTCACAGAAGCCAAATCTAAAGCTGCACTTGCAAAGTTTGCTTTGATACAGTTGTTATTTTTCTTTGTGAACTTTATTTTAAACCAATGCCTAATCAAAAAAATCACTCAAATGCAGCTTGTGATTAAAACAGTAAGCTTTAATTTGATTCAAAATGATACACGTGGGTCATCTGGGTTCTGAAGCGATGTTGCTATAATAATACAGTAAATGCTTCCTTGTTTCCCAACTGTTTATAAGATTTCAGCATTTTGTTAATCAGCCCGCTTTGCTCGGCTTCACCTGGATGGTTCATGTGTGTCAGTGGTTCTATAATGATTCTGTCTTTACCGTACAAACGTCTGCATTAGAGCTGATGTTAAATGTATTTATGTGTTGTTTCTTGGTGTCCTCTGTAGGTCTGCCAGCATCCAAACTCCAGAATGAGAGAGTGGGGAGCCGAGGCACTGACAGCACTCATCAAAGCTGGCCTCGCCTACAAACATGACCCTCCACTGACACAAAACCAGGTCAGAAACTCTAAATTGTTGGTAGGAAACTGAATGAATGACCTGATGGAGCTTAAAGCCAGACTGGTCTGTGCGGCGATTTCACGGAACTGTCTTGTGAAAGAGGCTAATGTGTAAGGACAAAATACATTCAGTATCCCTTTACCTTTACTGGTCTAATGACCCTGGAGTCCTTTGTTAAAGAAATACTTTGCTGCCCTTAAAACTGGTTGTTTCCCAAGTTGACATTTAGTAACTGTCACATATTAACTTGTGACAAATATGACTAAATGCTTCATAAGACAGAAATGTTACCATCACTTTCAGTTGGTGCAGCCTTTCTGACATTTGCATTACTGGAACAAATACAGGTAATCTCACTGAGGTTATTACAAAAAGGACAGAGGAACTGTGTCAAGGTTCACGAATAGCAGTGAGGCATAAAAATGAGAGAAGCCAATATTTCTTTAAGGTTTTTCTATTGCTTTTTGCTTTGTCAGCTGCTGGTAAATACTGTAATTCTATTTGACTAAAGTCAAGTAGACTTCCTCTTTTGGTTTCCAAAGATGTTTCACAGAAACACTTTCACAGGCTTTTTATTGGGAGGTAAAACATATTTAAAAACCAGTTTCAACATCAGAATCTGCCATTACAATCAATGTAAGTAGTTTTGTGCATACACCCTGTCATGCTAATGAGTTGAGCAAATATATAACCTATATGAGTAATTTACTCATAACAAAATTTTCACAAGTTTGCATAAGTAGTGTAAAATGTTATAATGTGACAGGGTCTTTACTGTATTTTTGTCTTCTAGACAATTGGTTTTATTCTGTATGAACAAAGTCATTCAGTGGTCCTTATTGGCCAGTTAAAATTGGTCTGCAAGGCAGAGGAGGTATAATAGTAGCAATATAAAAGTTAAATTATTTTTGATTAAAGCTTTTTTTTATTATTTGTTTGTTCCTAGATGATCAAATCTACAAAATCCATTGTTCCTAGTTATAAATACTATTACCTGGTGTATTTACAAATACTATCATTTACGAAGTAAATCGATTATTTTTAAACTTAACCGTAGTTTTTAACTCAGTTGTTATTTTTCTTCTAGCGGCTGCAGCTTTTGTTGCTGAACCCCTTGAAGGAGTTGTCCAACGTGCTGCATGCTGACATTCGGCAGAAACAGCTGGAGTGTGTTCTTCAGATCCTACAGAGCCAAGGAGACTGCCTGGGCCCTGGCTGGCCACTCGTGTTGGGTGTTATAGGGGCCATCCGCAACAATCAAGGGTAAGAAGAACAGAGAGGAGTTGTTTTCTTCACTTTGAATCATTGGATCAATGCTTGAATGTTTTCTGCTTCAATCTACAAATGTTTTACTCACATGCATCGTTCTCATCTGTTAGCTACAAATACGTTGAACAAAAGCTCTAAGAGTTGTGTTTCCTGTTCTGCCTCAGCGAGTCGTTGATCCGAACAGCCTTCCAGTGCCTGCAGTTGGTGGTGACGGACTTCCTTCCCACCATGCCTTGCACGTGCCTCCAGATTGTAGTGGATGTAGCTGGCAGCTTCGGCCTTCAGAACCAGGAGCTCAACATCAGCCTCACGTCCATCGGCTTGCTGGTGAGGCTGCTCCTCATGTTCTGCACTCTGAGTCAGGAGGCGAGCAGGAGGGGAACACAGGCTGAAACAAAGAAAGGATCAGGAAACAGACAGACAGCCTACTTGTCCTTTGAAATTGTGTCTTCTTGTTGCTACATTTATTATCTTTATAGAGACTGAATCAGGTACCTGAGACCAATTAATTAAATGCTTTGAATCTGAAATAATTGGCTTTGAATATATACTTTATTGTTATAAAAATTCAATTTCAGTTAAATACATTTTCAAACCAGCGCATTTATTTTAAAAAATATGCAAATACAGACTGAGTCTAAACAATTCAAATTCAGTTTCTGATGGCACGAGTTTCTTCCTGTATTTTTTTATTTGGGTTTTCCTGAATTCTGAGTTTAGTTTAACCACCTGAAGCTTTTTGCCAACATTTCATTCCAAATTTTGGTCCTTCCCCCTCCCTTCATTCTTACCCACAGTGGAACATTTCCGACTACTTCTTCCAAAGAGGCGAGGCCATCATCCAGGAGCTTGAGAGGGAGGAGGTGGCTCTGCAGAAGCAGGCTCAGGAGAAAGGCGAGACCCTCAACAGGCCCTTCCACCCGGCCCCTCCCTTCGACTGCCTGTGGCTGTGCCTGTACGCCAAGTTGGGCGAGCTGTGTGTTGACCCACGGCCCGCTGTGCGTAAAAGTGCCGGGCAGACATTGTTCTCCACCATTGCTGCCCACGGGACCCTGCTGCAGCAGCTGACGTGGCATATTGTGGTCTGGAAGGTAACACATTTAGTCTCCGTTTCATCCATGCTGAATTCAGTCACACATAGAAACAAAAGATTAAATTAAAAAAGTGTTTCAAAACTAAAATAAAGTAATTTTTCCCTCCAGTTTTATATGGTTGCTATTTGTGTTCTGTCTTGTCGCGTAGGTTTTATTCCATCTGTTAGACTGCGTGAGGACATCATCCACCACAGCAGACAAGGAGAAGATTGAGTCCGGGGGCGGGAACATCCTCATCCACCACTCACGTGACACCGCTGAGAAACAGTGGGCTGAAACATGGGTCCTGACCTTAGCTGGGGTGGCTCGCATTTTTAACACAAGGAGATATCTTCTCCAGCAGTTAGGTAATCCTGCAATGATTGGTGTGTAATACTCTGTATCTGCAGTCTAACTTAAAGTTAACTCTGACAGACTGAAGATTACATAGTGGAGCATTTTTGTACATGGCTGCCTCCTAATGGTTTGCTATTCATTAATTTGCAATTTGTAAATAAAATGGTTAACATTTAATGCAAGAGCATGTGTTTTAAACGCACTAATTGCAGTTTCCTTCATCCTAAGCGAACTACAGAGTAACTTTTGTTTTTCCTGCAGGGGATTTCTTTGAGGCCTGGGAGGTGCTGTTGAACCACATCCAGTCAGCCGCTCTCAGTAAAAACAATGAAGTTTCTCTGGCTGCTCTCAAGAGCTTTCAAGAAATCCTGCAGATTGTCACTCCTGTGAAAGACTCGGATAAAGCAGGGGATGCACTTGCCGCCATGGGCGTCCCCCCAGTCTTCATTGACCCCCTCTCAGCATCTGGTCCCGGCAGACCCCTGGTGCGCTCCGATTCGCTAGTGGAAAGGTTGACGAGGTACAACGGGGCCGAGCTGCAGGCGCTGCCACCGGGGGAGGAGTCGGCCTTGGAGGACTTGACGTTGTGGTGGTCGGCGTGGAACACATGGTACCGGACAGGAACAGAGAGCACAAGGCCGCCTAGTGGCCCGATGGAGAAGCTTTCCTTCATCCCGAGCCAGCCCTTCCTCACAGCTTTGGTACAGATTTTCCCAGCACTCTACCAGCACATCAAAGCCAACTTCAGCATGGAGGATCTGAAGAAGCTGGGGGTCATCCTCCACGGTGCCGTGTCTGTTCCCATCAGCAGCGATGCCTCGCCCTTCATCCTCCCGTCCTACACTGAGGCCACACTCACTAGCCTGCAGGAAGCTGTACTTATTGCTCTGGATGTTTTACAAAAGGTGAGAACAGGAAGTAAGCAAAGTACCAAAGAGGATTTTAGCTTATGATGTTCTGTCGTCTAGTAAAGTGTCACCTACAGATCACTTTAGTGTGGTTGTAAAATAATAATAAATATAGAACCAAACATAACATCTTTCAATTGTTCTAATGAAGTAATATTAGAAATGAGGGGTTAATATTGTTTAACAAATAAAAAGGTATTTCAGGAAATAGTGTGTGCATTATGCCACATGCCTTCGTGTGGTAGAAGTCAGCAGTGTTTGTTCCTCCCTCCCCGCTGCAGGCCATCTGTGTGGGCCCAGAGAACCTGCAGGTCATGTACCCGGCCATCTTTGAACAGCTGCTACTCTTCGTGGAGTTTTCCTGCAAGCCTCCTCAGTACGGCAGGATGGAAACCAAACACGTGGCCAATGCCAAATACAACCAGGTAGGAAGTAGGACCGGCTCTGCAATTTCCTCTGCAGTTGACTTATTTATGTTGGAGCATGTCGTCGTTCTGTTTATTCAGCTGCACTTCTTTTGATCTTAATGAAAGAGACACCTTCCCCCTCCTACCTGCAGTTTTGTCCAATTTGAATCAGGTTTTTTGGATCATAAGCTGCACCAAACTAGTTTGTCCTCAAGATCCCTCCTACCTGCATCAGTTTATTGGCAGCACACCAGTGGAATATTCTACTTTCTTTATTGAACACAAATCTTCAATACACTGAAGAATTAAAAATTTGAAAACTGAATTTATGAACATTTCTTCACATTGATTTCATTATAGTGTCCTTTTCTTCCTTGTGGTTAGAAGATTTAGTTTTTTAAACAAAGTGTTAAATCTAACACAGAACTGAGTCCTCTTCTAAGTCCAGCTCATGAGTTACCCAGGGACATCTTCGACATTAAAGTCCTTCATGTGAGGTACGGACTTTTTGTTGATCTGAATCTGTTTAAACTGTTGAAGTGAGATGTGCAAACAAAGATCCCTCCCAGCCAAACAGATGTTTGGGTGGTCCTCAGAGCCTTATTGGATTTGTTCCACTGTTGTCAGATTGACTCAAATATCCCCAATGGCAGGAGTGACTTTTTCTCTCCCCCCAAAAAATTTTTTTTGATGAAGTGAAGTTAGCCAACAGTCCACCTTTAAGTTTAATGTAATCTTCTCTCATTCTGTTTCTTGGAACCACTCACTGGATAACCACTTTAGATCCAGCTGTTTGCACCGGTGAGTTTCATCATCTCCTTTAAGCCCCCCCTCCCATCTATAGCTGTACTAAGCTGTGCTGAATGGTGTTGGCCTACCCTCTGCGGCAGATGAGAAATCAGCCTGCATGGTAGAGTCTCACGTCTCATCTGCGTTTCTCACTCACTTCATGCTCCCCTCCTGCCCTCCTCTTTCTGCCTGCCACTAACTGGTGGTTTACGCCTCTGTGCACCGTCACTGTGGAGTCCATTTTCAGTTGTGATTTTGATGACGATCATACGCTCAAGTGTGGTTCTTTTGATTTCTTAAAGGCACACTTTGACCAAAAAAAAAGTTTCTAACTGCTGTGGTTCTCATACACTTTAAAAAGTATTGAAGGAAACTAATATTCTAATCTAAACTTTCAAATTTGTGTGTTTGTTTGTACTTGGAAGTGTGCCTTTAAATTGTGCTTTTACTGTGGCTTACTGTAGGTGAAACATTGTTCAAGTGTGTTTAACTTCTGCCTATTTTGTTCAATCTTCTCCTCACAGGCAGAGTGGGTTGCCTTAAACTACGTGCCCTTCGCTGAGCGCTCCTTGGAGGTGGTGGTGGACCTGTACCAAAAAACGGCATGCCACAAAGCCGTCATCAGCGAGAAAGTCCTGCAGAATATTATCAAGGTATTTCTTGGTTGTTACACCTGCTCACAGAGATACGAGTAGGATTTTGGATTTGTTTGATAGATGTCTCATAGAAATAATCCCTCTCAATTTCTTATTATTGGAAGTGTGTGGTGTTGTATTTCTAAGCATACAGTACACCACCACACTGAGTATTCATTTCTTTTTTTCTCTAAATAAAAGTCACATTGTTGCACATTATTTAAACATGGAAATCAGTTTTATTGATTATTGTTCTATCTCCAGCTCCTGATGTTAGTGGGTCTTTGCTCAGGTCCCACTAAGACTTAATGCTGGATAGCACCCATTATTTGGGGCTTTTATCAGTGAAAAGTAAACTCTGGTCTCTGGTTTTGTACTGGAACTGGTTTGATAGAAAAAGCCCTCATATATTAATGTGTAAAAGAAACTGAACTGAAAGGTTTTCTGCTTTAAACTTTTATATGAAATCAGTCATAAGAATTATAATTCTCGTCTCCTTTTTTCACCTTCAAGACTTTAAGAACCCCCCTGGGTTTGAAGTATGCCTGTCCATCAGAAAGCACCTGGAAGCTGGCAGTTTCCTCTTTGCTGAAGGTTCTGTCTATTGGACTGCCAGTTGCACGACAGCATGCCTCGTCAGGAAAGTTTGACACTATGTGGCCGGAGCTGGCCAATGCCTTTGAAGACTTTCTATTCACCAAAAGGTACAGGATCTTAATGTGTTGGTGTTTAAGTTTTCAGAAGGTTCTATTTCATCCCTACTAACCACCAGAGGGCGGTGCTGAAAGCACTCGATGTTCCCTTCGCGCATGCGCTGTTTGAGTAAATAATATCAATAAAGTCACAGCTGTGACCCATCGGATAATTACCTTGAATCAATACAGGCTGTTAACATCCGAGGCTCTGTTCCTTTTTTCTTCTCGCGTGCGGTTCGCATCTTCACTGTCGCAGGACACCTGATCGCCAGTTGGCTGGAGTTACGAAGTTCGCCCTCCTGGGCTGCGACGAGTGAATCTTCTGTAAGAGCCTTCTGTCCCCACTCCCGGCTCACACCTTTTTTCTACAACTCCCATTTTAAACAGGCTTCTTGCTTTGAGTTGTTGGAGTTGAGCTAACTGTGTTAGCCTCACTTTGTTTGCCGCTTGCTGGTAATAGTAGCATTTGCGCTTCCCCTCTCAGTGCAGCATTAACTTTCTGCAATATTTTGACTGGTGAAGGTGGTTTATGTTCGTACCCTCTCCCAGTTTAAACAAGACTTCATGTTTTGAGTTTAGCTAACAATGTTAACCTCACTTTGTTTGCTGGTGATAATAGCGTTTGTGCTTCCTCTCCCAGCACAGTGTTTACTTTCTGCAGTATTTTGGTGGTTTATATTTGCACCATTTCCAGTTTTCAGCTAACTTTGTGTTTACAGTCCTTTGCATTGAACGGTGTTAGCCTCATTATGTTTGCCGTTTGCTGGTGATAGCGCAGCATGGCTTATCTCATTGGTTGTTTCAAACTTTTCTCCTGTGTTTTGGTGAAGCCACGTTCACGCTGCCTCTCCCATCTCGGTCTGTTTTTTTCCTGTCCTGTAGCTGACACAGCTGACTGTATCAGCGAATTTGTTTTAATAACTAATTTGCTGTGTTTTGGTGACAGCCTCTCCCAATCTTAGCCTGATTTCCCTCTGTTCTGTAGTTGGATGTAGCTGTGAAAGCTCTGTTTAGTACTTTAAACTAATTCACTGTGTTGGTGACTGCTGCGTTTGCACCCCCTCTCCCAAACTCAGCCTATTATTCAGTCTTCTGGGGAACACAAAATGGACAGCTCTCACTGTTGTGTGGATTGTGGGGCCATACTTCAGGCAGATGATGGTCACGACCTTTGCCCTGCCTGCCTTGGGAGCAATCACCTGTCAGAGGCCTTGTCGGAGAACCCCTGCATGAACTGCAGTTATTTACCCCGTGCTGTGAGGGTGGCTCAGTTGGCACAGGTTGTGCCCAGAGAGTGCTAATGACCTCCCACCTTGGTAAGGGGCGACGTGTTGTCTTTGACTGCCTCAGCCTTTGCTTTAGGGGTGAGGAGGAGGTTCAGTCCTATCATGCTTTAGAAGCTGGTTCACTCTCCTCATTTCAGAGTGCAGCTAGTGGGTCAGGTGACGGCACCATGCAGGACATCATGCGTGTAACCCTGAGGCAGTTACAGTAGGTTGTCCTGCAGGTGAGGGATTCTGCTTCTGGAAGTACCTTTTTTAAGCACAGTCGGGCTCCTCCTCACTTTTCTGTTCCTCCATCAGAGGATTGCCTGAAGGAGCGCATGGTTGCTGGTGGGACCAGGAGCTTTTTTACACCTCAATGCGGGTTGTTGAGCATTGGCGGCCGTGCATGAACCTGCCAAGGCTGGCTTAGAGTGTATGCTGGCAGTTGAACCTTCTATGGCCTCGCTCCTTGTGTCACCCGATGAGGCCCTGCGTTGTGATGCTCGATGCCCATGACCTCAATGTCGTATTACAGATGACCTCCTCTGTAAAGCTTAAGGCTCCTGCATACTCCCTCCAAACTGCCGAAATGAGTTCGGATTGTCGCAGTTTCATGACGAAAATTGCGTCATTCTGTTTGCATTGTCGACATTTCGGCAGTCAAACCTTTTACCCCCCTCCACATAAGAACTTATTGTGTGATTGGTCAGAAGTTTGTGGGAGCTCAGACGCTGCATTTTGCTTCAACCGCTCGCTTAAAAAAAAAAAAAAAAAGACGACTCTGTTCCAGAGCAGACTGTTGTGCCAGGAAGCAGCAATTTATAAAGATAGTCAAACAGTCAAAAACTCATGAAAGAAGATAAAACAGACATTTTGCACAGAGGAATCAAACTGATAAAACCTATGGAGTTTTAACCGGGACAGATTTGTGGATAAATAACATCGGGTGACGAGTCTTGGACTTTTATCTTCCGCATTTAGACTCCATCGGGAGGAACCCCCCTGTAGTGACATATACCGCAGTGGGAGGGGTTTCCCAGGAGCTCGGCACGAGGTGTCTCAGGGACTATGAAAGGTGTGTGTGAAAACGAATGCCGAAAAACCACGTGACCACCGTCAACTGTTCGGCTTCGGAGGGAGTATGCAGAAGTCTTTACAGTGCTGGAGCACGTGCCCGCCACCTTGGCACATCTCATGTTTGCCCTCTCTTTCTCCCATCAGGATGCTGGTGGGGTAACTGCAGGTGTCAGTTTTAGTGATGCAGCCCTTCAGGCCTTTGCACTGATGACCAGAGAACTTGGTTGCATAATGTCTAACCTAGTCCAGGCTCGCCAACAGGTCTTGTTGGCGCAGTCTGCATAGACGGAAAAATGCCAAAAGACCCTTCGGAGCTTTCCAGTGGTACCAGGGGTATTAAAAAAAAAAAGAAGACTGTCTTTTCCCTATAGGCCAGCGGAATGAAGGTACTCCCGTATCTTGATGATTGGTTTCACTGTGCCCCTTCTTGAGCAAGTGCCTTTCAGGATACAAGTCGCCTGATTGCCCATGTATTGCCCAGGTTGGGACTTGTCCTCAAGGTCAGCTTAGAGAAGTTGTCTGATTCCATCTCAGATGACCACCTTCCTGGGAATGGTCTTAGATTCGCCTTCTATGAAGGCCCGACCATCTGTTCAGAGGGTAGACGACATTCTACAGTTGCTCAGTCAATTCAGGCTAGGCAAGTAGTTACCTTATTTTGCCTTCCTGCAGCCGCTAGGCAAGCTGACATCTGTTACTCAGCTGGTGCCTTTAGAATTGCGCCCTCTACAGGGGTGGCTCAACAGCTTTTGCCTTAATGCCAGGGTGCACAGGCATTGCAAACTCAAGGTGACATGCTCATGTCTTTGTGCCCTGTCTCCATAGAGAGAGGACTTATCTGTCCAAGGGTATCCCTGTGGGGATGGTAGTGTGCCGCAGAGAAATAGTTACAGATGCCAGCTCCACAGTATGGGGCGCTGTGTGGCAACACAGAGCAGTTCAGGGTCGCTGGAGACAAAGCGATTGCTGCACACACTTAAATGAACTGGAGCTGCATGTTGTACATTTGGCCCTAAGGCAATTTCTTCCCCACTTTGAGGGACTGCATGTACTAATTCAGTCAGACACCTGTGTTGTCGATCACATCAATCACCAAGGCGACAGGTCAGCGCAGCTTCTGAAGGCGTCCAGGAGTCTGCTGGGATGGGCCTATTCTCACCTGTCCACTATGCAGGCAGTGTATTTGTCGGGACAATACAACCAGGTTGCAGACTCTCTCGCCAGGGGCCTGCTCCAAAAGAGTGCTCCCTACTCAGTGACATAGTGCACAAGATCTGGGACCTCTTTGGTCGGGCAGAGGTAGATTTTTCGCCATAGAGCAATCAACCCATTGTCCCCTATGGCATTCCCTCACAGGGGCATCAGGTGCACTGGGACAGGACGCATTGACTCATCCTTGGCCAAGGGTCCTGCTCTATGCTTTTCTGCTGCTTCCATCGATTTGGCCCACTTTTCAGAGAGTTCTCATGGAGTACCACAGGTTATTGCTGGTGCATAAAGAGGATCTGGTTTCCTGTCCAGTAACTGTGATCCTGGAGTTTCTTCAGTCTCTCCTTGATAAGGTCTGCGCTCCCTCAACACTCAGGGGTATGTGACAGCAATATTGTGTGGCCATGCTGGCATTGATGGCTGTACAGTGGGGAGCCTTAAATTAGTTTCTCTTTTCCTGCGTGGTGCCCATTGGCTGTGCCTACGGGCAATACCACGGGCCCCAGCCTGGGATTTGTCCTTGATGCTCAAAACCCTCTGCCATCCTCCATTCAAGCCTTTAGAGCAAGCTGGCCCCAATTGGCTCTCATGTAAAACTGTTTTCCTGTTAGCTATTGTCTCAGCTAAGAAGGTTGGCGAGCTATATGCTCTTTCTGTCAGTTCCTCACACCTCAGATGGGAACCGAATGACTGGTGTTACTTTGTGGCCAAACACTGCATTTCTGCCCAAGGTTCTATCCTGCTCTTATTGTAACCAACCACTGAGATTGGCAAGGCTTCAACCTACATCAGGAGCGGCTGGGGAGAAGCCAGAGTAGTTATGCCCAGTGAGGGTGCTGCAGGCATATATGGAGGCTACTGCAGGTGTGAGATGCTCAAACCAGTCAGTCTGCCTGTCTGCAGTCCATCAGCTCCCTCCAGCGGATTGAGTGTTGACGTCTAATCCAGGCCTGTAGGGCAGTCCTAC
>JARVJO010000002.1:24818356-24830903 GCA_031762555.1 Cynodonichthys magdalenae
TTGAGAGCTGTGAAACACAGCTGTGGGTTTTGATTGGCTCCTTAAGTACAGTAGGTTGACTCCAGGCACAGTTTCAGGAGTTAGCACAGTTGTTCTGTGGAAAGAGTGGTTCTGCTGCTGAAAGTGGTGTCTGATTTTAATCCTACACAGACCACATCCACAGGAACGCACGTAAAGAGTAATGTGACATCAAAGGAGACCATAGTTTCATCCATCTCCATGATAACATTCCTCACTTTGTCTACAAAATCCATGGTGTTCTGTATGCGATGTTCTGAACTGACAACTAAAAGACCAAATACTGATGCTAGATATTTGGAAACGTGACAGAGTCATGTTAACAGTGGGTCTTACCGGAACATCCTGTTGTAAACTTTGGGTAAATTATTCAGACTAGGAGTGGCCGCACCTGGGCACAGTTTGTGGTATAGAATGTGGTCTATAGCCTTGTCCTGCTCTAAGTTTTTCCGGCACTCTATCATTACCTGAAACACGTCAGACTGAAGAAGTCTCTTGGAACAGAGAAAACGTTTCATTAAAGAAGAAACTGTCCAGAAGACCAACTAAACTTTTTTTATTCTATTGAAATTCAAATGTTGATATTTTTAAACAAATTAAAAATTTATAATATCAGATTACACTTTTGTACTGTCCATTTATCAGAACTGTTAATGTTCTAAGGATGTACTAATAAACAATCTTGTCACATACAACAGCTGTGCTTTTGATATAAATGCAAATAACAAATAAATTGCCAGGTCCTGTTAGATCATAAAACTAACTTATTTTGTAAAAATCAAACAAACAAATAATCAAAAACATGGTAACAAAAAGTAAAATAATTAGAATTACCTAAAACAAAGATGTCATCCAACAGCATGTTCCCAAGAAAAGAAGCCTTAAAGCTACAATGAATACACA
This sequence comes from Cynodonichthys magdalenae, assembly GCA_031762555.1. NCBI lineage: Eukaryota > Metazoa > Chordata > Actinopteri > Cyprinodontiformes > Rivulidae > Cynodonichthys > Cynodonichthys magdalenae. The sequence goes on from JARVJO010000002.1 coordinate 24,819,278, forward strand.
TGTGGTATCCTAATGTCTGTCACTGCTATATTTCCACTTATTTAGTCAGGAAGATTCCACTGAACTATGAGATCTAACATTTCCAGGGATTCTTGGTCTCAAATAAAAACATTTTTAGTTTATAAACAACACATTTTGATTAAAAAATCCACACAAAGTTTGAGACCATAAAATGGTCAAAAAAAGCCCTAACAGGACATCATAGATTAAATAAAATTTTACTAAAAGTTACAAGAATTCCAAGGAATGCCAGGTCTTCAATGTTATACATTAATGCACTTCACTGTGTGCGAATGATGGTATTTGTATTTAGTTATACACACACAGAAGGCATTTTTCTTAAAATATGCACTTAAAGCTAGAGCCACTTATCTTTTTTTTTTAACTAAAATGTTTAGTATTGTAGCATTATTCTGTTACCTTTTCTATTGAGATTCCGTATGTAAATTGTTATTGGCAGTTAATTATTCCTTAATGGTGGCAGATCAGCAGAACTTTATTTAGGTAATTTATTACATGCATTATTCTCTGCTTTAAAACAATATCTGATCTTGGCGTTCTTATTCATTAAAATGACAGAAACGTACCATGTAGGGACGGCGTGTTTAATTTTAAACAAATGTCTCCATCGTGTGGTCAACTTTTGCTTCTACAAACGAAAAGCATCAATGGCTTGTAAACCAACCTTCTGAATATACAGGTTTCCTATTGGTCAACCAATGCAGTCAGTATCTCGAGCTCGGTTCTGATTGGTTTGCCTTAGCACCGAACACCCAGCATGTTCATTTGCATTTTCTGTTAGCTGATGCTAAAGAGGCTTGACAATCAACAGGTTAGTAACGGAGTTACTATACCGTTGTTCATATTAATCACACAAACGTCCTCCTGATAAATTGGGTGATTAAATATTCGCGCACGAGATATCTTTTCTTAATTCAGTTTGCTCTTGTAATAATTAGCCGTGTGTCGTTCTTGTGTTTAATTTTTGTGTTAGCTAAATTGGCATTGTGTTAGCAGTGTGAGTTGAATGTTTTGGAACGTTGTGCAGCCCGTAGCAAATTAAAATTTTAGTTTTCTAGTGTTATAAACAGCCCCTGCTTTGCTTGGCTTCTCTTCCCATTCATTTTAAATGTGGCGGTTTGCATCGTTGGTGAAGTGACGACGACGTGGGGGAGGCGTAGTACGGAACCGTAAACTAGATAATGTTGCTAGGCAACAATTAATCCTCAATATTAGGCATACTTTTTGCTGTAATTAAATCTATTTAATTGTTTTCTGTACATACTGACAATATTTTTAAAAATGATTTGCCTATTTATTTTGCATATGATAGTTCTAATGATTAGCGAATAAAATATGAAGTAAGTTTAAGTGGGTTACCATAGTAACAACAAATAAACTATAAACGCTAATAATTACTCACCGCAAATCTTAGCTAACCTAAGAAAACCGCTTGTGTGTGATGTGACCGGAATAAGATACTAATAAAACAATAGCGTGTTTCGTTGTCACTGTTTTGGAAGCGCAGCTGCTGTCGTTACGAACACATAGAGGACGCCCTTGTGTAAGGTATGTTGTAGTTAGCATCACTTACAGCTAACTAACACCCATGGTGTTAGTTGCAGAAATAAGAGATGGCTCAGCTGCAACACATCAAAGCGTCTTATCTATTTACCGATTCATATGGGATCGATTACTAAATGCGCAAAAGCCGCTTGACTATATTACTAAGGGACAACGTCTACATATGTGGTACTAATATAATCAAGCGACATCACAGTGTGCTGGTAGCACTTCTAATCCGCTTTCTGTGTCTTATTTTAGGGATGGGAGAACCGCCTGTGGTGACCCCCCAGCAGCAGAAGAGTGGGAGGTAGTGGCGACTGAAAGGCAATGTTGGACTGACCTACACAATGAAGAAAATATTTAGCTTCACTAAGAAAAAGAAAAGCCATTCTGGAACACCTGACAATGGAAGTGTCCTTTCTGCTGGCTATGACCTGAAAGAGAAGGATCTTGGGAAGGTCCACAAGGCGGCTTTAAATGGTGATTTAGCAAAGTTAAAGCAACTTGCAAAGAAAAATGATATCAATCAACTTGACAAGGAAAACAGGTGAGTCAGAAGCATTTGGTAATATGTACTCTGTAAAATGCAAGTCTGTTAACAATCTGCTTTCTTAATATTTTTGTTCTTTTGCTAAAATCATGTAATTTTTGAATTAATTGATTTTATAACCAGACTGCAAGGAACAATGTCTTATATTTGCAATGTGGCCTACAAGCATCCTTTTTTTTGTAGTGCTAAGTGGAAATGTGCTGGACACCTCTTTGTTTCTTCTTGTGTTGCAAGAAAGGATCTAATTACCATTTGTATATTTAGCGTGCGTCAGAAGTGCTGTAAGAAAAGCACTTGAAATACTTTTCATTCTCCTTTGAAATAAAGAAAATCCCATAACCATGATCATAATGTTTTTGTTTGCAGAACTCCACTTCATCTTGCTTGTGCAAATGGCCATGCTGAAGTAGTGCAGTTCCTTGTTGACAGCAAAGCCAAGCTTAACCTATGTGACAATCAAAATAGATCTGTCTTAATGAAGGTAATCCTGGATTCTGACAAATCAAAAAACAGTGAATCTAAATTAAACCATATTTACCTGTTTTCCTGTATTTAAAGTTTCTAGCTTTGGCCCCATTTTTGTCTCTAAATTATGTTGACTCTTCCCAACAGGCAGTGCAGGGTCAACATGAGCGCTGTGTGAGCATATTGTTGGAAAATCATGCCGAGCCAAACCTTGTGGACATCAATGGCAATACAGCCCTCCATTTAGCAGCAAACATCCCATCCGTATCTACAGCTATACTATTGTTACAGCATGGTGCGGAAATCAATACTCAAAACAAGGTAGTTCTGTCTCTCTTTACTATTTTACTGCTCTCAGTCAAACATTAGGACATCCAGGTTTAACATAAACACAACTTTCGGTTATCACATGGGTAATGCAAGGGATCAGGTAAATATATCCTTACAATATACAGTTGTTTTTATTGTAGCAACTAACTTAGGTTTCCAAGAAGGGACTCTTAGTTTCTGCACCAGAAGTGGTTTGAACTAAAACTCTTGTAATACAGCCTTTTGCACTGATGCATTGGTGCACTTAACTTTTTTGGTTATGGGCACTTTACAGATTTTATATCATTACAATATTATAATTTTTTAGCATCTCAATTGGGAATGTTGACACTCCACTTACAAAAGCGTTGTTACCAGCCAGGCTTTGAACTAAATTTTTGCAATAAATGCAGGGCTTCACATTTGCTGTCATGTCCACCCTGATCTACAGAAACTGGGCTTGGCAGTCTTTTCAAAAATCATGACGTCATGTGGCTTTTTGCGCAAAGATAGAGCTGTTGAGTTGGGATTGTTTCCTGGGACAGGGGAAGCAGATATATGTATATTTACTTGATCTGGCGCTGTAACTTCATAGTTAAAGTCGGGATATATACAGACAGTGTTACATTGTTTTTACAAAAGCAGTGTCTGTCTTCATCTTGTTGATACCTATAGTCTTAGTTTGACTTGTACCAAGTTGAATTGCCATAAGTTATGGTTTTAAATACATGTTCTGTATCTGTCTAGAGCGTTAGAGTCAATCAAAGGTTAATGTCTGCCCTTTCTCTGCCTTTGATTGGCTCTGGCCTTGACATTCTGTCATGATTGTGAGCAGAAAAAATAACTGCAAGCGAAAATGTGAAATGATACGTCCACCAATGCAACCAAAGGGGAAAAAAAATGTTTTCCACAGGTTTGGTTACAGATGTGTAACCAAACTGGCTACATCACAGACACACAGCAAAAACTTCAATAATGCTCTTTTTTATGTCTCTTAACATAATATATTTAATGTAAGTATGTGTGTGTGTTCTACTGTAAAAATCTTGTAAAAAACAACATTTGTTATGTCATTCAGGAGGGGTTCACACCCTTGACCGTTGCAGTTCGTGAAGACCACATCGAGATGGCTGAGTTTCTTCTCAAAGAGTCTGCTGATGTGAATTCTGTAGATCAAGACCAAAGGCTAGTTTTACGCATCAAATCATTTGATGTACATGTTTAAAAATATAGAAATGTTTTCATGATTTACAGCTGATTTCACTGATTTTATCTCCAGGTCCCCATTAATGTTAGCTGCTGGCAATGAGCAAATCAATATGGTGAAGCTCCTCTTGCAGTTTAATGCTGACATTATGCTCAAAGATACCAAAGGATGGTCAGCGGATGACTACGCAGTGATGAATGGCCATCATCTGTAAGTAGTTTTTGTCTTTACATCCAATGCTTATGGAGTAATGATTCCTGTGTAATTTAAGGTTTAGTAGCATGTGAGTGAAACACATGCATGAGCTGCAAATTTTCTCTTTTGTTTGATAGGTTTTTGTGTTTTTACAGCCGTGACATTTTGAGTGTCTTTTTGCAGTTGCTCCCACCTGATCATCGAGCACAGTACCCAGAAGATGGACAGGACGTCAATATCACTTCAAGGTCCGAGTAAGAAGAAAAAAATGCTGGGCAGTCCTTCTCATGATGTTGAAACGGGCTTCTCTTTGGGAGGACCAGCCACTGATAAAGATGGTAGGTGGTTTTTCTTTTATAATAGTGAGCAATGATGATTAATATTGTAATTGTTCATTACTGATGTGGATCGTTTTATTTATTCCTCATGCATGACCTCTTGACTGGATGTAGAGCATGGAGGAAATGAAGCAGGGGGAGGTACTATGCTCAGATGAAACTTGTTAGTAAAATAGGTGTCAGTTTATTTCCAGTAAAGATAATCGACAGTCTCTAAGGAATAAAATAAAGCTGCTTTTACATAGAATGAGGTGTAGCACACAAAACAGGGGGAAGGGGGTCAAAATGTGACCAAGTTTAGATCTGGTTTGTGGGACACAGAAAAGATATATTTTTTTCAGTTCCTGGCTTGAATGTGCCTGTCAAGCTGTCAGGTGAAAGCTCTGGTGTGGCTGTGGCTGAGTGGTTAGGCCAGTCGTTCCTCTAATGCAAGAGTTGGCAGTTCGATTCCCCGGTGTTCAGTCACATGTCAAAGTGTCGCTGGGCAAGACATTGACAACTCACTGCCTCTGATGTGTGTCCCATCAGTGTATGAGTGTGATTTAAAGCACTGATTAGTCTCTATAGAATGATTTGTACATCATGTTAGCTTTGTAGTGAGATCTAGTAGAGTGCTGAATGAATGTGTGGGTAAATGAGGACACAGATTGTAGTTTAAAGCGCTTTGAACCTCCTGGATGAATAGAAAGGCGCTATATAAGTACAGTCCATTTACCATTTACTTTTACTGTTCAGGAGAAGACGTGAGGAATGAACAATAACATCAGAGTTTGTTCTGGAGCTGTACCTGTACAGCTGCATCTAGTCTGAGTTGAAAACAAAATACAGGGACTGAAGAAAAATCTAAACCTACTTCAGACTCCAGGTCGTGTAAAGATTAAAGTGAGCAGTTCACAGTGATCTGCGCACACAGACACAAAATCCAATTTGTCTGTGTAACTTGTGCCTAAGTTAATCACACTCACGATTCCTCTTGATTGGATGTGTGAAGGTGTTGTTACAAAGCTCTGCACCTAAATTATTCTGTCTCAGCACACACTCCACCAGACTCCTCACTCAGCTCGACACAATGCAGATGAAGTATGTTCTCTTGTTGTACAAAACAGACATTTATAGGAGTGGAAGAAGGGTGCAGCACCCACCACATTCTATGTAAAGACAGCTTTAATCCTCCTGTTTAAAAATAAAACTCTTGCTGTCCATTGTGGTCACAATGTTTGCTCTGTATTTTAAGACTAAAATAAAGATCTTATACTTAACAGTTGTCAAATTGGGTTAAATCGTGTGATATGCTGAAATAGATTGAGATAAAGATGATTTTAAAATGTTTGTTTTTGCAGATTTAGAGGAAAATTCCCAGTCAGAGTCAGTCAGTCGGTAAGTATAAATATCTTACTTCATGCTACAGTTTTGTTTGACAAATGATTTTCCACCTGTAAGCATTTATTTTCATCATTAGAGTTTCAAAAAGTGCTGCTGATGAATGGCCTTCATCAGAAGATGAGGATGAATCGATTTTAAATGAAAAGGTTGGAGCACCTCATTTTATCCTTTATAGCCTATTTTATATCTTAAAGTTCAGTCTTATCTTTGTTTCTTTTTCTGTATTCTAGAAACCACTAAAAGTTAACCTGGGCAAAATGTTTGGATCTAGAAAGGAGGAAGGTAACAACATTTTTTCAAATGTTATTTCTTATAGTAAAAGTTTTGCCATAGTTTGTATTTTTTAGTAGTGATCAGTTATCCCTCCCTACCCTGTAGCTTCTGCACTACCTGACACTTCCTCCAATGGCACCGAATCAGAGCCAGAAAATGAAAGTAGAGTCCAGAGAATCCCATCCATCCCTAAGACTTCAGCTTCCAGCAAATCTCTGCAGCACCCAGTAGACTCCCCTGCAGTTTCCTCCTTTCCCAAACTGCTGCAGATGACTTCCACTCCCCTTCCAAACCACAGAAAGGTAAAGTGACACAAGGCTTAGTTGTATTTTTTGACTTTATCTCTCATTTTCTTCTAATGCCCAAAACAAGGAAACAGTTCAGCTGAGAGTGGAGAAGGAAAAGATTCAGAGCAACATTCAGAAGGTAATAAAAGAACAGACTCTCAGGAGGAAAGCTCAGCAGGAGAGGACTCTGAAGAGGATGTTGAGGAAGAGGAGGAAGAAGATAATCAAGATGTGGATGATGATGACGATGACGAGGAGGAGGAAGAAGAAAATGAGGATAATGAAGATGAACAAAGCAGTGAGGAAGAAGAGAATGAAGAAGATGAATCTGATGAGGAAGAACATCCCAGCAGTGCAGCTGCTGCCCAGGTTGACAGTGAAGATACACAGAAATGTTCTAGAACTGAAGTTCCTAAGATTAGTTTCAGTGCTGATGCTCCGTTTACTCTCATTACTGATGACTCTCGTGATGCTGGAGCTTCTCTCAGACCTGAACAAGAGAATGATGGTACTTCTGAGCAAAATGCCAAATCCGAGCCTGAAAGCACTGACCTGAACTGCTCAAATGTTACAGCAACTGGTGCTATGTCAGCAACATTAGATGTTGTGGAGGACTGTGTTGTGTCAGCCATCAGGGTGGAATCTAAATTTTCTGATGAAGAAGAAAGCCTTGCTAAGGAATGCTTAATGTCAAATCAAAAAATGATTTCAAACCAAGGTTCAACAGAAGTCCCTGTGCTGCTTCAATCCTATAGAGATATTAAAGAGGATGAGTCTGAAAGACAAACAGAAAAAGATCATAATGACTCCTGGAGTGATAATGAAAATGATGCTAAAGTTTGGAATGACAGTGATGATGAGGAACAAAAAATAGGAGGATCTGGTAACAGCACTTTGATGGCTTATCAAAAGCATTTGGTAGCTAAGGTTGGTTTTGTTCATTCAGATGGTCTGTGTGCTGCAGATGATGTTGCAGGCTCAAATAGAAAGAAAGGAGAGAAGCAGAGATTCTCATGGAGCTCCTCACAAGAAGGCAGTGACACTGACATGCCCAAAGAGAGTAACATTTCTGAACAAGAGACTGGTATTCTGCTTCAAAATGTGCAACCAGAAGTAGATTCACTGCATCCTAAAGACGTGTTACTTCCAGATGACAAACAACCAGACACGTCATGGGATTCTTTTTCACCTGTCTCCCCCCAGCTAGTTACCAATGAAAAGAAATCATTTGCAGGACAAAACATAACAAGCTGTCCTCAGCCCAAAATCAGACCCAGTGAGGATGAATCAGACTGGAACGATGACCAAAATAATATTGAGTCTAACACTAAATGTGAAGCAGAGGCTTCGGATTTAAAATCAAATATTGTCACAGAAATCAAGACCAAACTGCAACACGATTCCTTCTGGGAAGAAGAAGATAAAGAAAGTATTGAGAAAGAGTCAAATGACCCCTCCCCTGTGGTGTCAACTGTACCTGAAGATGATGAAGACGTCGAGCCAGTGGCTCAATCGTCACAGATGGAAGGAAAGTCAGATTCTGAGGATGGGAAAGAAGATAATAGCTGGGATGATGAAGAAGAAAGTGTTGAGTTAGAAGAACAGAAGAAAAGGAAAGCAACCCTTCTCTCTAGAAGCAATTTGCTGTCACTGAGTAAAAGATCCACAGGTGCAGTAGACATGAAAGTCGCAGAAAAAGCAGACAGTAGTGAGAGTGACGGTGATAAGGAAGTCATTTCACATTCTGTTAATATGAAGGAAACAACGTCTATCGATGACAAGTTGCTGGTTCAAATGAGATCTCATCTGAGCAATGAGTCGAGTGAGGACTCTGACAGCAAGCATCAGAAGCTCCAGTATGACTTTGCCAGTGCCACAGTCAACATGCTTGTTGAGAAGGAAGGTTCTGGAAACACCATTGATAGACATCCATGTGCAGGTGGACATTCAGTAGATCGTGATGGTGCCAGATTAACATCATATGTCCCGTTAGAAAATAAAACACTAGTTGGTACCAAAATAACAGAGTTACATGATGATCTTAATGAAGGACAAGAAGACAAAAACACATGCTCCAGTCCACCTACCAACGATGATGACACGTTGTTTGATGAAGCGTTACCTCAGACTGACATTGATGACGTTGATGTGAACTCACCTGATGAAGCTGAGAACACAGACATGAAATGGCTTGAGCTAAGAGACGTTAAAGAACTACAGGTAAAACAGGTGTTCTGCTGTGGTTTATAAAGTAGTACAGTATATAGTTAGTATTCTTTATTTTATTTTCTATGTTTCCTCCTTGGTGTGGTCACTGCTTTTTGTTGTAAGAAATGCTCAGAGACCCTTTATTTTAGGTTGATTATTATAAATTGGTAGTTTTATTTACCTTATTTTAGAATCAGACTCAAAATACTTTATTGATCCCTGAGGAAATTATTACAGCTGCAACAATTCAAGTAAAAATAATTAGAGAATAAAATAAACAATTTCAACACTCTGGAGGAAAACCAAATAAACACAATAAACTGTGTAAAATACAATAAAAATACAAACAGTATGGTGTCAGGTGATGTTGGACAATATAAAATGTCCTGTAAGATGTTATTAGAAGACATGATGTTAAGGGATATTGCACATGTTTGTGTAAATTATCCTAGATGAACTAAAATGCTCAGATAGAATAAAGTGACAGATGACTTAAGGTTTTATATGTCTTATGATGAGTTATAGAGTTTAAATTTACCATTTAATTAATTTATTTTAACAGAAAGAAGATTCCACTGAGGATGAGGATGATGTTGAAGAGGAAGGAGACATGTCAGATGAGAATAATCAGTCTGAAGTTAGTGAAGAGTCTCCTGAGGCCACTTCACCTGTTCCTGAAGCAGAACTCGTTAAAGAGAAGAAACGAGGTAAGAGTTAGTTTATTCAGAGCAGATGCTACAGCTGCTTGTTTAAAGAAAACCAAGCAAAATAAAAATAAAAATCTACATTTTGTTTGGGTCATAAATAAGATGAACATTACTCTTCATTTTGTTTCTGAAAAATAGAGACTGTTCAGATCAAGTTCGACATTTATTCATTCATTCTGCTGTAGTTTCACAGTCCTACTTATGTATACAGCTTCTCAACAAAATCACATGTTTACAAAACAGCTGAAGTCATAAAACGTTTTATTTTCTCATTGAAGTCACATATTAGAGTTGGAAAGATTTTCTCCAGGTTGCATCATTCAGATATAAAAATACTAAACAAAAAAAGATAGGTTTGTTGTTTGTATTTTTATGCTCCAAACCAAATCATAATTTATAAAAGATTATCATTAAGTTTTTATCTGAGCAGATTTTCTGTCTGAGCTGGGTCTGGAAGGAGGTGAAGAAGAACCTGAGTCATGGGACTCTGAGGTACACTAAAGTTACAGATTCATTAGTAAATATATGCTTTCAGTCTCCAAAGACACTGATTTTGTGTTTTTGTTTATTTTTAAAAGTCAAACTCTGAAAAGTCCATCATGCCACATAAAGAAAATCAAGATTTTGATACTCAGAATCAACAGGATATGTTGTCGACTGAAGCGCCACTCCAAGAACGTAAGTCAGTTTTTAAAATTTGTTAGAAACAGATTGTGTGTTTAAGTGTAATCAGGTCATCCCAAGCACCATTTCATGCAGTGGAAACAGTGTGACTTTTTTTATTTGTATTTGTAAAATAAAAAACAGTGCTTCAATTCATCCATGTCATATGTGGAATATAATTTTAGCTTCTTGATCTTCATAGAAATATTATGCAGAATGTAAAATGTGACATAATTTTATCAGCTTTCCCAACAGCTTGTTACTTTTTTTTGTAGACATGTTTTACATTCCTTCTTTTTTAAGAGGGAGGGGAGGCAGTAGGATGGCAGAGATAGACAGGCCACAATGCAGCCAGAGAGAGGGTATGACTGATTTGACTCCCAGTTAACCAGAGGCCTCACCATCACCTCATTATTAAATAAAGGAATGAATGCATGCACCTCTGCATCCTGCCTGCTGCGCATCAACTCTGTTTACCTGATTTAAAATGAACATCTGTGCGACTTGGCTGTTTTGTTTTTAAAAAGGGTTTGGTTGAAGTTCTACTAATATTTGTTATTGTTGAAGCTGTGTCTTGATACAATTTTAAATGAGTTTAAATGCTTGGCAATTGCGAAGACGTACTGTATGTCCAAGCTCATTTGCATGGGAATGTTTCTTCAGAGCTACATCAAACACAGACTACATCATCAGGCTGCTGTTTTAAACAGAGAAACTGGTCAAACACACTAAACATGTCTTACCTCTTCCAGCTGGAAACAACAGTAAAGGTGAAAACGGAGGTGAACCTGTTGAAAAAGATGAAACTCCACAGAAAGAGGTAGTTTTGTCATCTTATGATGGGAAACGTCAGTGAAATAGCATCAATCAAATACTGTAGTTATGTTTCTTTTCTTTCTACTAGAATGAAAAGACAAAATGGGAACCGCTTACAGTGTTGAGTAAACTTGAAGAGAATGTTGACCAAAAAAAAGGTAGAAAAATTAAATAAAATGAACAAATAATTTAACAGTGTTAAATTTATTTTTGTGCTATGTTTATATTTGACAGATCTAATGGAAGAGCTGGATGTGGGGGATGCTGATGATCTTGAGGGTGAGATTTAATAATTCAGACTTATTGGTTGATTTCTGCTCATATCTACTAATCCACTCATGGAAAACTACGGCCTTTTGTTCTCCACTTATTAACTTGGTGATGTGTTTATATATGTTTTGTCACCAAGCCTGATAAACATCTTTTATAGAGTTAGTTGTATAATAACCAAACTGAAATAATCTTGAAAGTTTCAGTCCTCTGAGCTGCTTTTTGTTTTGAGTTTTTTAACATTTTAAACCTGATGTTAGACGATAGACCAAGAAGAGGTGGTGGTGTTGTGATCTATGTAAAGACCAAGTTTCATTCTAAACTGATTCTGTCCAAAGCTGTGGTAAAACAGTTTGAATTTCTAGCAGTTGATTTACAAATCTCAGAAG
>JARVJO010000002.1:24858621-24868875 GCA_031762555.1 Cynodonichthys magdalenae
TTAAAACCAGGGTAAACAAACAGAGGGAGGTTCTGCTGACCAACGTGAGAGAAAAAGTAGAAAAGTAAGACTGGCTTCGTTTGACTTATTTGTTTAAAGTTTTTGAAAAAGCATTGCCCCTTTTTTATATAAAACGTTACCTAAAATGCTTTAAACATATTCAAGTCAGTTAAATTTTGTGCAGAATAATGAAATTAAATCAAGAATTCATGAACTTTTTTGTCATTCTAAATTAGTATTATGAGGAATGAAAGATAGATGAGGCTCCTGTTGTAAGAAAAAAATATAATAAGCAATAAGAAGTTAAAATAAAAAAAGAAATATGTACATAGTGTGTCACACATGTATTGTAACATATAAACATAAACATTCAGCCATAGAGTGATTGTTTCTATAAAAATATAATTGAAATTAATCTAGATTAATCGCAAAAATATCTTGAGATTAATCGCGATTAAAAATTTTATTCTATGCCCAGCACTAATTAAAAGTAAAAGTACTTATTGCTAAGCACAGTAAGATGTGATGTCCATTCCAATGAATGTGGGGTTTGAAGGGGTTAAAGTAGACATGTAAAAATGTGTCAGTGTGGACACGCTCACTGCTCAACAATAATAATAAAATACATTCATTCATTTTTATGAACAGATTCACATTTTAAGCTGTTATAATCAATTATGAATTGATTCTTGATTAATTGTTACATCACCATTTTGTTGTGAATTAAATCTTAGTTGAATGTTTTCTCTGTATTTCATGTGCAGTCACATCTTTTATTGAAAAAAGGCTTAAGATTACAAAGAATGTCAGTCTTTGTTTTTAAAATATATTACTTTACTTTAGTAGTCTTTTGCATCAACAAAGTTAAATTCTAAGCATGAACTCCACGTCAATTCCCGGCAGTTTTCGACAGTTTTCCGACAAAAAATTCCTGCTAACAGCCCTGAATCTCAAGTTTCACTGCAATTTTCCGTGCCGATAACAGCAGAAAATCCCACTTTTCATGCAGTGTGAGACATTGTTTTGCAACTAAATGAATGTCTGAACCAACCTGACAGAATGATAAGTCCAAATAAGTATTTTCACCAAGAAGAAGTTGGTAAAAAAAATCAAACACCCACAAATAACTTTTACTCCACAGTGTACATAAACAGTCCTCACTAACCAATGTTCTTTCCTAGGAAATGTCAGTTAACAGAACCTCCCTTTCCTTTCATTTGGAAAACCTTCTGATATCCCCAACACAAGCACAACACAACAGAGTATTGCCCTGATTGATGAAGGACCGCCTGTTTTACACAACAATACCCTGCAGCTCTTTGGTTATATTTACACTGCCGGCCATAGTCCTCTATAGATGGTTCTAAAATGACGTAGCAACCTGCAGGTCACATGATGAAATTGCCATTTTTGTAGGCACGAATGCGGAAGAGGGGATAGTCTACAGCACAGAAATGTATACATTGTATGTGGTCTACAGTCTAGATTGTTTATGCAATTGCATGTTTTTATTGTAATTTGGTTTAGCAGTCATGGAGCAAGTTTGCATTGGAGTTGTGCCGCTCGTATAGAAGTGAAACACTTTTTAAAAAAACAACGGCGTAAAAACACCAAGGAGAAGCAGCAGAACTGTCGGCAAAGTGACATGATTTTGTGGCTGGCGACAATCAACTACAAAGATTTCACCCTCCTCGGGATTCCAGAGTGTGTTCAGATCACTTCTACCATGGTTAGTGACCGCATAGTACGTTAATTAAAAAAGAAGAAGGTTGCGCACTATGAACAGTAAAGTGTTTTGAACATTATCTATCCTGGCCTTGTAAATGCACATGTAAGATACACTGACAGCATCAGATTATAATCACAAAATGTTCAGTATTGTGCAGTACCCATTTGGAGTATGTAAGATAGAGTTACTGATAATATCAGATAAAGTCACACGTCGTGTCAACACAACCTCTCTGTCGGCTCTGCAGACTTCAGCAACTCATAAAGATTGTTACTTTCATTAAAGCTAAATATCTTTATTTAGATTTATTTATTCAGTAGATCCATGGATGTCCTGAAAGGCACGTTTTAAATACAATGTATTATGATCCTGGTAATGCTCGTCTGCGTTGTTCAGTGGCCTTTTTGCATTTTTTCTCCCCTGCTTTTGTGGTTCTCCCATACTGGTTTTATCACTACAAGCAAAATGCTAGCCTATGAACGGGGTGCAGGGGGTAAAAAAGTCCCGGATGAGGACGTCCTTGAGAACTACCTATTCTGAAATTTTGCTTACAGTGTATGCTCATTCACGTTATAATTTAAATGCAACCTCCATTAGTCTCCAGTGTGACCCATTTACAGTTCTGAGGTTATCTGCATGCACAGAAAACGTGACGCATTAGTCAGCGACAATAGCATAGAGCTGTGATTTCTGGCCCGAGCCTGACCCGAACGGCCGGGCCAAAATTATTTGCTTGATGGGCGGGCCAGGTTGGGTTCGGGCTTCTAAATGAGAATGCACAACATAAAATTGTGTCAATCTACTTGTTGTAAAAGAGGAGGAGGCTGTAAGTTTACCATGTTGCATGAGGAAAGAAAAAAAATAGAGTGAAGAAGTTACAATTGTAAAAGGAAAATAGGGCTGCTCGTGTAGTTGTTTAATGCCCCTCCTGTTGTGGTGCTGTTTATAAGTGCATGTGTAACCTTGAGCGGTCAGTTTGTTTGAAACCTAGTTATCTGCTCAGCTTCGTCTCCTTCACCTCTCTCCAGGAAGACTTTACAAGTTCTGCCTTTCCCAAGATCGCCAAAAAGGTTAGACCATTGTTTTATCACTGCTTTCACCATGTTTTTGTATCACGTTGTACGCTCATGTTCCAAAACAGAAGCAGCTCTCTCCACCTTTCCTGTGTCAATCAGTCCAAGAGCTAATCCACGGGCAGCATTCTGCTGACGTCAAAACCATAAGCATGCTGTAGCCTACTTGCTCCAAACCACCGGAGAGGAGGTTCTGAAACAGTGCACCTGTGCACGGTTGGAACCATTGGAAACACGTTTGTTTGACTCTGAACTACATAAATGTGCGTTGGTGGAGATGGGGCTATAATGGAGCTGGAAAGTTAAAAAAAAAGCTAAAAATGGGAGAACTAACTATACAAAGCCACAAAAGCAGACATGTTTGGTTTGCTTTTGGTTCGGGCCTCTTATTTGAGTTAATTTGGCGGGTCGGGTCTGGTCGGGCTTAGACATAATGCCAATGGGCTCAGGCCGAGTCAGATATATTTGGCCCGAATGAAACTCTACAATAGCATGTGTGCATCCATTCTGAAATTTTGCAGTCTGAATTGAATAAACAATTACCTGACATGCTTGTTTGGTCCTATGTTTATACTTGTTTTTGCCTCTTGACATCTCTGGTGCAGCATTGTATTTGTGGAACAGGTAAGAACAAGACTGCGACTTCTGTAGATGAATACGTGTGGAGTTCAAGTTAAATTGCACCAAGTTGGTATTAATGATACTTGGATTGATCCACTTGTAAAATTCAGATTCATACTTAAACATTTATTTGCAAAGAATAAAGCCTTTCAGCTGGACCAAATGCACCTTTAATCAGTCTTGGAGTATTTGGTGGAGAATCAAACCAAACAACACATATTTAAACAATTTCTTCCAGGGTTGAGAGACACTTCTCCCACCTCACTCACATAAAGGTCGGATGAAATGCAACATGAGCGTTCAGACTGAGATCAGGCTGACACCCTGTCCTGAGCATTGCCCTCAAACAGAACTAGTACTCACCAGGTGATAATTGGTCAGAATTTCATGAGCATGTTTGTTTCTGTAAAGTGTCTGCAGTTAAAGTGGCTGAGCAAAGTCTGCTGAGAATATGCTGGCCGAGTCCAACATTAAAACTGTTTATGTAAAAATGATAAAGAAGGTTAAATAAAACCTCTGAAGACAGTAAATGAACTCAAAATGTAATTGGACAATTTTGAGCACATAGGAGACAGCACGTAGCTCAGGCGGCTTTCCATGGCTGTGCTGGCCTAGAAACAGCTCATCTCCTCCGGCAGCCGTGGTGGTGGTGACCAGGAGGAGTGCGCCTCAGCTGTGTATGGTCACATTCCCACACCATCTGCTGTAAACAGTGCCACTAATTTTGTGACAAATTTCTTAAATTGAGCTTCTCCTCGGTTAATAAGAAAAAATAACAGGACTTTGTCCTCCATCATCTTCTGACAAAAATATGATCTTGTTGAAGGCCATAAAACTGCAGAACATATTGATTAATACAACCTATCATGTTTTCATTTTGTTTAATAAAAACACATGTTTGACACAAAACTGTAGACATAGGAATTACATTTATGCATTCAGAATCTATTCTAAATACTAAATTACAATAAAAACTTTATTTTAATAGAAACACAAGACAGGAGTAAATAAACAATACAGAAACTGAGCAACTTTTTCAACAAATTTAACTCTAAAACCCATAACTGCAAACATTTTATTTTACTGAAAAGTACATTTTATAAAAACATGGAGAATTATCAGCCCACTGTGTATTCCTATTAATTGCACAGACATGTCTCCAGTATTGTTAATATGGAACAAACATACACAAATATTTTTATCTTCAACTTAAACAAAGTAGATCCTTTACTCTGAACATCTAAGTGTACCCACTGTAAACACAAAACAGAGTTGTCTTTGTCTTTATTAAAAAGAAAAATTTTCAAGTTCAAATTTACAGAAGCTGGCAGGGTCTCGGTTCAAAATACCAAAAGGAGGTTGTTAAGGAGGGTTTTTACTCAAAAATAATGTATCTTCTAATTGTTTGGATTCAGTCAAGTTGGAAAATTTATAAAATTTTCATTTCACGGATCAATGCAGTTTATTCAAATCACCAACTCGTGTAAAACTACACTGTAAACCTAGAAAAGTTGGATCTACTTTAAAAAAGCAAGGTAACTTGTTGCCTTAAAATTTTTAAGTAATGAAGCATTAATTGAATTAGTGCAGTGGATTAGGTTCAATGTACTTGAGTCTCTCTTGGAATGGAATTTAATATTTAAGTTGAATGTACTTCACTGTAAATAGAAACAAGTTGATTCAACTTAATATTCTGTTGTAAAGTGAAAAAAAATTATCAAGTTATATTGGTTAAAATTTGTTAGTTGACATAATCTTAGTTGTTTCAACTTAATAATGTATTTCAGTGTAACGTGTCTACCACCTAAACCAGTACACAAATCTCTTTGTTCTATCAATTAATAACAAACTTGATTATAAACATGATAGAAGCCAAAGTGCTAAAACTATATATTGATGCAGTGCTTGGGAGCAACAAAAATAATGTAATACTAGAATTAGGTTTTACCCTTTACCATTGCATTTTATTGTTCATTTCACTTATCTATCCCTCTGGCTCAGGCTTCTCTATGATGGTTTCAGTTTTACAGTCAATAACTAAACTTTACAGATATCAAACCTAAATATAATAATGTAAGTTAGCACAACCTAAAATGCATTTAGAACTCGAACTCTTTTACAGATAAAATAAAACAGAGAACTACAAACTAGATCAAAGTGCATTGCATGCTGGGTAAAGGCAGCCATAAATCCAGGAGGCGGAGCTACAGCTGATACACAGGAAAAGCAGAATTGTGAGTATATAAAGGCATTTAAAAAAATACAGCCTGCAAAGTCGTGTTTCTGCTAATTTAGTTCTTATCTTTAAACTCTAAAAAACAAATATTTGTATGCCTCAGAATAGCAAGTTAGCGCTTGGTCACGCAAACTCACGTAAAGCTGACGTCAGGTGAAGGGTAGACCGTCTCATTTCACAGCAGGTTTGAGCAGACTACCCGGCCCAGCTGGGCTACGTGCTCATGAGGACCCAGCCCCTAAATTGAGACACAGCCGATGATGTCCTGGCTGCAAAGGATCATGGGAAAACCTCAAAAATTATTTTTTTCTGACTTTTTATCAATAGTTTTGAATGTGGACTTTGTTTTTTCTGAAAAAATTCTTATTCAGTTTGTGTTTAAAACTGATATTAAAGTTTCTTGTTTTGCCTGTAATCTGAAACCATGAGTCAGAATCAGTGGTGGGCACTAGCCCCCTAGCGGGTGTAAAACTTGAAGAAATTAAGTTGTCTGAGCTCAAACATGTAATTACAATAAAATAGACTAATAAGTAAGTACACTTTACTCAGAATTTGTTATTAATGTAACAAAATGATACATATTTAAGTAATATAAATTCAATTAGCTTTAGTAGAATCTGTTCATAGACTTAAAAACACAATTTCAATAAAAAAAAGTCATAAAAAAGTTCAGCTTGCTGAGATTTAACAAGTAATGTTCACATATTAGACCATTTTAAGTAAAATGAACTCAGTAATTTTTAGTAGAATCAACATTTGGGTTTACAGTGTACAGACGTTTCTAGGGGTGACCCGATCCAATATTGATAAAGGAAATGAGTATTAGATTACATCGGCCTGCATCTAAACTCTTTGATATAAGCACTTTTTACAAGCAGTCCATTCCAGTATTTCTACCCAGCAACACTTAGATGCAGCATGAGCCCACGTGATCACAGCAACACGCTGTGCTGACAAAACAGCAACGAGTAGGAATGATGTCAGCAGTGTTGGAGTACTTTTCGTTAAAGTCCCAAACAGACGTCGCAGCTGAGTGAAAAATTTGTCATGCACAAGTTTTCCTTGGTTGCACAGAACTGAGTTTATTACAGGAGAGCCAACCAGGCTCTACTTCTCACCCTGGCAACAACAGCAGATAAGTTCCTCTGTGCTCTGACACAAGTGTGGAGTGCGAGAGGCTCTTTAGCGCAACATTAGTCATCATTGAGGAGCACGGGAGCAGGCTGACAGCTCAGCATGCCAAAATATAACTTCTTAAAAAAAGAAATTCTCCACATCATGCTCGGTCTGCAGAAAGTGATGATGGAGCAGTGGAAATAGGTAGCTATGAATTTAGTTACGTTTGTGTTTTTTTTGTCCCCACCTTCAGTTGTTCCTACTCTAAAGCACCAAGCTGGCACTGATAGTAAAAAATAACTTAAGTGACTGTGATTTATTTTACATTTTAAAAGTGTAATTAGTTTTAATTGGATTTATTGGCCCCTCACACAGTGACAATATGAGCACCAGTGACCCTGAAAGGAAGACGTGGGTATAGATAATGAATGGATTGATTTATTGGGGTTATTTTTAGGGTCTTTTCATTTATTTTATTCAATTGTAGAATATTATGTTTAAGTTTAAAATCTATGTAACATAATTCTATGTAATTTATAATAATAAATGGGTCAAAAACCTATGTATGAGTTGTGCTGATATCGTGTACTCGTAATACTCAAGGCTGCAGTATCAATATTGTACTGGAAGTGAAACAGTTGGACTGGGACACCTCTAAACATTACCTTTATCCTGTGGCAAAAAATTATCTAAACTCTAGAGCTTAAATTTAACCAAAACAATCCAACTCTTAGATGGCGGAGTTCTTATGAACAGTCAATATAACAACAACAAAAAAAATGACATAAACAATAGCTGGAGGGATCAAACCTAAAAGGTGGCACAGGAGAAGACTGCTGGCTTTTAGATTATAAAAAACTATGTTATTAATTTGAACAAACAAACACCCACACACACATCCTAGTACTGGCATCAAACTGAGGACACTATTGACTTTTATTCATTTTTGTAACTGTATTTATGCCTAACCCAGACATTTTCAATAAAACTAACCATTACTAGTCTATGGCTAACCCTAACCTGAACCAAAACTTAATTCACACCATACCTCTAAACCTAACTAGTTCAGCACAGTAGAGCTGCAAACAAAGTGAGGACCTTGAAGAGGTCCTCACTTTACTTCTACATGTACAACTCACTTTGATAGTAACTATGTTGCAAATGGACCTCACTCTGTAGTAAAAACAAGTGTACGTATGTACACACACACACACACACACGCACATTAGTAGAACTATTATTTCCAGCTAATTTTCCATCTCACTGTAGAATTTTACACATTTACACATATTTGTCTCTGGAGTAAACTGTGTGAGTCACTCTACACATATATCAGTGAAGTGAGGATCTGTACTACAAGATTATTTTAGTTTTAAAATACTCCAAGGGATGAATAATATTTTTCAAGCCCGGCATCATATCAGACACCTGAGGTTTCATCTGCACCACTCCAGATGTTTTGTCCTTCATTAAAAATGAGTCTTTTCAAACAGATCTAACAAAAATGCTGTAATACCCATACCCCATCCAGAACATCCAGAGGAAGGTATGGTCAAAAGACTTACCAAAACAATTGTTTTTATTATTAAAATTATTTTAGAAAAACATTTATTTTACTCTTTTCTTTAAGGTAATAATAAAGTTAGGTGAGAACGATGAAGAAAAACAGTAAAAAAAGCTTCATTGTTGGTTAGGTTTCTGTTGTCTTTGTTTCTCAAAAGTTATATTTCCAAATTGCACAAATTCTTTCAAAACTACATTTTTCAGAACCTTAAATAAAAATACAGTTTACTTGTAAACATGAAGGATCCACTACAGAAATTCTCCATACAGTAAAATAAATAGATATTTGCAGGAGTGTGGAACTTTTGGACCATCACACGTTATTGGTGGATAAAGACTTAAACCGATTGAAGAAATAGATTGTAACTGACTACAGATTGTAAAAGGTTATTCAAGGTCAAATAAATGCTCCTCGTTGTTTCCACTCATGTCACACTGCAGACTCACTGGTTTTAGAGTCGCTAGCAGACGTTCTCGCTCATTTACTTTGAGCTCTTCATTTTCAGGGTACGGTTGTCTGCAAAATCCAAGAAAAAAATCAGTTCTTTAAAAAGCAATCTATTATCTTTTTTAAAAGTTCACATTATACTGAGCTCACTGCTGGACTTGAGGACTGGAGTTCTGCTTTCTGTGCCTGTTGACGTCTGTCGGTTTGACGTCATGTAATTGGCTCCTGAACTTTCTGCTCACACTCTCCTGTTTGAACAGGGACGCTTCTGCCAGTGCAGCCTAAAAACAAAAAGACCAACTTTGTGATCTAACAGTGAGCATCATACCACAAGCAGTTTAAATTCTCCTGTTCAGCAAGCCATGAATCCAAAGGTTTAATGAATAAACAACATCTCACCTGTAAGGTGGACTGAAGTGTGGCTCCCAAAGCAAGACTAGAGGACACGGTTTTCATCAGTGATGGACCTCTGTCATAAAATATCAAAACTTTTTATGAATATGAGCTGAAGACAATCTATAAACAGGTAATGAATGGATTGAATATGTTCCAAAAAAACGTCTGTTTAGAGTAATAATCTGAGACGAGTTCAGTTGTGAAGACTTGTTTAAAAAAATGACCAAATTAAACTTTTTTTAAATTATTGATGAAGCCTTTGACACAATCATGTCAGGTATGCTTTTTTTCTTTACGGAATTTACCCTTTTTCACAGTTTCAATTTTGTTGGGCTTTTTGCCTCGAATATTTAATTATTTGCTTGTTACATTTCAAATAACCTTTCAAATAACAGGTCTACAAGCTAAACCCATATTAATGAGTTGCCTGATGTGACTGGTTGTAAGAATTTAGTTTTTTACCCTGCGATCCGCTGGGATCTCCTCCTCTGGTATTCCTCTTCATCCACCGTCCACACCGCCCCTTTCACATTCTCAACACGCACAAAACACTTGTGCAGGCTCAGGTTGTGGCGAACAGCGTTCTGATTGAGAGTGATGCAGATATTACTGATTTTACAGAACATGCGCTACATAAATCAGCTGTGACACACGGCGTGATCACAGAGTTGATTATCTGCGGCACTTCTACCTTCCAAGTGGCGGCGTTACGTCTGAAATAAGCAAACGTCTTTGTGAACCAGTTGTAGATCTCGTTGAGCGTTAGCTGCATGTCTGATGCTTCCATGATAGCCTGGGGAGTGACAGGAAAGATAAAATGTAGAATATAGGGGATTAAAATTAAAGCTGTGAGTTGTTGGCATCTCTTCCAATAAGATTTTTTAATAGATAATCCCATTTTTTTAATATGTTTTTTAATATTTCTGGTTCCAATCATACAGTATTTGATGTTATAGAAAAAATAAGATGTAAGCAGTGAGAATTCAGGTAATTTCAATTAGAGGTGTCCTCGGGCCGAAAAAATCTGACCCGACCCGGCCCGAGCCCATCGGCAACGTGTCCGAACCCGACC
>JARVJO010000002.1:24889169-24900654 GCA_031762555.1 Cynodonichthys magdalenae
GACAAGAGGGACGGTGGTTCTGTTTCATCTCCACTGAGAGGTTTAAAAAAGCCTGTAAGTCTAGGCATTTTTTTCAGCACCTCTTTGTCACGTTTCTTCCTTTCTTTCTTTTTCTTTCTTTTCTGCGCTCCACTGTCGTACTTTCTGTTGTCCGCCATTGTGAGAAAATTATCAATGACGCTCCACCCAAGGCGTAAGATGTGTCAAACTTGGACCAATAATAATCAAGCATTTATGACACACAATGGCCAAAATAAATTTAAACATGTTTAAATACACTGTCAAACTCTTCTTAGGGAGTGATCAAATCAAGGCTATTCATTCACAAAAAATAAAATGGCAATTGGGGGTGGGGCCTCCAAAGTGCTGGGGCCCCAGGCTGGAGCCCCGCAAGCCCATGCTAAAGTCCGGGGCAGCCCACCAGGATCTGACTCAGTTCTTAGTGCCTCTTGGATGTCTCTTTCCATGACCTACGTGAGACAGCTCACAAAACATGTGGGAGGAAGGATGTTGTCTTTGTCCTTAGGAGGACAAAGACATTCCCATTAAAATTTCTTTTGGTTTTGATCTCCAGTGGTTATCAGATGTTGATGATCCGAGCGCCTGGCTCATGCATGCACGCTCATACTCAGCAATATTTCAAACTTGAATAAGCTGTTCTCTGTGGTATTGAACATTTCCTGAAAGTGTAATAAATATTTCCTGATAGTTTCATATAAATCCGTAAAGATATAAACCTGAGAAGGCAACGTGGTATTTTTGCTGTAGTCATGCCACATAAGAAGCCCTCTGGATGTTGAGAGTTGCAGAGCAAGCCGCACGGAGGTCTTCTCCAGGGGGTCCTTGCTGGAGCTCTTCTCTTTCCTGGACAACAGAAGATCGGACAGGAGAGCGGAGGAGGCTAACCTTCATTGCTGGGCTCTGTTGTGTGTACAATATGAAAATAATAAAAATATAAATAAATCCACCTCAGATTTTGATGAACCTTTCAGATAAATTCTACCTCCTAGTAGGTTGGAAGGCAGTAATCAATCATTCTGATAATATGCGTTCAGGTGCAATGGGGTTGGCTCCTTCCCCAGGATGCAGAGCTCAAGCTACTCGCTGTCCTTTGACTTGGAAAAGCACTTGATCTGCGGCATGGAGATCCAGGCTGTAGCTGATGGTCACCCAAAACATTGCTAACAGACAGACAGCAGAGGTTTGCGGATCTGCTCAGACATGTTTGAAACTCAATTGATCTCTGTTGTGCAATTAACATTTCCTTAAACTAGAAAATATTTAATCCTAGAAATCGAAAATACAACTATTAAACCAGCCATGCGATTAGGTTTAAATTTCTGTCAGCCGTAGCTCTAGGAGGTAGAGGTGGGACAGTCTGGACACATTATGATAACCTCTAACAATAATAATAATTTATTTATAAAAATTAAATAAAGAAATAAACTATACAGATACAATACAAGATTTTTTAGACATTTGTTTTGTTGTGGTTGTCTTTATTCAGAGGGGCTATTTGAAGTCTCTTATTTCAAGTTTTCTCTTTTTTCATATTCATATAAACGTTTAGTTTTACAAAAACATTTTGCTATATTTGTGTGGTTTTACTAATAATAGGTAAGGAGAATTAAAATGAGGAAGAAAATAAGGCAAGAAAGAGAGGGGACACAGCCTTTTTACGTCATGATAAATTAATTGTAAACCCAGGAAGCAGTACTCCAAAACAACCAGATGAAATGTAATCAACATTATGAAATGATAGTACAAAAACCTGGTTGTACATGACACATACATTTACATTTTATATAGAATGTTATTTATAGACAGTAAACTCTCCTGGGATAAACATGTTCAGAAAGTGGTCTCTACAATAAGTAGTTGTTTGTCTGTTATTAAAAGATGTTTCACCTTCTACGTTAACTTCTGCTGCCTAGGTTTCATGGCACTCATCTACTCTATCAAGGTGAGCCAATATGACTTTAAATTGGAAAACAGTTATATATGTTTTGCTTTGCCAAAAATGTAGAACTAGTTCAGGCCAACGTACAGTGATGTTTAAAGCAATGCATGAATAGAACTCACTACCACATAGCATTAAACAAAGTACTGCTTACAGTTTTAGGAAGCAACTGAGAACTTACTATAAAAATTATTTATCTTTTGGATAGATGTATGTGCATCGTTGTGTATTTATGAATGTTGAGATGTTATTGTGTTTTTAGAGTATCATAATATCTGTGAGGATCTGTGTCTTGTGTATGCCTCCCCCTGGTGTCCATGTATTATGCTTTTCATGTTCAGTCTGTTCCTCAGTCTTTCTGGCTCTTTCTAGGTCTTCTTTCTCACACCTGTCTTCACTTGTAATATCAGCTGTCTCCACTCTCCACTTATCCTCTGACTACTGGCTCACTTCTTTCATTTCCTCGTCCGTTCATTGCTTGGTGTCGTCCATGGTGTGCCTTTTGTTTCTTCAGTGCTCTTAGCTTATTTTTTGCCGCCATGTCAGAGTTTTTCATAAATTAAAGCCTTTTTGATTTTTGAGCCTGCCTGCCTACATTCTGGGTCCACATCACTGCCAAATCCTTAACAATATCTAGGACCAAGAAGATTATGTTTGTGTGTTTTTGTTTTTCTATAGGAAAAATATAACATTTCCCTATTTAAAGTTAAGGTCTGTGTTTTCCTTTGAGATGGTGAACGGTGGAATGTGTTGTTTTTATGTTTTATCTTTAGTATGATTTCATAAATGTAATTTGTCTCTTTTTAAATTGATCCCAGGAAGAATAGCTGATGCAGCACGCTGCTGATGACAGATTGGTGGACCCGATTAATAGCCCTTCATCAGAGCTAAACAACCAAAAAATCTGAAGCTCCTATGTTGAACAGTTTCTGAGTTATAGCTATTTTAGCATGTCCAGACGCTCCCTCTTTGGATGGAGCCCCCTCCTCAGATAAATGGGGCGTACTGTAAAACCGTTGGCTGGCGCAGTGTAGGTTGGACTCATCTACACTCCTGCCAAATTTCATGTAGCCGTATTTGTGCTACAGTTGACCATAAATCACTGAAAAAAAATAAACAGTACAAAAACAAAAATATGTTGCTGAGATTGAGACATGCGAGCTAGTGGTTTGTTTATCACTGTTGCCCAAGAAGTGCTCTCTTTAGGCTGTTAAATATGGCCATAAATACCCCAGGCCACCAAAAATGTTATCAGATTGGTTTTGTGTTCTTGTAGGTTCCACATCTGTATTTATGTCAGTTTGTGACAGAAAATATAGAAACTGAATGCTGAGTTTGATCTCGAGTTGTTTCAATGAAGAACTGTTTTTTTTTATTTCAGGTTCAAAAATCTGTATTTTTTGTTTTTACCAAATCAAGAAAAGTGAATTTTGGATTCATGTGATCTAAGACTATCCTGCTGTCGTGTACCATTCTGTCTTTTTCCTGTCTCTGTCTCTATTTTAGTCTGTTTCA
Source organism: Cynodonichthys magdalenae (assembly GCA_031762555.1). NCBI lineage: Eukaryota > Metazoa > Chordata > Actinopteri > Cyprinodontiformes > Rivulidae > Cynodonichthys > Cynodonichthys magdalenae. The sequence goes on from JARVJO010000002.1 coordinate 24,892,645, forward strand.
GTCCTAACCACATAATGACAGACCTGCTGTATATTAAAGGACCCTGCCCATGCAGCCACCTCCCTCTTCATAGGACTTTAAAACCCTTACATTCAGGGGGGGGCACCACTTTCCAAAGACAGACTAAACATCTTGAAGGCCCTAAAAGTTTCTCACAACTAAAGATTTTCACAATTGCCATGGATAACCATTCGTACAACTTCCCTTCTGACTGCACCCCACTCACCAACTGCAAGTCAGCCCGCAAGCTGGCTGGATCCACTGTGGTGAACATGGGCAACGCAGGAAACAATCCTCCTCGGGACTATCTGCTCTGGTCGCTGTGCAACACCTTCTACGTTAACTTCTGCTGCCTAGGTTTCATGGCACTCATCTACTCTATCAAGGTGAGCCAATATGATTTTAAATTGAAAAAACTTATACAAGAGAGTTTATGCTGTAATTTAAATATAAAGGCTTTGATGTATCAAATTTACAGGAGAACACAAACAACTTTATAATTAAGTTTTTGTTCCCCAATTTCAGTTGTCTTTAAACACCATTTATGGTATCCTGATGCGTCTCGGTAATCCAGGTAGAAAATAAATTCAAGTAGGTCCTCTGGACAGGTTCTTTAATGAAACGTTCCATCTCTCCTCCAAGAGACTTCTTCAGTATGAGGAGTTTCAGGTAAACACGGCTTTATAAGCACTGCCTCCACATGGTGGACAACAGGTTTAACGATGACAATCACAAACACTGTGGACCCTGAGCCTAACAATAGATCGTAAGTGCTCTGATCAACAATAGAGATAATCAGGTTCATTAGAGAAGAACCTGCCCAAAATACCTACTTAAAGGTTTTTGACTATGAGAAATTTAAAAATCTTGTTTCAAACAGTATGTTTTTGTAATTAAGATCCCAAAGTAACTTGCTGTAATAAGATGTATCAAGGGAAGAGGAAATATTAAACAACGAAAGTAGGATGGAACAATTTTACAATAGAAGATACAGAACAGAAACAACTTTACTCTTTTTGTAATACAGGCCAAATATATCTGAGGAAGAATATATTAGTAAAGACAATTTTTAAAACAAATGGTGTAATACCACAAATGCCACTTTAAGCATGAGTTATGGTACAAAACATCTACAAGAAAGAGGTTACACTTACTTCTTTGTCAACCTTTAGCAACAGACTACCAAATAAATAAATTATTGTGAATGCCCAAAGCATTAGGTGACCTGGGGAGAAATCAGAGAGCAACATGTTTGAAACTTGGCATGTCCTACACCACAGGAATGCAGCTGCAGAAAGACTAAAGCTTTACTAACAAAAAGCAACTAAAACATGAAAATTTCAAGTACAGATAAGAGTTTAAACACTGGATGATTTCCTGTGTAAATCTGCTCCTAAATATTTCACCACAAACAATACCTTCTTTTTTTCTGCCTGCATAGGCTCTGAATCACAGGCCCACCATTGCTTCAAAGCTTAAATTAAAGACAGTGGCTCACTGTGGGGAGTTAAAAATGGCATAATTGGCAGCCTCTTAATGGGCAAGTACTCTCAAGAAATTAGAGAGTGCTTGAGAAAGAAAACCTTAGAAAAACATTGCAGATACATTTAGTGAGGATTCGTTTAATTCATTTAGCATTTACTAGCTTGAGTTATAACTCAGACAAGCTGCATTGTAAAGTTAAATTAAAGATAATTATTTTTTGTCTTTGCCATCTTCCTCTCCATCTGTTGGGATCTCTCTTCCTCCTGCTGTAAAACACAAACTTTGAATCATTTACAAGTCAAGTAATTCTTTGTTTTTCCATTTTTCAATTAATTTATTTGTTGTGTGTGTTTGAATTTTTCTTGTGTGTTCGTGTTTGTTTTTGTAGGCCAGGGATCAGAAGACTCTTGGCAACCTGCAGCTGGCCCAGGAGTGCTCAGACAAGGCCAAGTGGTACAACATCCTGGCAGCCGGCTGGAACCTGCTGATTCCACTCCTGGTCATCGCCCTGCTTGTCCTTATTCTTGTCCACCTTGGCTCTTCCCAGGGCTCCTTCGACTTCTTAGGAGAAGATGGGTTGCAAAACTTCATGAATTTGTTCAGCTGGTAGATGAAGGCAAAAAATATGGAAGGGGGAAAAAGTATGTCTCAGATTGAATATTTTCACTCTAAGAGACAGGAGGCATTTGATCTTGTTCAGAGGATAATGGCAGACATGATAGTTTAGTGTTTTAGGAAGTACTTAAATCTCTTTAGAATAGTAAAAACCTGTGCTGGGTTTAAATACATCAAACTCTGCCCAGTGTTAAATTAATCCTAATTGGTCAAATTAAAAAAAAAATGAATGCCCTTATAGAAATTTACTGCCAAACATTAGGGAAGTACAGAATCGATGCGCAAAGTCAGTGAGTTTCTCTGGTCTTAAAAACAAAACTTAACACTTTATTTTGTTCATTAAATTACAGACTTTTTTCCTCAAACAGAAACTCTGGCTTGAGTTACAGGAAAAGGGACAGGTGATACAAATTTTACAATGAGTTCCATTTTGTTCCTGTTAAGACGTAAAGAAACAAGAAACCTCATAAAAAGTAAACATACACAAATATGGAATGCTGATGAGTAAATTTGTCTGCATAGTATTTTAGATGCTTTGAAAAAGGGTTTTGTGAAAAAATTATAAAAGATTAATATCTTACCTCTTTTAACATGCTGGAGGACTAGAGTAAAGTCCAACAGGTCTGATGAGGCAACAGGCCATGGATTGGTGCATCTTGAAAGTTTTAAAACTTTAACTTGAGATCTGAATCACTTTTAAAACAATTATGAAGCCTATAAATTCAGACTGGAAGACTCTCCCCACTTCACCTGCTCCACCTGTTCGCTGTGCCATGTGCTCATCAGCGCCTGATCCTCTCCTCGCCGTAACCAATCATCTCGGAGATCCAGGTCTAAAGGCTCAGCACCCAAGCATCCGTCTGCTCTCCAGACATATTCAACCCACCTCCACCTTCATCTCTGGCCCTTCCTGGCAACCTCCAGCCTCCACATTCCAGTGTCCGAGCCCCAGGGGGAAGACATTATTCCTAAAACCTAAGCTGATTGTTGGCTCACAGGCTCACGTCTTCTTCCGGGGGTCGAGCACCAAAGAACTTTCTCTATATCAATAAAACTGTTTAACTGCTATCATTCTCTGTGGGAGTCTTTCCAGGTTGAAATGATATTTCACCATGTATGATGAGCAATAACATCAACTACCATAAAATCTTGAAGACTGGAGTTTTTAATTTTTTTTCAAGATGGTAACTTGTTTGTCTTATTACCTCGACATTTCAGCCATTATGAAACTTTATTTTTCCAAAGTTAGATTTTTCAAAGAGCTGTCTGCAAGAAGTACGATATTTTTTGTTCATAACCTTTTTACACAACTATTCCTGAAAAATGCATTAAAATGTTTGTTTTCATGCTTAGTTTTCAACACTTATTTTCATTATTTATTGTATTTATGTTTACTCTGTCTTTGGTCAGGTGAAAACAGAAAAAATGTAGATGTGTGGAAACAAAAATCTGAAGACCACATTGATGAGAAGCCACTTTATAATAAACACTTGATTTCTTTTTGTCCTTTAGTAGCTTTCCAATGTTAGTTTTCATTTATTTTCCTTTAATAGTGTATTTTTTTCTATGTTTTAAGCATTTGGACTTGATTTTATGTTTTTGATAACATATGAACAAAATAAACTTGACTCTATTCATACAGTATGTCACTGAATAAGCCTAATATTTCTTCTTTACAAAAAGATTTAGCTTACTTTAAAAAAAAATTGATCACTGTTTAGGTATTTTGAATCTCGTCAGGGTGTATAATTTGTTCATAAGGCTGCAGTTCTGCTGCTCCACCTGTGTCCAGCAGTAAAACTATTTACTTTGGGTTTTATAGGTTTGACTCTGGGGTGGGTGTGATGGAGCGGGCAGGCCGTGGTAAATTTAATCCAAGCAGTAAGCCCAGTGCTCTGCCAGATATATAAAGACTGTCCAGTTTTGAGAACCTGTGTAAATATGCCCTTCAGAAGTAAGGCAGGGCTGCTCAGGCAGACCACTACAAAGGAGCAAAGCTACAAATGACCTGAACCTGCTCCATCTGCTCTCAGTTCATGAAAATTGTACCTACTGAATGACAAAAGTTTAAAAAAGACTTACCAGCATGCCTCTGTCTTTTCTGAAGCCATGACATTTTATAAATGATTCTGTGAAATCTTTTTCTACAAAATTATTTAGTCCTACCTTGTATTTACAAACCTACAACCTTGAAGTTCACAAACTGAAAAAAACGGAAGAATTTGACCACGGTTCATGACCATACATATTATATCAACTATTTCATGACATCCTTAAATAACTTGACGTTGTAAAGTTTTAGATTTTTTAGACATCACCTCATAAAATTAGTGCTCATATTTCATTTTTGATCATTTTGAAAGTTGCACTCCCTGCAGCCTACCATCCTCTGAACTCAAATTATATTAGTAGCTTCTTCTTTTCTTTGCTCACAGCCTTATTTAAAGCCACTCAAATCACAGCCCCAAGCTTCCAACTTTCTATTTTCCTTCAGTGGTTCCAGTAAAATGCTTGCAGATGTCTGAGGAAAATTACAGGCTTGGGGTTGGTGCTACAGTAGGAGTGGGTGTAAACTTCCTCCAGCTTGTTTTAGGAGTTGCTCACTTTAACAAAACTCTTCGGAAGCAAGGAGAAGATTGGCAGGAAGGACAAATACATTTAGTTGTGTGTGTGTGGAAGGTTCAATAAACATTGGAATTTATTTCTATAAATGTTGCACATAGTCTCCAGCTGTCCACAGGCCAGAGGCAAGGTACACCATGAGCAGGTTCAAATGTGAACAATCATACACACACTCCTAGGTCACATTAGAATCTGCATTTAACTCAACATGAATGTTTTCGGATTGTGGGACATACAAGAGGAGGTCATTTGAGCGCAACATAACATGGTGGCTAAAATTTCAAGGTTGTATTTGACAAGGTCCAAGAAAGTTGTGCCAGAACTTGCTGTGATTGAGAGTGTACAGTTAGGTCCATATATATTTGGACACAGACACAAATTTTGTCTTTTTACCTGTTTACTGAAACATATTCAAGTTATAGTTATATAATGTACATGGACATAAAGTCCATACATTCAGCTTTCATTTGAGGGTATCCACATTAAAATTGGATGAAGAGTTTAGGAGTTTCAGCTCTTTAACATGTGTTTTTAAAGGGACCGAAAGTAATTGGACAATTGCCTCTAAGGCTATTTCATGGACAGGTGTGGGCAATTCCTTCGTTATGTCATTCTCAATTAAGCAGATAAAAGGCCTGGAGTTGATTTGAGGTGTGGTTCTTGCATTTGGAAGGTTTTGCTGTAAAATAAACATGCGGTCAAAGGAGCTCTCCATGCAGCTGAAACAAGCCATCCTTAAACTGCAAAAATAGAAAAAACCCACCCGAGAAATTGCTACAATATTAGGAGTGGCAAAATCTACAGTTTGGTACATCCTGAGAAAGGAAGAAACCGCTGGTGAACTCATCAATGCAAAAAGTCCTGGGACCCCACGGAAGACAACAGTGGTGGATGATCGTTAGTGATGGTGAGATGAAGCTTCATGATGCATTGAAGCTTTCCATCCACACGAGTCAAAGCATCAACATGCTTCATTTGCTCTATTGCGCCATCAAGTGGACAATAAGTGTGAACCAGATTATAATGACGTGACTGGTTTATGAAGCTTTAAGCTGAATAAAATATATATGTGTGTGTCTGTGGGTCTCTGTGTGTGTGTGTGTTTGTGATGACCATAAATAAAGTCTAAATTTGATTTGAATATGATTTTAATCTCTCTTTTTGATAGAATGACTGGTTCAAAAAGGAAAGTGCATGAAGAATAACAGGAAAAGAGTATTTATGTGAATGTGCTTGTGTGATTTTGAGACGTGCTACTGATATTAGAGCCACATTTTATTAGTTTGTACTTACAGTAAAAACAACTTTTCCATTGTACTATGATCCAGACATTTTTTTTTTTAAACACGAGGTGTCTGTTGTATCCAGGTTCTTTTGAACACAACATGCACTTCACCTTTTAAGACACCAAAAATTAGAAAAAAACAAATCAGAACACGTGATCTACTGTGTTGAGTTTTTTGATATCTTGGTTATCAGTTTTATTACTATGTGCATACATTATTACTTGGAGACTAAGGGAAATTTCCTCTTCCTTGCTGGTTCCATCGGACAAAAAGTTGATCAGCTGAATAATTTAAATGCACTCAATACAATTTTATGACAACATAATGAGAAAATGAAAGGTTCAGCAGCGTTTTACCACCTTTTTTGAATCTCGCGCATACAGGTGAGGCAGTTCCTGAATCAGTCACGTGATACGTACCACCAGTGATGCTTCGAACGTCACTATGAGCATCAGCAACACAAGCCTCAATACGCGCTTCACAAAAATCCTCTTTTTACTCGGCCCACGCTTCGAAAGCCTCGACACAGAGGACACACCACTTAAAGGCGTGGTACTGCTCATGATCCAAAGCACCACATCATCAACAGGGGGAGGCAGTGTGATGGCTTGGTATTCAGAGCCATACTGTGTGCTCAGATCCAGCCAAATGCAGCCAAACTGATGGGTCTGTGTTTCATACTACAGATGGACAATGACCCAAAACATAAAGCCAAAGCAACCCAGGAGTTTATAAAAACAAAGAAGTGGAATATTCTTGAATGGCCAAGTCAGTCACCTGATCTCAACCCAATTGAGCATTTCACTTGTTAAAGACTAAACTTCACAAAGAAAGGCCCACAAACAAACAGCAACTGAAAACCGCCGCGCAGTGAAGCCTGGCAGAGCATTAAAAAGGAGGAAACAGCGTCTGGTGATGTCTGAGTTCAAGACTTCAGGCAGTCCTTGCCAACAAAGAGTTTTCAACCAAGTACTAGAAATAAACATTTTATTTACAATTATTTAATCTGTCTACTTACTTTTGAGCCTCTGAAATGAAGGGATTGGGTTTAAAAGATGCTTTAGTTCCTCACATTTTTATGCAATCATTCTGTTCAACCCACTGAATTAAAACTGAAAGTCTGAACTTCAACTGCATCTGAATTGTTTTGTTTAAAATTCATTGTGGTAATGTCTAGAACCAAAATTAGAAAAATGTCTCTGTCCAAATATGGACCTAACTGTATGTACTTGTATTGCCATGAGATGCTGTTGACCATCACACAATACAACAATAAACGTATAACACTGTTTTGTTTTGATTTTATACCCAACTAATCCTATACTAAGGTTTATAATTCTTCTTATTTACTTTTGCTGCTCAGTCAAATGTATTTTCTGCTTTCTATTTATTTTATATTTTTTAATTGTAATTTTCTTTGCATTTCTCTGTTTATATGTTTTGTAAACGTGTGTTTTTTTTCTTCTTTCAAACGTTATACACATCAACTGCTGCCTTTCGTGCCAGAGTTTAATCTGAGATCATTTTATTTGGAAAAATGACAGCAGTATAGTCATTTTACTCAAACCTAAAATGTTATGCACAGTCTCATAGTTCATGCTCTGAGTTTGTGCTGTGAATGACTCTCAGCTTCTACCCAATGAAGTTATAGTCTGTGTTTGTTTAGGCAGGCAGCCATCTTGAACTGACTCAGAAAGTTAATTTGTTGTAGATGTACCTACATCCAGTGATCACCTTCTGAGAGTTTCATTCAAATTTGTATAGTGGTTCATGAGATATTTTTGTACTCAGGTTTGTTTTTATATCCCCGTGGGGACCATGGATTGACTTCCATTCATTTTCTGGTAATTTTATAGAATTACCCTGACCATTTACCCTAAAACTAACCTAAATTCAATTCACACCTTGGTCCTACACCTAACCCCTCACCTGGAATTAGCATCCGTACCCGTGGGGACCAGGCATTGGTCCCCACGATGCACATATGGTCCTCACGAGGCTG
>JARVJO010000002.1:24919438-24930068 GCA_031762555.1 Cynodonichthys magdalenae
TATATATATATATTTGTAAAACTTGGTTATTAATTGTTCCCATCAACCCTGTTTGTCTGTTAGCAAAACGTGTCGTAAACCAGTGGACAGATTTTAATGATGTTCTAACTGGATGTATCTACAACCGATTAACTTTTGGAGTTAAGCCGATGGCCACTGTATTTATCAACCTTGGTCAACACAAAAATGGATACAAGTCATTTCCTTTAACAGATATTTGATGTAGTAGCTTAGAGTCATTCAGAACACACTCTGCTCTCTACAAGGTTTAGAATAAAAATAATCAACATATCTTATTTGATGAACAACACTCACTCACCATTATTCACCTCCTGAAAGAAATATTTTTAAATCTTAAAGTAAAGTTTGCTGTAATAATGAGGGGCACAACTCCCTTGTTATCTACCAGATGATAATAGTAGTAAAAAGAGAACATTTACCTTTATATTTGGTTCCTCCCACAAAATCCCTCTGTTTATGTTCCTTCCAGTAATGAAATGTAATTTTTGCTTGTCTGGTTGTAACATGAGACATTGCACACATTGTATTAAGTTGTTGTCAAGTTTGTCAGAAAAAGGCTAAACTGCATCATTTCAACAGAAGATGAGCTCAATCTGAAACTCTAACATGAAAAGGTAACAGATTAATTTTCTTCACAAAAAAATGATCTTTTTAATTCAACGTGTAATTATTTAACAGTGAAGAACGCACTCTGTTCTCTGTCAACAGTTTAATAAAGGACATACTGAAGTCATCATCTTTTCTCCTGAATATCTGAGCTGAACCTCACTAAGTGTGGGTTTTAGAAGTACAGTGGTCTTCCCAAGGAGCCATATTAATTATGTGTTTAGTTATGTTGGTTTGGAATCAAAATACCATCCCCTCTTTTTGTTTGTGCCAGTTCACTCAGCAGCAGCTGATTATTTTCAGTCGGGCTTTGAGGCACTGATATGGTGAATGTATAGACGAAAGGCTGAAATCACTTCCATCTGCAGTCTGGAGCAGAAAGCAGAGCCACATGATTTAACCACAGGAATGTTTCTGATTATTCTGTTTCAGCAAAGAACTGAACCCTGGACCAACATCAGTGTGTAGCAGATCTGAAAACCTGAATATAAAGCCCGTTCTCAAATAAATTACTGTCAACTACACCAGAGAACGCACACATCTGGAAAGCGTTGATTCTGTTTTTATAGTTTCTTCTGAAGGTTTGTAGAGACTCGACATGTTCAGCTATGAATCTGACAGGATTTCAGGATTGGAGGTTTTGAAAGCTGAAATCTGAGACCCCCTCCTCTGTTATTGGAGTTATTGGAGAAACTACACAACCTCTCCACTGACGCATGACTCAGCAGGTCTTCAGGACCAGACTATCATGGGAGAAGTGTAGTTTAACCTGCATGTGAGTTTGGAAAATGAAGCTTTTCATGAAGTTTAAAACTTGGAACTCCAATTATTAAAACTTCCTGGACGAGAGATGAAGCATCTACAGCTACAGACTAGAAGCTCTCATTTCTTTAAAACTATTTATTTTTGGATTGAAGTCCAAAATTCACTTACTGTGGTGACACCAAGAACAATGTGTGTGAGAAAGTTTACTTTCAGCTGCCTACAGAACTAACCCCAGTATTTCCTGCCTAAAGACAAAAGGGCAGCATTGTTTGAGCTTCTGTGTTTGTTTGAATGATAAAACTCTAATAAAATAATCACTGATTTGATCAAGTTATTACCTTTTCGATTAAATCCAAACAGAGATGGCTGACACACTTAAACCAAAAGAAAAAGAAGAATAATGGCTGTAACTCAGTCCATTTTACAGAGACTGAGCTAAAGTTTGGTGTGATAGTAGCAGAGATTGATCCCCCAATACCCTCCATAAGATCACACAAGATCTGTTTAAAATTAGATATTAGATTCAACTGTCTGTTCACAAAATATGAACCTTTAAACACATTTCATTAAAACTCTCAGCATGTCTTAACTTAATCCAAAAACACAAAGTTGGCTCTGACTCAGTTTTACAGTTATTGACATAAACTTTGGTGTGGTGGCAGCTGAGAGTTACTTCTACTAATATTGCACCACTAATCCAACATAAAAATCTAAAACTCTGGAATAAAAAGCGGCGGGTGATGAGCAGAAGACCGAAGGTGAGAATCCATCAGAATAAATGATCATAGACGACCTAATATGAGTTAAACCAACCATCAGATCTGGATCTGGTTCATCCGGGAACACTGATTGGATCGGAACAATACTGGATGGAGAAACTTCAGATTAAACACATTTAATCATATATACAGTTTGGCTTTGTTTCAAACTGAAAGGTTTACAGCATGTAGGGTGGTTTAAAGCGTTGGTTTGCACTGGGATCAATTAGGATCAGACTGTTGATGTCTGTGGTTCTTGTGGGGCAGAAAGGCTCCACTCATTCAACAAAACACAGAACACGAGAGACCGATGGACTGTTTGAGGGTCTCTGCTGGAAAACTGAGGCGAGTCTGAGCCACAAACACTAAAACTTCTGGACCAGTCAGGTGTCAGAAGGTCACAGGGTTCATCTGCAGGATTTAGGATATCATTTATAATTATTTATCTTTGTGTTCTAGAAAACACTCAGTTTGCTGTGTGGCTCAGAGGAGTTCACTCATCCATTCAAATAATTTTATGCCCATTTTCACTTCTGAAGTAGCTATAAGGAAGAGAAAGGTTCAGCTGAAAGGATGGAACACTCAGAGAATAATCAGAGATATCAGGAGAGGGAAAAGGATGCAACGGGTTTGATGTTCAAGCTTGGAGCCAAATCTCAGGCCTGGGGGTGTGAGCCAAGACAACATATTCCCTCACATATGCCATCTGTCCTATAAATAAGTCCCCAAACCAACTGGACCTCACCAAATGACAGGGTGTTTTTTCTCCAGGTCTTAACAAGAAATGATAGAACGACCAAACTGAATGCATTTTCTGTTCAAATGGAATGTGATACTGAAAATGATGAGTGACAAATGACTTTCTGAAATTAAAATAGAGTTATTAAATTTAAAATTACCAGAACACAGTTTAATGAGCAGAACATAAAGTCAAAATAAAAAAAATAAATTATTTAGAGTTGATTTTGACAAAAAAAAGCAAAAAAAAAACAACAGACGGATATTTTTCAGGTAAATGTTGAGTGAGGGGTGGGCTAATATTTGAGCCTCTGTTGGAGGGTCCTGGCCTGTATTACACCCACAACCAAATATCTGAGCGCAATCAGTAAGACGGTTCACATTAGTCCAGAACAGAACCAGTCTGTTTGTGTCCAAATACAAAACCTGACTGGGTTAAGGCTTTTCGAAATATTAAAGCTTAAAGTGAAAATGTGTCTTTATAACCAAAAACTGTTGGTTTTAAACCTGTGACAATCAGCAAAACTAATAAAACTGAACAAATAAACAATACATTTTTTGTTTCTATTAACTGACAAACTGCAGCTTTTGTTTCTTTGTATTTCTTAAAAAGTTTTATGTTTATGTTTTATTCAGTTTAATACCATTGTCTGCTGTTAGGTGATGAAGTTGTAGCTGTTTTGAAACAATGTGCTCATTTTCTTTCAGTATCATCAGATTTAAAGCTCAGACTGTTGTGAATGACTCTCAGCTACCACTCCAAGTTTTAAATCAAAGTCTATAAAAATTAGAGTTTAAGCCATCTTTGTGGGGGTTTTTTTTCAATTAATCGACCAAGGCAGCATGGACTGCAGGGCGATAATGATAAAAGAAAAGATAACTGACCAAGTTTAACCACATTTATCACCTTGATTGTTTTTACTTGTGTTTGAGTTAAAATTCTGCTGTCAGGTTTGTGAGCAGCTCATTCACAGTAACATGACTCGACATCAGGACTTTCCATGAGTCACTCTAAGTTAACCATAACAGAGAGTGAAGCTTTTTAAAGAAATGTTTGCCAGTGACTGAATGTGGTCAGGATTCATGTTTCTCATGGAGGCTGAAAAGAAAAAAAAAAGATGCTGGAAGACAAGAGCCATGAAGGCTTAAATCTTTCCTCTCTGCTGAGCCAGAGCCAATCATGGTGCTTTTGAGCTCCAGGCTCCAGGACCCTCCATTCGGGACAAAGCTGCTCCCTGAGTTTGGGCTGGGGGAAATTTATTAGGAAGAGAAAAACAGATGAAAATGAGAATCTTCTACATTCAAGGCCAGATTGTTTTAGCTGCAGATCTACTTCCTGTTGTTTGACCACCCGGGGGCGACAGAGAGCAAACTGTTTATGAGGAAAGAGCAATTATTCCAGAAGAGAAAAGGGAATATTTCAAATATGATTCTGCTTTAATTAAGTTACCATTTTCAGTTATGACTGTAAAAATATTTAGTTTTGCCACATTTACATCAAATGTAGAACAAACATCAATAAAAAGAGAGAACTGTACCTACCTGGTTTGTTACCAGGTACCTGACATACTTATGTACTGGCTGCAATACCTTACCAGCTTTATTTATAGAGCACTTTAAACATCTACAGGACCAAAGTGATGAACACATAATGAAACATTCATTCGCTCATGCAATCAGTAACAATTAAAAAGAAACAAATTAAAAACCAACAACACAAATGGTGATCAAAGGCAAGAGACAAGAGGTTTTAAGAAGGAATTTAAAAACAGACGAACGACGCCTGTCTGATGGCCAAAGGAAAGTTGTTCCATAATTTAGGAGCTGCCACAGAAAAAAGCATGATTACTACACTGCTTTGTTTTTTCTTTGTATGTGAGTACCTAGTAGGTATCAATACGTACTGAGTTTGTACAGTACGGTGTAGAGATGTATTAACAGCAGATGTTGCATTCGTTCATATCTGTTTTTTTTTACGTAAGATTGTTTGGTTAGCCATTAGCCTGGCCTGAACCAAGTCTTCTGCTTTTTCATCATATACTAAGCTTTATGACTAAATACTAACTATTTATAACTAGTTGTCAGAGCATCACTTCAAAATTAACCAGATATTTCCTTGAAGTTTGGAGCAATGACTGGTAGGTGATGAAGATGAGGGTTAAACATTCAAGCAAGAATCAAATAATTATTAAGGAAGTCGATTCTAAAGATGGTTTTGGTTCAGATTTGCACAGCAGACACATGTTAGTGCACTGTGGTGAAAATCTGCAAAAACCAGCCTGGCAGAGAACCACACTGTTTGTTTCTGAAGAATTTGATCTTGTTTTTTTCAGGTTTCAGGATGTCTTAATGAGCCACCTGAAAGCAGAGCCTACTTCAGCTGTTTTCTTCTTCTTCAGCCTCTTTTAGTGCTAAGCTGAACAACCAGTACGGAAATCCTGTTAACTAATGAAGACTCTCAGCTCATCTTCAACCTGAGACAAGAACCCTGAGTCTCTCTGAGGAGGGCAGCCTGAAACACAACCCACTCAGGAATAAAACAATAACCTTTTACAGGCGTCTGTAATGAACTTTAATTTTGCTGCAGATGCTGTCATGCCCTCCAAACTGTGACCTCCCATGTTGTAGAATTTTTTTACACAATTTACTGTAAGACATTACGAGTCAAATCGTCTGCTAAATGGCTGAGACGCTCCTAAAGTGGGACTTTTAATGTGTCTGTTCCAGCTTTAAACACGCTGCTGTCTGATTTCTAAATGAGAAATCTTTTCTTTGTTCTAAGGTTTTGTTAAGGCTCAACTAACATTCCTTGCATGGCAGGGCGTCCCTTTCCTCCTCCTTCCTGCATCAACCAAAACAGTCCAGCCACGCTGTAACACCAAACGCTTCTCGCCTCTCCCAGGATTTAAAAATACACTTTGTCTTCCTCCTCGCACAACTCTACTCATTTAGGAAAGAAGCTTGATTTAAGAAATATTCTGGTAAAAGAGAGTTTCAAAGCTCACCTGCACACCCTGGAGTCTCATCTGCAGGAGCCCCAGCAGGGGTCACAGTGGCCCTCTGCATGATTCAGTCTGTCCCACTGAAACACAAGTCAGCCATCCACACTTAAATACGAGCCAAGACAGAAACAGAGAGAAGAGAGAGAGAGGAGAGAGAGAGAGAGAGAGAGAGAGAGAGAGAGAGAGAGTCAGCACCACAACACAGCCATTAAAGAGCAGAGAGGGGAGGAGGGGGAGGAGTGTGAGAGACAGAGGAACAAAGTGGAGAGAGAGAGATTTAAAATCCGTACTCTGAGCTGAAAAGTCTGATCCTCTCTAGAAGGAAAGTCTCAGCTCATCTTTTTCACTTAGTCTGAAGAACAGCCAACTCTACAGAAATATAAAACTGTTTCAAATCAGCAGCTTTTTACTATTCAGTAAAAAGAAACGTTAAACACAAAGTGAAAATCGTTGAATTCAGTTATAATTAATAGATCCAAATGAGAACATTTCTGTTTCAGTGCAGCTGCTGCCTGAATTTCCATCAACTTTATTTTATAAAACTTACTTTAGCAGTTGAAGTTAGAAGCTTACCAGGGTCACCATGGTAACCACAAATGTCTCACTCCCTGAAGACAGGTATAAACTCAGAACAGAGATTAACCCTAAAACAGTCACTGTAATACTTAGATAAAATAAATATTGAGTTAAAGGTGAAATAAGTACCTGGCAAGTTGACATACTGATTAGATGTCTACAGTAGTTTTTATTTAACATTTAATATTTTCTTTAGGAAATATGACAGACGGGTCCTTCACATCGAACAGTGTTCTGAAATTTTTACTACATTCTGCTGCTAACCTTTTATTTTAATTGTGTATAATTGACCTTACTTATCACTCTGCTGTTTTCTTTTTTACATTTTTGATGTTTTTTACATTTTTTAGGAGTGAAAATTTAATGTCTCCTTTAGACCATTTTCTACCTCGTGTTGTGTGACTTATCTTATCTTATCTTATCTTATCTTATCTTAGCTTAGCTTAGCTTAGTTTATCTTATATCTTATTTTAGCTAAGCTTAGCTTATCTAATCTTAGCTTAGCTTAGCTTAGTTTATCTTAGCTTAGCTTGGTACAGCTTAGCTTAGTTTAGTGGGCAGCTGTGGTGCAGTGGTTAGGGGAGTTGTCCTGTAATTGGTGCGTTGCCAGTTCAATTCCCCCTTTCACCTGTAAGTCTTGTCCTTGGGCAAGACACTTCACCCACCTTGCCTACTGATGGTTATCAGAGGGTCCGGTGGCGCCGGTGCATGGCAGTCCCACCTCTGTCAGTGTGCTCCAGGGCAACTGTGGCTACAATATATCTTACCACAATCAGTGTGTGAATGGATGGATGATTAAAGAGAAAAGTGCTTATGGTCCATATGGACTAGATAAGGCATTATATAAGTTAAAGCCATTCAATTCAGTTTATTTATATAGCGCCAAGTCACAACAATTGTTGTCGCAGGGCTCTGTACACAAAATAAAAAACAATAAAACTAAAGAAGAAGCCAGCAGACTGAGCCGTTTTATCTTATTTTATCTTAGCTTAGCTTAATGAGTTTACATGATATCCCTGTGCATCAGTGGGTTTTCTTCCATGACTATAAATGTTAGTTTCCCTGGTCAAAATAAATTGTCTCTATATGTGAGTGAGAGAGTGAATGGTTGTTTGTCTATGTGTCCCTGGGATGGACTGGAGACATGTCCAGAGTGTCCACCCCCTATCTGAGTGACTCAGTACCAGCTCCCTGCAACCCTGAAATAAAAATGAATAAAGAAAATTAATGGATGAATGTTTAAAGATCACAACACCTCAACTCAACAAAAAAGTTTAAAATATGAAAATTATTTTAAATTCAAAAGTACTTCTTTTAGTCTTATCCTTCCTCACTGAGTCCAACAAACCCTGTTATCGCAGCATGTCATGTACGGTTTGAGACAATTCTTTTATGGAAAGTATCATTACATAAAACACAAGAACTGTTTGGTTCACATTCTCCAAATTATTGTTGTGTTAGGGTTTGTGCTTGCACCTGGAATTTGATCATAGATTTCAAAATCCCTTCTTACATCTTCTGCTTGGATGTTGTCATGACACATTTACATCAAATCAAGTCTAAACACGAGGAATCCTCCTGGTTTCACAAGTAACACCCTGATGTTAGAACAAAGTCTTGTTTTCTCCAAACTTCTGTTAGTTTTTTTAATTAACAGAAAGACAGAGAGAAAATGTAGTTATTGACAATAACTACAGTATTATTGTTACTCCGCTTGAATGTACTGTGGGGGGTTATTTTTCACATGCTGTTCTGTACTAAATGAGTCTGCTGTTATAAGTACACATGGCTAGGTGGTTAAACTTAATGCTACCAAGAGACACCACCTGATTGTTATATATCTTCTGCTAAATATAACATTTTATTTTGAAAAGAAAGCTCTCGTTCAAGCTGCTGTACATCCCAGGAGCTGTGAGCTCTGCTGTTCTGCCTTTCAGAGAATATTTAAAGGTAACCTGCTTTCCTTTAAGAGTTAATTTGGAATTTGTTCATTGTGCTGCAAAGAGAGATGTGTATTAATCAGACAACAAGCAGGAGTAGCTGGTCTCAAACTAAAACGGAAAAACTGAACTGGTTTGTGATGTTTGACTGGCCAGAACTGTGAATGTGAGGAAGATGAAACCAACTGAGAGAGGACTTGAGCATATACTGTACGATTCAATACTTTTATTATAACATTGAGTTGGTTCCAGTGATTGTTTTGTGTTGTTTCTACAGCAGACAGCTTCTCATGGGTGTGGTGGTGTCTCCTTCCTGTAGCTGCATCTGTTCTCTCAGCTCAGTTCATTGTGTTCAAGGTGTGCTGTGTTTTTGTTAAATATGTGGTTTTCAAGAACAATTCAAATCTTTTAAATAGTTTTTTCCCCTCATGTTTGTGTCCTCAGATGCAGACACCCATTCTTCTCCTTCGCTTGTCCACTGAGGCAAAGAACAGGCACAAAGGGGCTGAGCCCTTGAGGCTAATGCAAAACAAAACATTTTTAACAGATTTTTTATTAGTTTTTTTTTCACTCTTGTTTGTTGAGTTTTACATCCACTCGAGTTTTCTCAAAATTCAAAAGTTCTGTCTCTATAAACGTCTAGCTGTTATGTCATGTCTTGTTGCTGCCTTAGTTCAGCAGCTGAAGTCTGTGAACCATTGTAAGTCCAAACACCTCTTTGATCATCTGCATATAACAGAGACTGTGAGCTACATGAACCACTAACTGAAAGTGGTCTATAATCTTTCCCAGGTCGGGACAAACTTGTTAGTTTAGCTGGTCCAAATTGGAAGGGATGGAGGAAGGGATGAAGGGAAGGAGGAAGAGAAGGAGGGGATGAGGAATGGATGAAGAGTAGAAGGGATTGAGGATGGGATAAGGAATGAACGAAGGAACGAGGAAGGTCCCGTCTCTGCCACCGGGGTAATTAAAGGTGACGCACCCCATGATCAGCAGTTCGCTGACCATCCTCGGGTGGTCCCCCACTCCAGCCTCTCGCCTCCAGCTCTGCCGGCAGATCGAGAGTGCTTTGTTTAGGTGCCCCGATCTGCAGCTTCTGCCTGGCCATCGAAGTCTCCTCTCCTACGTCCTTAAGGGTTTTGGCCAAGCTGGTGGGTTCCGACTCCGCCGTGTCACCAGCCTCCAGCACTTCCATGCCCACTGTGGCTCCTGGTTTCTCCGTGCCCGCTGCATCTCCTCCTGAGTCCTCTGCACCCTCTGAGCCTTCTGCATTAGGGAGGGAGAACACGACTTCGGCCTCCTCTGCTTCTTCTCGCCGCCGCCGGAGGAAAGAGGCAGCAGCTTCAGGGCGGTCCCCAGCAGCCCGTCCTGAGTCTCCTGTGCCCGCTGCAGCTCCGAGGTCTTCCGTGCTCGCCACCATCATCAGTTCCAGTCTCTACACCATCAGTTCCGGTTCCAGAGATCTCTTGAGTCGTCAGTTCCAGTGTCATCATCCAAGCCTGTTCTGGTCTCTGCACTGTCATCATCAGTTCCAGTCTTCGAGTCATCACCTGTTCCAGTCTTCAATTCATTACCTGCTCCAGTTCCTGTCTTCAAGTCACCAGTTCAAGTCTCCAAGTCATCTCCATTATCCGAGTCACCTGTTCCTGTCTTCGAGTCTCCTGTTCCGGATGCATCATCCCCATCATCATCTGGTCCTGCTTCATCCCCATCATCATCCGCAGCTTCGGTTCTTGTTTCATTTCCACCTCCTGTTCCAGACTCTTCAACCTCCACTTCTCCCCAGGCTCCGGGTTGGATTGTGAAGTCCCCTGGTCAGCCTGTTTCTGAAACCCCAGGTAGGATTGTGAAGTCCCCAGGTCAGCCTGTTCCTGAAACCCCGGGTTGGATAGTGAAGTCCCCTGGTCAGCCTGTTCCTGAAACCCCGGGTTGGATAGTGAAGTCCCCTGGTCAGCCTGTTTCTGAAACCCCGGGTTGGATAGTAAAGTCCCCTGGTCAGCCTGTTCCTGAAACCCCGGGTTGGATTGTGAAGTCCCCGGGTCAGCCTGTTCCTGAAACCCCGGGTTGGATTGTGAAGTCCCCTGGTCAGCCTGTTTCTGAAACCCCGGGTTGAATAGTAAAGTCCCCTGGTCAGCCTGTTCCTGAAACCCCGGGTTGGATTGTGAAGTCCCCTGGTCAGCCTGTTCCTGAAACCCCGGGTTGGATAGTGAAGTCCCCTGGTCAG
>JARVJO010000002.1:24930168-24941901 GCA_031762555.1 Cynodonichthys magdalenae
TCTACTGTCTTTGGGTGGACTTCCTTCTGGAGCACCAGCTGTGTTTCTTACTTTACACATGGATGCTTGCACACCATAAAACAGGAGCTGAGTTTATTCATGTCTGATCATCATCAGTGGACAATAATAATAGACTAAAACTAATTACTTCACCATCCCTGTTGACCTGTAGGAGTCAGGACAGAAGAGCACAGGGAGTGAGAGGAGAAACCTCTTCTGAAAAGGTGAGTCTAAAGCAAGGGTCACCAAAGACCTACCTGAGTAGAGGATTGATATAAAAGTAGTGACGATATTCACAGATCTATTTAAAATTGTTTTAAAGTTCAGTTTTTGGGTATTTTTGAATTGTTGTTGAATTATTATTTGCCCTTGAATGAATTTAAAAATAACTATTGGAAAAAAAGAATCTGAGAGTGTCGGTATTGTTCTATAAATAAATGTTATTGAAATTATACTTTGTAAAAATATCCAAATATTTATACAATATAAATATATAATATACCAAATAAAAATGTATTTGAATAAAAATATATATACTGACTTAAAGACAATTAAACAATATACCAAATATACAAAAATCTCCTGGGGGCTAAGCCCCCCTTACCTATCAAACCTAGTGACACCCCTGCTGTAAGTGTTCTTGGACTTTCTTTACAAGATTTATTTATATATATTTAAGTTTTGCCAAACAGCTGTAAATGTCTGTATTTTCTAACAGCATTGACCAGCTGCTCGTCAGAGAAGCACCTGAAATAATAGGAGTAGTGTATTTCAGCGTAAACACACCCACAAAGTTTTCACCAATCACGCTTGTGTGAAAAAAAGTTTTGCCAGCAGCTTTTGCACAGATCTGGTTCTTGGAAGCAGTGCAAGAACAAAAATATGTCATTTTCATCACAAAACTATGATATAGGAACAAATTAAGTCAAATGTTGCAGTATATAAATCAGCCTTTAGCGCCCCTTGCTGGTGGTTCTTGCTTCTTCACATTTCTTCAAGGAATGCTTTGCCTTTAAATAGTTATTTAAGTAAATAATTTATTGGGTACTGATGTTTTTGTAAGCATATTTATTTTTATTTCATTTGTGAATAATTTCTATTCCTGCTGAGCAACTGAGACAAAAAAAAGACAAAAAAGTAGAAATAAAACTGGGATCACCAGTGTGTCATTTTTAATAGGCTCAAAACAGCTGTGATAAATCACAAATATTAAAACCTCTTAAATCTACATTAACAGATTTAAAGTTAATACAGCTGAAAAGCACTTCTAGTAAGTGGACCAGACAAAGCTGGCTAAACTCTAAAGCTGCTTATTTGTGATTTGTATTGAGCAAAGTCTTTTTTAAAGAATGCCCATGAAATCTGGATTCTCTCTGCTTTATAAGCACATCTCAAATTTATGTTCTTACAAATAGAATTAATAAAATGCTGCTGCTTTCTATTCAGACCACTGAGCTGGAGAACATTAGAGAAATGGTAACTAACACGATTTTCTGACTCTGAAATAATAATAATAATGGTGCCTACAAGATCAAACACTTCATAATGAGACAGAGTCCTAAGAACATGATGATGCAAAGACAAGAGAAATGAAGAGAAATGAGGAACAGAACATCTGCCAGCAGGGTGTCCATCCAGGGGTGAGGGGATGATGTGGGATGCAGAGGAGGGGATGAAGGTGGAGGGAACGACAACTGGGGGACCTCGCAGTAAACTCCGGTCCAGCCCTGGTAACACTGGCAGGTGAACTTTTGCTTCATGTCCAGGATATCGTGGCTGTTGAGGTGGCCCCTGACGTGGAAGCGGGGGCTCCTGGATGCTGGGTTGTGATGAATGTTAAAAAAGCGAGGGTTGAGGTGCAGGTAAACACCTGAATCCAGGCTCTTACGGACACATCTGCCATTCTTCTTACAAAGAGCTTTGCTGCACAGCTTAGCTGCAGAGGTGACGTTGATGACGTAATGTCCCAGAGGACCATCGATGTAGTTCTTCACAGTCAGACAGTTCCGCTGCAGAAACAAGAGGACATGAAACTGTTTAACATTTAAAAACAAGGACTGAGCTCTTCAAGCTGTAAACAAATTCTGCTTCCCATCTCCTTTGACAATGTAACAACAGCTTCTTACAGAATAAACATTACATTTCCAATTTATTTATATGAGTGGGTGAGTCAAAAGTCACAGGACAGCCTTTTATTATAAAACAAAAAAGTAAAATGGCAGAACTGATTACCCCAGCAAGTAGTGGGAGAGGAGGCCTATGTTTTAGGCTACATCCATAACATGGCTGCCATATTGTACATACACATAAAGGGCAAGTTTTTCCCAAGACATTGGCCCCCTCACCCACTACTTGCTGGGGTCATTTTCACTTTTCTTTCTGAAATAAAATGGTGTCCTGCAACTTTTGACCCAAGATACTAAACCTATTTTAGACGAAAGAAATGAAAAGACTAGCGTTTAATTATTAAAATCCTTGTTATATAATAAACTAAACCACTAAGTTTAAAAGTAAAATATTTGGCTGAACAAGGACAATGACTCTTTGGCTCTGTCCACTCTGGATAGTTTTTTATTTCTTTCTTTACATTTTTTAACATAGTAAAATATAATCTAACATCCAGTATGAATGGTTTTAGTGTAGGCATAGAAGGGTCTACAGTAGACAAAAACAAAAAAAGTCTGTGCATGTTTGTCTTAAGCCGTTGTCATTGGCTGAATATTTATCATTTTTTAAGTAAATCTAGTTCAAGGTGGCTACAACTGCAAAATGTTAAAGAAATACTGAAATGACTTACAAAAATTAAGCTAAAATATGTTGTGTAAGTCAACCTCATGATCATTTGTATTTAAAAACATATCATTAACTAACTCTGCAATCTGTTTTCATTGCATGGATTTATGGAAACTCTCAAAAGGTAATAACTGATTATGTAAACTGATTCATTATTTTGAGGTAACCCCATTCAAGATGGCTGACACAAGTAGTTGAACTTAGCTTACACAAAATTGGTCATGTCACAGCTAATTTTACAAATATTAAGCTAGAACATTGTATGGTAGTAGCTGAAGGTCATCCTCAGGATATACTAACGCTAATAAATCCATAAATCAATCATAACCTCATCACTTACGAGGTTGGACCAAAACTCTTGCAAACCCATTATTTCTTGTCAGAAGATGAATTTATGAACTCTCAAACAACCTGAGACATGTAATCCTTCAGACACTAAAATTATTGATCATCATTTGAAAGATACAAGCCTATTTCATGTTTGTAAAACCCTTTGAACTCTTTGTTGTTGTGGTGCTTTGCCAGTCACCTGTGATCGAGCATACTCTGATGATCCCCAGAGGACGACTCCTGATGCCCCCAGAGCAGCACTTTCTCCAATGGTGTGAACCAAGTCACTCTTAAATAAAGAGAAGAGAATTTAGGTCTGTTTTAATTATTTATTTTTGTTTGTGTTGATTTAAATAACTAACAGAATGATTTACACCATTTATCAACAGCAGGAACTCCTAATGATGAGACAAAGACTGAAAACTAGACATTTACCTCTGAAAGGACAACAAAAGTGTAGGCATAGAAGGGTCTGGAGTAGACAAAAACAGGTAAGGTGACATCTGTCCGAGCTATGGAGGCAATCCGGGTGGCTTCTTTGACTCGATAGTGGACAAACTTGACAGTGTTTGGAGAAGACTTCAGCTCATAGTCCAGGTAGATGGATGGATAAAGGGCTGTGCTCTCCTTCCAGAGCCACATCAAGTGATCGTTGCGGACATGCTCCACGTTGGGACACTCCCCAGTGTAGCGCTGTGGGTGTTGTTTGTAGCCATAATTGTAGCAGTCAGGGAACAGGTAAAATCCCCACAACCCGTTTGGCCTACGGGCTTCAGCCAGTGCTAAAGTCAGATTCATGAAAGCTTGGCCCGCCTTTTCAAAACTTTCCTTCGCCTCCTTTTCCACTTTGCTCTCTGGCCAGTTTGGGTGAAGGTGTTTGATCTGTTCCTTGGATTTTTTGCGGTAAATGTCCTTGGAACCCCAGTTTCTGACCCACTGAGGCCTCCAATTCTCCCAGTCAATTACACCTAGACCTCGAAAGTCTTTGTGGGGAATCACCTTGTCGATGTCCGCCCGAGCTTTGCTCAGATGTTTGGACATGCTCTGGTTCTGCGGCAGGCCACCGTTGATGGGAACCCCAGAACTGGAGTAGTATGGGTAGTATCCCAAATGGCTGTGGTAGAATATGGTGACATTTGGTCCACTCAACGTCTCATTAAGGTTTGCTACAATGTCGAAAATGCTGAGGTCCAAGTCCACCTTGAATCGTAGGCGACATGACTCTGTAGGTGCATTCCAGACAACAACAAACGGGCGATGAGGGATCAGTGGTGCTCGAGCTGGTTTGGTTTGGTCACTCCTGACTTGGAGCTTTACCCCAGTTCCAACTAGCAAAATCAGCATCAGGAGACAGGGCCCTATGAACACCATGGCCTGGGATTCCTCATGGAGCAATTAGTTGTCCTGCACAGGGAGTAAAGAGATAATACTTGTTTAGAACTAATTAAAGCTTCAGTGCTCACAGATAATCAGCCAGACGTTTGAAACAACATGATCACTGAAGTGAACGCCCCAATTTCTACAACAAAATACAAAGAACGCCTGTTCTCAACAAAAGAGGTGGAAATTCTGATGAGCCTGAATAAGTGAACAAGCAGTGGGTTGAAAATGTATTCATCCACTTTGATCATTTATTTTGTTGCATTACAATTTATACATTAAATAGTTTTTGTAATTTGTTTTTGAACATTGATTTCTACATAAATATGAGAGAATAAGGAGGTTAAATGGGGGAATTTTTTTAATAATTCTAAAAATTATTTAAAACTGAAAAATGGTGCAAGAATACATATTCCTCCATCAAAACACAAGCTTTGTGATACCACCTTTTGATATATTTTACACTATAAGTCTCTTCTCAAAGCCAATGGAGAGTTTCTATCCAAGTCCTGACTGAACTCCTCCCATATTCAGTTTAAATTCACTCCATTTCCTACAAAATAAAAGCAAAAGTATGAAGAATTACCACTTCAACTCTGGAACCAACGCAAACTTCCACTCCATAGCTTCCCACTGATGTGGTAACATTACACTTCCTGTTCCTTTCAATACAAGACTTTTTTTAGGGTTAATAATGAAAGATTACCAGCAGAGATGAATAATTTTGGAACTCACTGTAAAAATCAATCAGGAAAGTTTCTCTCTCTCTCTCTCTCTCTCTCTCTCTCTCTCTCTCTCAAACCCTTTGTTTATTCTCTTGCACATATACGATACACCCACAAATTCATCTTTAGTCTCCATAGTTTTGACATATCTTAGTCAAGCTTTTTATGTTGGAGACCCACACCACCACAGTCCTCATCTACTGTAATTGCTTTTGGTTCCCCCTCATATGCAAGTAATTCATATTTCAGCTTTTCAAATGTTGGGTGAAAAACATTGACCTTTCTCGTAAAACACACAGCCGCAGAGGTTGCCTCCAAAGACGCTATGGAAAGTTTTAATCTTTTTTTTTTTTCAGGACTATTACCAGAGCAGAAGAAAAATAAACCACTAATGGGCTGAGGCTTCTACAAACATTTCAGTTTTTCATACATGTCAGGAATCAGGAAGTGCTGGCTTGGAGCTGATGTCTTCTAATGGTTTTATTGACCTGAGAACTTAAAGGTCAGAGTAACTTTGGATTTTGCAACAGAGGTTTAAATACAAAGCTAAAACTGGTGAATAGATAAATTGTTTTCTTCACACTGTTTATTTCTCTTAAGTATCTAAAATAATTTCTTCAGGCTTTGTGTTTCTGTGTTTCTCACTAGTTTTGGAAATCCTTCCAGCTGGATAAGTTTCATCATGATGTTGATCCAAGACAGAGTGGTGAAGCCAATTCGGCTGTCCTCTAACCACTGAAAACATGAAACCACTGGAAACATCATGAGTTCAGACCACAAAACAGACCCCCCAAACTCAGAGCCTGACTCCAGTCTAACACAGGGGAGACTGTTAACTGTTTTGTCACACAGAAACACAATGGAACTACTGAATGGAATTACTGAATGGAAAGCAGCTGAAGGCAACTGATTGAATCCAGATGATCAGATTGAAGCTTTCAGACAATTTCAGCGTGTTCCTCCTGGAAGCAGATCATCAGTGAGCCGGTCTTATTCTATAAAACTCATTGTGTGGACGAGATGAAAGAAGAACTCTGAAGTTCTGCTCAGTCAAAAGACTCAACACTAATTTATTGTAAAAACTTGGAAAACAGACGACTTTTGGAAATTAAAGACTCCTTTAGTTTTGCTTTTCATTGCTCTTTATTTCCTTCGTCTTTCAGTTTAATACTAATTAAAGTAAAGAAGTTCTCCATCCAGTCACTAGAGGGCCTGAAGCTCTGACACTGTTGATATAAATATAAATGGACAAAGCAGCTTCATGAACTTCCATAACCCATAATTAAAGTTAGAATGTTAGTTTCTTTGGCACTCTGCTTACTGCCTTCCTGACACGCATATTTTAGTTGTCACTTGAGATTTTAAGTCAGTTGAATGAAACTTGGTTGGAGTCGGGAAAGAACTCAAAAGTTGATGAGAATCTTTTCAGGGGTAACCTTTAAAATAAAGTATTTTTTGGTATGCTCTTTTGTTTCTGCTTTTGTTGGAAACTTCTCTCGTGTGCAGTTTTGGCAACAGTTTTTGTAGAAGTGGAGAAGTCATCAGGCCGTTGGCAGATGACCAGCTCAAACAGTGTGGAGAATATGGAGACAGCCTCGGATTAGAAGTTAATGATCCATCATTAATGTTAAACAGTGACTGTTCGTATGTAGCTGTGTGTGTTTCAGGGGGCTTTAAACCACTGAAACAGTCTGTTGACAGTCAACAAGTCATGGATGACAGCTGCTGTGAGTAAAGACACTGACTGTAAAATTAAAGCGTATTGTCTAAATAAGATGGCTGGTTTCACATGATGCCTTCTGGAACAAGTTGGGAAAGTGAAACATGACTGCATGGAGATGTTCATCTGTATCAGATTCACCCACTGCAGCAGAGGATGATGGTAATAAACAAACAGAGAAACATGCATGAAGCAAATTATGCAGAACATTTGGAAATTGGAACATTTCTGGTGTGCTGGGTGTCAATGGAGCTCCACAAGCCCCGATCTATCTTAGATCAATTGGATTTGAGGCTGTCTCTTTAAACCCAAACAAGGCACTTCACACCCCTCCAGCTTCCAGACCGGTTCATTCTAGTTTGATAGAGAGGTTTAGGACTATATATTTGTATTTACAAATTTATTACAAGATGTCAACAAGTGAAGACTTGTTTATCCAACCTTACATGTTGGAGCCAGAGTCTGACCCAGAACCAGAAAAGAATGAAGACCACCAAACTGTATTTGTCTATTCTGTAAACTGTATGGCCACATGGCTAGACTGGTCACTGATGGCACTGGGTGACGTTTTTGTCAGTCATGTTGAGATGAGCTACGTGTATCTCTTTTTACTGTTTACATAATAACACCACACATTTTTAACACCTTGTTAAAAATATCCACATTTTACTTACTTAAATTCTGTTTTGTGTTTAGGATAAATAAATAACCTAATTGACAAACATCTATATCAATTTCTCTGCTCCAACACACCAGATTCAGTACTTGAATAACCTCTTTAAGTTCTGCAGAAGTCTGTTCGTCACATATTTATATAAATCAGATGTGTTGGAGCAGAGAAAGCTCGTCGTGGTCCTGGAGGACAGGATTGGAACCCCCTCAGTATCTGTAAAAGTGACTTAGGTGTAGTTTTTTCTGTTTTCTCAGGTTGCTAGTTGTGGCAGCCATCTTGAAGGGGGTTGACTCTAAAATGTAATCAGTAATAATTACTTCCTGAGAGTTATAAAAAGTTTCTGTTCAGTAGCTCAGGAGATATTTTGCTAACAGTTCGTACATACAAACATGTACATAAAGGTAAAAACACTTTCACCTCTTCATGTCAGGTGAAACCAATCAGATTTGTTCTGTTCACCACAGCACCTACATAAAAACGAACACTAGTGTCAGATTATTTCATTCAAGTCTTTTTAAAATAATTTTTGTGTGTGTGTAAACATATTGATTTGGAGCCTCCAGAGGCCATTTTACTCCTCCTGTGATGGTGTTTTCTTCATTTCCTGCTCTCAGTTATGTTCGCAAGTGGTTTTCAAGCTGAGCTCTGTCATGCTGCAGTTTCCAGATGTGATTTTATGGTTTTATTAGCAGCAGTACTCAGACACATCTGTGTTCCAACAGCAGGCTGACGTTTTAATTTAACTCTCAGGCTTCATGGATATTTAGGACTGATTCAAAGAAACGTCTCTAAACATCTGAAGTTTGTTGAATTACCTTACATTATTATTTTTAGTAAAATAATTTCTTCACCTTAAATTACTAAAATGTTAAAGAATGTTTTTAAATCAACACTCAGACTCTTATTGTGAAGGATTGGAAACAGTTCTGCTGCAGTGGGGGTAAGAAACTAAACTCTGTTTTGTAGTGAACTCACAAAAAGTGCAGAAACAACTCTCAGACAATAATGGCAGCCTGTCAACAAATAAAAAAAGTCTGGTTCACCTCCTCTGGCCCCAGTCAGGAAAATATACTTTATTTTTTAAACAATCTGTCAAAACCAACTCGTTTTTATGCAATAATTTTTACATTTTAATGTCAACAATAAAATAGACGGAAAAATTTATTTCTCAGTCCTATTTTCCTCTGATGCATTTTCTAACTAAGCCTTCAAACAAATGTACTGATCCTTAATTCTCATTCATTTGTTCAAGATGGAAAACAAAGGAATTTATAAAACATACCTTTTCCTCTTCTGCTATTCGTATTTAGGTTGGATGGTTTTAGATTATGCTTTTTCTTCTGCTCTTGTGAAATACATAAATTTGTGAAGAGAAAAAAACAAAAACTTATTTTAATTAATAAACGGATGAATTACTTCTCTGATTCTGTCCCCTGAGTATTTTCAGGACAGAAGTGTCCCATTATTGTTGAGTCGGCTCCTCCTCCTCAAATATCAGCCTTTTATTCTGAACAAACAGCCCATCAAGAAGCAGAAACAAAAGCCTGTTGTTTTATTTTGATGTGCGTACTTTAAGATCATTTTCATCAGATTTCTGTAAAGTCTTAAAAGTTTATTATTAACTTTTTTAATATTATCTGAACCATATAAAGAGTTATCACTTGATGCCAAAACTCAGAATATTGTTCCCAAACTCTTGTTGTTCATTGTTGTGTCAATTTTATTTTATATTTCTGTTGATTTATTATTTTTTTGTTGATTTTACTCTGATTTATTCCACAACCCCAATTATAGTAAAGTTGGGACATTGTGAAAAACATAAATAAAAGCAGAATGTGATGATTTGCTAATCCTTTTCAACCTATATTTAACTGAATGCACCACAAAGACAACATATTTAATGTTCAAACAGATAAACTTTATTGTTTTGTTTTGTTCAGTTTTTTTTAGTTTTTTTTTTACAAATTTCCACTCATTTTGAATTTGATGAATGCAGCATGATCCAACTAAGCAGGGACAGGGTCATGTTTACCTCTGTGTTTCATCAGCTTTGCTTTTAACAACACTCAATAAGTATTTGTGATTGTTTGTAGCTGGATTTCTTTCTGTTCTTGCTTGATGAACAACTTCAGTTTCTCAACAGTCCAGGGTCTCTGTTCTTGTAATTTGCTCTTTATAATGCTCCACACATTTTCAATGGGAAACAGGTGTGGACTGCAGGCAGGTCAGTCTAGTACCTGCACTCTTTAACTATGAAGCCACGCTGTTGGAACACGGGCAGAATGTGTCTTCATTGTCTTGCTGAAATCAGCATGATGGTCCTGAAAAAGACATGGTTTGGATGTCAGCATATGTTGTTCCAAAAATTGGATGTAGCTTTCAGCATTAATGGAGCCTTCACAGATGTGACAGTTACACTAATACACCCCCATACCATCAGAGAGGCTGGCTTTTGAACTTAGTGCTGATAACAATCCACAGTCCTTTTCATCTTTGGCCTGGAGGACACCATGTTCACGATTTCCAAAAACAGTTTGAAATGTGGACTCATCAGACCACAGGACACATTTCCACTTTGAGTCAGTTCATTTCAGATGAGCTCAGGTCCAGAGAAGCAGGAGGTGTTTCTAGGTCTTGTTGATATCTGGCTTTGCATGATAGAGCTTTAACCTGTAGATGTAGAGCTGGACTGTGTTCACTGACAATGGTTTTCTGAAGTCTTCCTGGGCCCATGTGCTAACATCTGTCACAGAATGATGTGGGTTTTTAATACAGACCTGCCTGAGGGGTCAAAGGTCACAAACATTCAATGTTTGTTTTCAGCCTTGCTGCTTACTTGTAGAAATGTGTCTAGATTCCCTGAATCTTTTGATTTTATGGACTCTAGATGATGAAATCACTAAATTTCTTGCAATTGTTGAGAAACGTTCTTAAACTGTTGGACTATTTGCTCACAGAGTTGTTCACAAAGTGGTGAACCTCGCTCCATCCTTGCTTGTGAAAGACTGAGACTTTCAGGGTTGCTCTCTTTATACTCGATCATGACACTCACTTGTTTCTAATGAACGTGTTCAACTGTGGAATTATTTAAACAGGTAGTTTTTAAACATTCCTCAACTTTCCCAGTCTTTTGTTGAACCTGTCCCAGCATTTTGGGGCCGCATCAAATTCAAAATGAGCAAATATTTGTAAAAAAAATAAAATAAAGTTTTTCTGTTTGAACATTAAATATCTTGTATTTGTAGTGTATTCCATTCAATATACGCTGAAAAAGATTTGCAAATTATCGTAATTTGTTTTTATGTTTCACACAACATCCCAACTTCATTGGAATTGGGGTTTTAGATTTTGCAGTATCATTTCAGAATGCATATTTGGTTTGTTGAATTATAAAATGTATAAAGGAACTCTCTGTAATGACCATTTGGTCCCTGTAGTTGTTAGAATCCAATAAATAAAAAGGGTGAGTAGACAAAAGTTATCTAAATTGTTGGTTATGTTAATAACAGGTTAATAACAGGTTGGTTAGGTGTTAATAACAGTTTAATCTGTTACTGATCAGTTGGTTCTGGTAATAACAACAGCAGGAGTTGATAGCTTCATTTACCAACAAGAAAAGAAGTAACGAACACTTAGGGCCTGGTTTACTACAGGTTTGCACAAAGCTTGCTTATTAACTGTGTGCACAGGGGACATAGCTGCTGGAGGAACTGAAGGATGATTCGGAGCCAGTCAAATAGAAACCATACCGTGGAAAAACTCCTTGTAACACTGCATTTTTCCTGTGTGTACCCTTCATCAAGACAACCATCTCCAAGATCTTTAAACTTCTTTTTTTCTTGTATAGCTGCTTTGCTCTTCCAAACTCTCCATGATGACAAACAGCAGCACCATTGATCTTTATAAAGGCTAAATGGCTTGAAAAATACATACAGTTAGGTCCATATATATTGTGGACACTGACGCAAATTTTATCTTTTTACCTGTTTACTGTAATATATTCAAGTTATAGTTATATAATGTACATGGACATAAAGTCCAGACATTCAGCTTTCATTTGAGGGTATTCACATTAAAATTGGATGAAGGGTTTAGGAGTTTCAGCTCTTTAA
>JARVJO010000002.1:24951194-24968370 GCA_031762555.1 Cynodonichthys magdalenae
CTAGTCGCCGCGATATGACGTAATCGGTCTACAAATGCGGCCGAGCAAGGACCCAACCCCTGAATTCGGACACAGCTCATGTCTCTGTGAAATACATTATACTGCAATACTCTGGCTGGGTTCTTGTTAGAGCTTGGAGTTGTCCAACTTGTTCCCCTATGACTTCACATTGCCTATCATGATTGATGGAAGAGATGGTTTGAACTTCCTCCTTCTCTTTACTCCTGCTCTGCATCCACGGTGCCTCCTTTTCAACTCATCTGGGATTCAGGGCTGTAGTTGAGGTATTATTTGAGCTTTTGAGATGTTAATTAGCTGCTCCCTCTTTATAACAAACCACCATGTTGCTATGGTTACGCATCATAACAAATGTCCAATAGCAAAATAGGTGTTTGCAAAAATCCTTCCAGCTGCACAGCATCTAACAGCAGAGAGAATAATCATTCAAAAAAGCAGTTTTTGTCCAGAAAAAGGGGAATTAAAAAAAGTTTAAAAAGTATATCTCAAATGAATGTAAGAGTCACTCCAATATGCTGCCACCTTGAGCGGCGCAATTCTAGAAAATAGATTCCAACTTTTAGATAGCCTAAAAGCTAAAGTCATTTCTAGTAAAAACTTTAATAACTTTAAGGCAGGTTGTAAATAAAACGTATTCCTCCTGTTTGATGTTCATCACCTTCGGGAATTACCTGCTCACTTCTCAGGTCAGAGGTGGTTGGGTTAGTTTTACTTCCTGATGTCAAGCAGCTAACTTAAGTTTAGTCTGCATATAACTGTCTGTTTTTGAAGCAACCAAATTAATAATCTGAGATCTTAGAGATCAGTCAGAGAGAACAGAAATATCCAATCTGTATCAAATATGTCTGTTTGAAACTTGCCTGTTATCTCCCTAATCTTGTTTGCAAAGTGCTAACATTCAAATGGACATATCTTCTTCATTGTTTTAAAGAATTTTCATGTGTTTGGCATCATTGGATAGCTTAAAGTCCATACTTCCTGATTCTGTAAATAACTCAAAATAACCCAGTGGAGACTTGTTCCTGGTTTTGTCGTGGCCAGTGCTTAACACGAACTGCTAACTAATGGTGATGAAGAGTCAGATACACTCACCAGCCACTTTTGCCTTCAGAACTGCTATAATCCTTCGGCATAGATTCAACAAGGTACTGGAAACATTCCTCAGAGACTCTGGTCCATATTGACATATAGCATCACACAGTTGCTGCAGATTTGTCAGCTGCACATCCATGATGTGAATCTCCTGTTCCACCACATCCCAAAGGTTCTCTATTGGATTGAGATCTGGTGACTGTGGAGACCGTTCAAGTACAGTGAACTCATTATCGTGTTCAAGAAAGCAGTCTGAGATGATTCACACTTTATGACATAGAGTGTTATTTTGCTGAAAGTAGCCATCAGAAGATGGTACACTGCGGTCATAAAGGGATGAACATGGTCTGCAACAATGCTCAGGTAGGCTGTGGTGTTGACACGATGCTCAATTGGTACTAATGGGCCCAAAATGTGTCTGGAAAATAACCCCCACACCATTGCACCACCAGCCTGAACCATTGATACAAGGCAGGATGGATCCATGCTTTCATGTTGTTCTGACACTACCATCCGAATGTCGCAGCAGAAATTGAGACTTCTCATACCAGGCAATGTTTTTCCAATCTACTATTGTCCAATTTTGGTGAGACTGTGCGAATTGTAGCTTCAGTTTCCTGTTCTTAGCTGACAGGAGAGGCACCTGGTGTGGTCTTCTGCTGCTGCAGCCAATCCACCTCAAGGTTCAACGTGTTGTGTGTTCAGAGATTCTCTTCTGCATACCGAACATACAGAACTGCTGCTCACTGGATATTTTCACTTTATCAGACCATTCTCTGTAAACCCTAGAGATTGTTGTGGTTGAAAATCCCAGTAGATCAGCAGTTTCTAAAATACTCAGACCAGTCCGTCTGGCACCAACAACCATGCCACGTTCAAAGTCATCACATTTCTTCTCCATTCTGATGATCAATTTAAACTGCAGCAGATTGTCTTGGCCATGTCTACATGTCTAAATGCATGGAGTTGCTGCCAGCTGATTCGACATTTGTGTTAATGAGCAGTTGGACAGGTGTACCTAATAAAGTGGCCAGTGAGTGTATGTTCCCTGTGTGTTGCAGGGTGGAGAAAAGAGGAAGAGCAGCAGATAAATGCCACCCTGCAAGGAGCTGAGAGGAAAGCGGCTCTCTGCTTCCTATTGAAGCAGGAGAAGCAGCTGATCGCTGCCATAGGGCTCCATCGCATCCACGTCCACGCTGACAACCACGATAAAACCATCAAAGACTTCCTGGACAGGGTCAGAGGTCATTTCATCTCACTTAAAATAACTTTTAACTGTCTTTGTAATCCGTGGTTACAAAAAGAGATGTATAATTGTAAGTAGTTCATCTTCAGTCTGAACAGGACACTAATGATTCTTTTTCTGGTTTATTATTTTATTCCTAGAGCCTGCAGCTTTAGGGCCACATGTGGTCCTCTATAGATTTGATCAAAAATAACATGGAATTAATATTTATATTATAACCCTTTTAGAATACGTTTGTTTTGGAAATGTTCTCCAGATTTCTGCAAATTTGTGAATAAAAATCCTGCAGCAGAAAATAGTTATTTTTATATTTAGCTCTATAGACCAGGACATGTTTTCTATCAGAGGAGAGTTGAAAGACAGCTCTAACACCACAGATTTGAGATGCCTGTCAGGGTTCTGTGACTGTTTTGAATGGGAATTGGTGCGCACATTTTAGGATTATGTAGCAGATTGAAGCATCCATCCAGGCTATGAGCCTCGGAGACTCACAGAACCGTCGTAAACCAGACGGTGTACGCCCTCACGTTACCTGCAGCAGGATTAATGCAGTGATGTTTGTACTCCAGTCTGCAGCTTCTCATCAGTGGAGAGCAGCCAACGGTCATCTTCTGGAGATGGACACTCCTCACATTTTCCGCGCCAGAGAGCTGCGAGATCTCTACAACAACATCAGCATGGACCCAGTGGACAGGAAGCAGAGACACCACTTCCTGATGACTCTGAAAGACACAGTCAAGGTCATTCACAACACAGACCGAACATTTTTACAACTATGAACTGATTTTGTCTTTATGTTTGGGGATGAATTTTTCAGGTTTTAAAGTAAAAGAGGTGAAGGATTCAGACTCATGTGAGGACTCGATTTAAAAACAAAAAGGCCGAAGCAGCAAAACAACCAAAAACTACAGAGACGAGATCAGGCAGGCAGAAATTGTTTTCACTGCGAGTGATGTGATGGTTCTGTTTGGACAGGAGCAGGACTGTCAGCTGACTCAAGACATCATGGATTTGGTGAACCAGGAAGTGGATCTGATGTCCCGTGGGGTCAGGTCATGCAATCTCCAGGGCCTGAGGAAGAGGATCTGTATTCTATTTCTTCAGTACATCAAAACACCAGCTTTTAACCCTAATGTGGCCAAACTGCTGAAGGTAAGAGCTGCACCTGGTCATGGACATGGACTCACATGAACTCTAAATCTTCATAACTGAAAGTTTTCTTCAACACTCGGGTGGGTGTAGGTTCTTTGACCCAATAAACCAACCAATCAGAGCAGTGGTTAGTTAAAAGTTAAGACAGTAATCCATGTCTTGGTTGAATTAAGTGATTCTTGTGTAGCTCACCAGCCTCTGGACATCAGACAGATGTCCCTCCCACCTGTTTTAAATCACTTCTTAAACCAGCTCTTATCTTTGATTTATGACACCATGTGGTAATTTGACTTCTTGGTTTATTTAACTGATTTTATGTGTTTTATTAGATTTTTTTTTTCCTTCTGGCTTTTTTACTTTTCCTATTATTTTAAAGTTTTTAAAGTTTAAAGTATTTTGATCCTGTGGCTGTTTGAAAGTAAGAAAATATCAATACACAGAAATATTGCAATATTTAATTTCCCAATACTGACTCGATTCTCTGAAGCCCTGCATCGATTTTTATTATGGTTTAAAATGTAAACTTTCATGCCAATGGTTCATTTTTGTGTTGTAGTTTAACCTCTGACCACTAGTTGGCAGCAGTCATTTGGCTCCTCCACTCCTGAGGAGCCAGAGAGCAGAACAAACAAAAATATATCGCTTTGCTTACAGTATTGCAATATATTGCGATATGTCGTATCACCATATATCGCAATTTATCACAATACATCGTATTGCAACACCTGTGTCATGATATCTATCATATCGCCAAATTATTCCCAGTACACAGCCCTAATTTAAATATCTTTATTAACACAGCTGGTGCACAAGATTCTTATTTTTTATGTATTTAAGTACAAATATCTCTGTTTTAATCCCAGCCATGAAAAACTGGTTGATGTGCATTTTTTTTGAGAAATGCAAGGCCTTTATTTGTTATTTGACTTCTCTGTAAGATTCATTATTAACAAGTCTGTGAAGAAAAGTGACATGTTTTTGCAGCACACAGCAACTTTAATTCTTCTTTGTCTTCATGGTGAATGAGCAGCCGCAGCGCTCTGACCCTTGGTCCAGTTCTGCTTTGTCCCAGTTCTGAGAAGCAGCAGGACTTTGTGGGACAAACATCCTGAGTGCTGGCATCAATCATTGTTTTTATTCATGAGTCAAATGTAAAAGATATCCTGACTATTCCTTCATAAATGTAGATATTATTTGATCCAGAATGGTAAGTGTGCGGCTTCATGCAACCCTGAACAGGATCGAAATGTTCATTTCATAATCAATACCAATAATAAACCATTAATGTAATGACTTATCTTTATGACACATTTAGAATAGATAACCACATGCTGTAACTTAATTACCTTCCCCAGGCAGTCACAGTCTTTAAAAGACAAATGACAGAATGAGTTTTATTGATGTTATATTTATATGAAGACAGTTGAATAAAGATCTCTTCTCTTGCAATAAAGAGAAACCTCCCCAGCTCCTGCAGTGAGCTTTAGTCCATCTTCTCCTTCAGCTTACTTTTAGTCAAACTTCTCACATGCCAGTGACATGTGTCTCACACGTTTCACCGGTGGTAAACTCAGTAAAAACCGGGCTGTGATTTCCTGTTTGTACCACCCTGAGACGATCACCATGATTCGACACATTACATGAGTTACTAAAATACACGTCAGACAATGGATGGATTTATAGTAGCTATAGTGTTGTGTAATAATCTACATTAATCCAGTTAGTTTATCTTTGCTAACAGCTAAATAAAAACACACGTCAGACTCTGGACTGTACAGGTGTGTTGCCCCTTAAAGAT
This sequence comes from Cynodonichthys magdalenae, assembly GCA_031762555.1. Taxonomy (NCBI): domain Eukaryota; kingdom Metazoa; phylum Chordata; class Actinopteri; order Cyprinodontiformes; family Rivulidae; genus Cynodonichthys; species Cynodonichthys magdalenae. The sequence goes on from JARVJO010000002.1 coordinate 24,956,501, forward strand.
GCAGTTATACATACAGTAGGTCTTAACCTTTTACTTAGTTTTTTACTGGCAACCGCTGGTTTGTCATATGCTGCCAAAGACAGAGCTGTTGACAGAATCCAGACCTCTGCATCAGTTTGGGCCTGTTTGATTCATCAGGCCACTGAGTATCTCTATAGAATGCTCCTTGTGGGTATTTACCAGTATTTGCCTGAGTAGTTTGCATGTTTTTGTCAAATAGGAGAGCATCTGTCTTGTTGGAAATATGTTTCACAAGATTTATCATTTGTATTTGTTTTGTTAATAATTGGATTTAGTTTATGTATTTAATACAATCCATGAGTATTGAAATTTTATTCTTAATGTTTTTATAGAATTACCACAGATATGAAAATTGATCATATCCCAGAAGTCAAAGGTTTAAACCAATGTATAGCTGCAAAAAGATATCATTAAATCTTTAAAATATTATTGGAAATTAATTCCATGCCACAAAAAACACATATTTAGACTCATTGTTTGCATTTGTATGATGTTTTAAACCTGAAATATGCAAAAATCTCACGTTGCCATCTTGAATTTCTCAAAAGCCACAAGGGAGATTCTTGGGGACTTTTAAAATGTTATTTCTAACAATCTTCTAAACATATCTTGAAAGTTTCAGCTTGTTATGATTTTTTTCTGGGTTTAAATCAAATTTAACTTACCGTAATATTCTTTATGGTAATAAAATAAGACTAAGAACAATAAAAGACTTCAATTCGTGCCTCACAGCAAGAAGGTCCTGGGTTCAATCCCCGGTTTGGACCTGGGGTCTTTCTGTGTGGAGTTTGCATGTTCTCCTCGTGCTTGTGTGGGTTTTCTCTGGGTACTCCGGTTTCCCCCACCCCTAAAAACATGTACAATAGGTCGCCTTTAGGCCCAGGCCTCCCTTGAAAAAGAGATCTGAGATCTCAACAGGACTTGCCTGGTTAAATAACAGTAAATAAAATAAATAAAATATGCCACTTAGTCACAATGAACATTTTGTTTTTGTTTATAAGTTTATTTAATGGGGACAATGTGCAAAAACATTAATAAAAGATGATTTGCACCAGGTTTAGCTTAAGCTAGTTTCCATTAGCATTGTCTCTGTGCACTGAACAAAAAAACAACCACATTCACTTCTAAATATCCTTGTCTACTGTGTACTACAGTAAACTAAATCTTTAGTGTTGGGTTGGCTGCTAATGTTTGTATAAAGTAACCCAACACAGGTACAATGTGGTCATTGGGTACAAAGAGACCAGTGGAAAGCAGCTATCCAAACTGCCTGGTACGTGTTGACCAAAGCTGCACAAGTACAATTTATTGAAGGTACAGAATGATCTGGAGCCATTAGATCACATCTGGCTGCAGTTTTTGAAGACTCTTTGTCTCCAGTTAACCTGCCACACCCCAAATATGGTCATTCCCTGTACTTCCCATTCCATTTGTGAATGGACAGAATAAAAACGACATTTAAGAGTCATTTACATAAAGCCTGAGAATAACTGAACATCTCCCACAGGTGCCCCAGAAGAGCGACATGTTTCAGTGTCGTGGCTGTCAGCGGTACCTGAGCTCTGCTGATTTCAACTCCTCTGCCAAGGGTCTGCAGAATACTTGGTGCCGCAAGTGTACTAGAACGGACAACATAGCTAGATCTCGTGATGAACTCTCTCTGCACAAAAATATATTGATGAGGTTAAGAGTGGATGAACAGCGGCTCAGCACAGATGCTAAGATCCCCTTCCTTCTGCAGGTGAACACTCCCTACCCTTTCATCTGAGGAATTTATCTCTTTTATCTACAAACCTGAAGAAAACTCCTGCATATTTTACAATTCTGGTATTTAAACTCAGACGGTACATTTCTTTCAGGTGGAGGACATGCACTACCTGATAGAAACAGTTTGGGCGTCCCGCTCTGCTCTCAATGGAAGCAGTGACCTCTACAATCTGGTGTTCTCTCGCTGGGAGCGCCGGAAAGACTGGAGTCCCTGGAACTGCATCCTGCTGTCAAAAGAAGAGACATCAGCTCACTCAGAGGTTGAGGATGTCCACCAGGTTTGTCAAAATAAAAGATGTAAATTCATTCTGCTGTTTCAGGTCCAGACAGACCTGAGCTGTTCGATGAAGCACACCCTCCTGTGATAGAACTTATGCTAACAATTCTCCTCAGTCCTTCAGTTCCTTCCTGCTATGTGTTTGTGTTCAGGCATATAAGACGACGTTCATCTGCTGGATTGAACACAGACACATGATGGCCCGGCAACATTTCAGCCACATCCCTAAAATGGCAAAGTATCTGGGATCTGAACCAGCTGCTGTTCTGGGCAACCAGTCGGCGTCCAAAGCCATCACCATGGAGACTGGGAGCACATCTCATTAGGAAACTCCCTGTTTTGGTCATTGTTTTATTTCCAACACTCACAGCTGTAACATTTCAAACATTGTAGGGGAAATATTAAACTGAATTTATTTATGGTTTTGTTCTTGATTCTGACTCAGATTCATTTCTTTTGACACCTAATTTGTACATTTTATTAAACTAGTAACCTAAAAAAAACCTACAAGGGGAGAATAATTCTAATTTTAAAATAAATTAGACCAAAATCAGTGAAAAAGTTTTTGGTTTTTAACCTCTACAAAGCTGATCTTTGTTGATTCATTAACTGATTTTCTTTAAAGTGAGATTACTTGAGGCAGACAGCCTAAATCATTTTACTTCTTATAGACAGAGTACCTGAAAGTACTTGAACGTATTTCATCATGTTAAAACTGCAAACTTTAAAATATTTTTCTGGGATTTCATGTGATAGACCAACACACAATAGCTCTTTTTTTCTTTGTTTTGTTTTTTCAGCTAAAAATTTGTAAAATGTTATGTGCATTTGTATTTAGCCCTCTGAGTCAACACATCTGACCCATCCCACCATGAGTTCTTTGTCTTTTGTTGATTTGTTGTTAGTTCTTCAAAGAGTGTTTTTATGTTTTTTGATGTCTTATTTTTTTTTTTTTTTACATTTCTTGTGTTTGTTTTGTTCCTCAGTGTTTCCTCGAGCCATTCTTTCCCTTAATCATTCTTACCTTCAGTCAACCATTTACACCTGTTCCTTGTTAGCATTAGCCTCAACTGTCACTACTTCCTGTCATTATACTCCTCACTCACTGTGCAGTTCATCAGCCACTTCCTTCTGAGAGCACCTGATGTATTTTGCTACATCTGCATTTAGCTGTCCAATAAGCATTTTTGTAATTCGTGTTTAGTTTATTTTTGATGCTGCCACACAGTCTTTGATTTCTATTAGCATTAAACATTTACTCCCTTCATTGAGTCTTTGTGTAAGCCTGCATGCTTGGGTTCTACCTGCAACAAAAACCTGACGCATTCAGAGTCAGAATGAAATCATAAATATAGAATAAGATAAGAAAAGAAAAGATAAGATAAAATCAAATCTTTATTGTCATTGCCACTTTCACTTTTGCCATTTTTATTTTAAACAACAAAATTGTAGGTGCAGTCGATTCTGTGTTGGGCATGATAGTAAGTAATTGCTTTAAGGTAGAAACTGTTTCTGAGATGGTTTGTCCTGGTTTTCCTTTCTCTGTATGTCCTTCCTGATGGCAAAAGCTGGAAAAGTCAATGTTCGTGGTGTGATGCGTCCTGTGTGATAGCTTTTTAGCAGCATTGAGAGGTGTAAATTTGTTCCAGAATGGAAAGGTCCAACCAATTTTTCTCTCTGCTGACTTGATGACTAGGGTTTGACATAGTCTTGACTTTCGATAGGAACTGGGACTAATACTTCGATCCCCAGAATTGTTCGAATTTTAAAATTTCAATTCCTACGTTTGATACCCAGTCTACCAAGAAAAAGCCGCTCAACAAAACCCACAGGTGAGCAGCCCGAACACCAATGAAGAAGAATTCGTAGGTAGTGTGTGCAGTGGTGATCTAAAATGTGTCACAATCGGTACTGATCGAAACCCAAATGCAAGTAGGAGGCGAAAGGCACATATAAAATAATTAATTTTATTAAGAAAAACAAATATGTTTTGCAAGGGGATCTAGGGTTGGTGGTGGGGCTCATTGGTGGGCCCGATTGATAGTCCTTCAACAGAGCTAAACAACAAAAAACAATCTGAAGCTCCTATGCTGAATGGTTTTTGAGCTATAAGCATTTTTGTATATCCAGACATCCCCTTTCAGGTGGAGCCCCCTCCTTAAATATGGGGTCTATGGTAAAACTGTTGGCTGGCACAGTGTAGGTCAGACACATCTATATTCCTACCAAATTTCATGTTGATTGGTGCAGCCGTTTCCGTGCTACGGTTGACCAAATGTCACTAATAAAAAATAAAAGTACAAAAACAATATGACCCCTGCTTCGTGTGTGTGGGTCATATTGTTTTTGTACCTTCCTGCTCAAGCTGCTGCTTTGTGATCGACATTCAGGACAAGTGATAGAAAAGAAAGGTTTTTTTTTTATAAACATCGTCTAATTTTTCTTTCTCTTCACAATTATATTCTGCTGGAATTCGCTACTATTTAGAAACCAATGACAGACAATGGGACCATGTTGAAGTTGTTAACAGAGCAGCCAAAAAAATTTCTTTGACACAGCTGTTGGTGACCAAACTTTACATAAGGTAGCAAACGAAGTCACGTTTTAGCTCTGACAAATAAACAAGAGGTGAAGAGAACAGCTATAAGATGTCCCAAACAAGTGGCTTCACCTAAAAACTTTTAAGCCTGTTTTCAGAACCTGTATTCCAGTAGTAATAGACCCAATGAAGATGATTTTGAGCAACTCTTTGCTTGAATAGACCTACCAACTTTAACTATTGGAGAAATTCAATCTCTTGATTCATCTATTACACTGAAGGAAGTCCTAAAAGCAATAAAGGCTACACGTAAAGGCTCGGCATGGATGGTATCCATGTGTAATAACACTTAAAGCTTTGGGATATCCTTGGTCCAGTTTGGTTTAAAACAATGAATTGTGTCATTGAGGTGGGCCTGTTCTATAGAAACCTTAACACATTCATGATTACGGTTATACATAAACTGGAGCGAGAGTTCTGATTGAGTAAACATCAACCATTCTCACTGATTAATGCTCATCTGGAAATTATTTCCAATAGTCTAGAATGTATAATTTCATAAATTTCCTTATCTGTAGAGTGTTATGGAAAAATACCTTGTGAATTCAGGCCAGTAGGTTATGATATCCCCTACTGACTTGATGTCAACAACTTTACTGTGAGCAATGTTTTTGGCCAGGACAAGATCTGCTGTAATTGTCACGGTTATTTTATTTATACCCAGAACAGGGCCTGAAATGAGGTCATTGTTTGTTTAAGATGTTAAAACAGTATAGTTAGCCAGTTCTAAAAAAATTAAATTTTAAAATGGCTTTATTTATATGATACAGGCCGTATATTTAAATCCAACCATTTGGGTGTGTATGGAGGAGACTTTAGAAGAGGTGCTGGACAGGGTGGCCTCCTGTCACTGCTGATTTTCAATTTATCTATTGAGCCATGAGGCACAGTGGCTCAGTTGGTAGAGCTGTTGCCTCTCAGCATGAAGGTTGCTGGATCAAATCCCAGCTCAGGGACCTTTCTGGGTAGAGTTTGCATGTTCTCTCCATGTACTCCAGCTTCCTCCCACAGACCAAAAACTGTGTTAGGTTAAGTGATAACTCTAAATTGTCCCTAAGTGTGAGAGAGCGAATGCTTGTTTGTCTTAAAAAATCACTGTGATGAACTTGCAACCTGTCCAGGGTGTCCCCCACCCCTCTCACAGTGACTAGATATGGGCACCAGTGACCCTGAAAGGAAGAATCCAGGTATATGTGATGGATCTAGTCCGACGTGACACTTGGGTGCCTCTCACCTCCCTTAAATGTGCCTGGAGTTGAGTGACATTCATCATCCAATTTCTCAGGGCATTGTTCATAACGTAACTGTCATTAGCATGGGATGTTGCCAAAGGACGTCCACTTCTATGCTTTTCTGTGACTCTTCCAGTCTCTCAGTATCTCTGTTGCAACCTGCTGATGACACTCTGTGACATTCTGAGCTCAGTGGCCACTTCAGTCTGAGAACGTCCTGTTTGAAGCATCACAATGGCAAGGTAATGTTGATCCATTGTTAGGTGTCGTCTTGGTCTCATGATGTCCAAATGTGAACATCATGATGAGGACGACTGTTTAAACACCAGCTCTAATTGAAACAGGACATTTATTGGTCGATTCGAGGATCAAACACTTGTTATGAATTTTGCCGTTAAGCTCCTAGTTAGAGAACAGCAACTTGTGCAAAAAGTACTGAAACATTTAACAGTTGGACATGTGCATTCAAATGTTTAGAGAAGGTCACATTAAGTTTATCTGTAAAGGTTTGAACGTATTTTAGGTTGGTCCTGAAATTTCACCCAAAAGCTGAATATCCCTAACTTTTTGTGAGTTTATTTATTTATTTATTTTCCGTTATTTAACCAGGCAAGTCCCGTTGAGATCTCAGATTTCTTTTTCAAGGGAGGCCTGGGCCTGAAGGCAACCTGAGTAGTGCATATATTTAGTTTCACTGGCTGTAGTTATATCTGGACATTGCATATCTGGAACTGTCATCACAAATGATCAATGGTGTAACTTCAACCACTTTTACATCTTGGGTGGACCTAATGACCAAACTCAGGAGACTACTGTCTGAGTGGAGCATGAAGAATCTGGGCTGTCGGGATGGTGGACACTGGGGAAGGAGGGGGGAGGGGAACAAAGCAAGGAAGGGAAATGTTCTGTTTAAAATGACAAATTAAATAAAAACATAATGAGAAAAACAAACTTAAAATCTGTGACAACAGAGAAATAAATAACATGGGGTTGTTACATCCCTAACTCATCAACCCTGAGGTTTTGTTTAAAAAATAACTTGATGTTTTGTTGTCCTTAAAAGCAAAGCTTGCCAGACAGAGACCATCTCAACCAGTTTAGTTAAACTGCTTTAATGTGGAACATACAGCTGTTCCTCCTCTGAGACATGATTCACGTCTATTGTTTTGTCCTAACAAGAACAATGAACCGTACCTATTGATTGGTAAAGAGATGAAAGTGTGTACTCTGGTTATGGTTTTACATGCTGGGAATTCTTTGAAAAGAACTTTGTTTTTTTTTTGTGCGATGTTCCCTGAATGGTCTAAAGTTCACAACCAATAAAAACTGGTTTCAGCATGGTCCAAACTAAATTCTTTGAATTTTTAATTCTGTGATCCATTGATGGAGAAATTTTCAAGTATTTTACAGTTTTACTATACAAAGTATAACTAATTTTTAGAGGCGAAAGTCTAAACTTTAGCCAATGTTGACCAAAACAAATACCAACTTCTTGACAAATTCATATAAATAACAAAACAAGAAAGTGGAAGGTACTAATAAAGTACATTTATAAAAGGTGCATTTTATCTTTATAAAGAATTTTATTTAAAAGGTTAGAAAATCTGCTTAAACTTACTTTCAACTTTAGGACTCAGAATTTATTATATCATCTTTGGGTTATTAGAAAAATTATTAACTATTTCCTGTGCAAAACTTAGTTTTCCAGTTTGATATGTCATTAAATTAAATCTCTATGTTTCATCATGTTTTTGAAGAGGGTTAGCAGATGTAGTTATGAGATGTTCCGTTATATTTTTATCTTGGTTCATAACATTTTCTCTTGTCCCTCCTGGATTTTGGTGATCAGTGGTATTAGCCGCGGGTCAAAGATCACAAATAGAGTTAGAAACTGTTTAACCATCTCTCCATAACTTCAAGATAAGGAGTTAAAGGATACCAGACGTCCTAGAAATCTAAGAATGAATACATTTCTTTCTGTTTCTGTGAAGACGCATCACATTATGTTGGGTTTTTAACCTTTGCCTCGTTATGTTTAAACTTTAATGCCTTGCTGTTGAAAAAGCTCACAAAGAGGCATTTTAAAAGGCAATTCTTCCACAGCTGCAGAGAGCCGGAGGTGTCAGCCAGGTGAGGTAAGGTTCGCTGCTTTTTATCTCTTTTTCCCACTAATATTTCCTCAAACTATCACCGGCTGTCTGCATGAAGCAATGATGGTCTGTGGATTTTTTAAAAGAAACAGACAAGCTAAATAGATTAGAACTAAAGCAAACAATTTAATTTAACTTATTTTATTATTTATACACAAACACTCAAGTAAGCATGATGCAGTGTTTTTTTGTGTTGCTTATGGTCAAACAATTTCAAATTGCAGAATCATTCTACAGTCTACTAACTAAACTAACTGGTAGATTCTAAGTTTTTAAATCATTACTAGTAAAAGTTTTACTGGGTCCAGTTCTGGTCCTGCAGGTTTCAGAGGTTTCTCTGTTTCAACATTTGAACGAATGGATGAGCAACAATTCAATTCAGTTTATTTATATAGCGCCAAGTCACAACATACGTTGTCTCAGGGCAATGTACAGACTTCTGCTGAACTTGAAGAGGTAATTCAGTCTCTGAATCAGATATTGGAGCAGAAAAACAAATTCATCAGGATAGAGACCCTCCAGGACTGGACATCTCAGATAAGCTATTTTTTAGCTATTTTATTTTTATTTTTGAACAATTAAAATCTTTTGTGCAACATTTGTGTATAATTGTGTTAAATCAAGGATTACTGCCGTCTCAACGTTTTTTGTTGTTTTTCAGCTCAGAAAGTACAAAGTTTCAGAACTCCTGGATTCAGTCAGTCTGCAAAACCAAACATTTTCAGTTTTTTTAAACAGTTCTTTGAAACTAAACAAATGGCTGTCTGATCATTCAGCATCAGCACCACAGGTCTGTGGTGGTCTCTCCTCAGACTGTACTAACATGTTGCTGATTGAGAAAACAGCAACAAACTAAACAACGTGTTGTGTAAAAGTGTGAAGGTTTAATAATTGATGAGGTGTTATGTCACACCTGGATGTTGTTTTGTACAAAGAGTTGTTTTATTAACCTGAAAGAAACAATAAACAACAGACCCATGTTCAGTTAGCCGTTAGCCTAACTGAAGCTTATTGACTCATGTTTTACTGAGTAATAATGACAGCTTATATTTTACTCCCATAAAACAGAAATGCTGCTGTTTTTCACTGACCAACTCATTATAAACCAAGCAGTCATTCAAGGTTCAACATTTCTACAGTAAATTTAGAAAACTGTGGCTCTGGCAGTTATCTTCTGGTATTTCAGACGCCTTTACCAAAACAAAGTCTTTATTTCTACACTTTGTCCTCCTGTTAGACAAAGTTGCATCAAAGTTTAAAAAGGTTTCTTCAGCATCAAATATTGATTTAGCTGCATATTAAACACAGACAGTAATCAGTGACGGTGTTCAACCCGCTGAAGTCAGGAGCTGAACTTAAGAGCTGAAGTCGGCACGATGGGTCAGAGGTTAGCATCGACGCCTCACAGCAAGAAGGTCCTGGGTTTGATCCCCGGTTTGGACTTGTGGTCTTTCTGTGCGGAGTTTGCATGTTCTCCTCGTGCTTGCGTGGGTTTTCCCCCACCCCTTGTACAATAGGTTGCCTTCAGGCCCCCCTTGAAAAAGAGATCTGAGATCTCAACGGGACTTGCCTGGTTAAATAATGGTAAATAAATAAATAAGTTAGAAGCCAAAGTTACGAGATGAAGTTGGAAGCTGAAGTGTCTGTGTATCAGTACATGTTTTTGCTACCTGGTGGGAATGATTATGGATCATTTTATCAGTACACACATCCTGGGGTCCCCCTGTTCCTAATGGGGACAAAAGCCTAGCTAGTCCTAATTTGCAGAAAGACTGTTGGCAAGTTATTGGTTAAGTTTAAGACTAAGTTGTGAATTGTGTTTAGACTAGGTTTAGGGACAGGTGTACCTGTGAGGTCAGTTTTAAGGTAGGGGGTCAGGGTTAGACTGTAGAAATTTAATGAAATTAAATTTAATCAATGGAGTGTCCACATATGTATAGGTGGACACAGCTGTGTGTGCGTGTGTTTTAGTTGTCTGCTGCATTACAAACTCATTCATAAACTACTGGAAAAGTAATGGTTGGTTTTAATTTTTTTTTTTATATTTTTTGTTGTTGGAAATAATCAATTAACTTTACATCTACAACTCATTACTTTCAGAGGCAACACAAATCAAGATGATCACCTCAGCTGTCTCACCTCAAAACACACAGTTAAATTTGGCTTAGCAGTAACTCATTAACAAAAAAAAACTGAGGATAAGATAGTAATAATGGTGTTTATCTATAAAGATCTGATTCTAACACTCAGACATGTAAAGTTTATTGTTACTTGGAAGTGTGTCGTCACTTTAATTAATACTAAACTTAACAATAATGCTTTACAACTGTGTACCTATCTGAGCCAACATGAGTACATTCAGTATTTTATTAATGATAAACAGATTAGATATAGAGTTACTGCATGTCGGCAACCTTCAGTCCATGTCACCTTTTCTTTTTATGTAACAATTATCTGTAGTCAATTAATAGCTCAGTGTTTGATGTGCTGTAGTGCATCAAACACTGTGAACTATTATAATTAGTTATTTTCTTCTTGTCTTATCAAATGTGTTTTTATGGAAACATTAAATCTACTTCAGCTTTAAAGTAAAAAGAAGAAGACATTCTTTGAGGGTTAGTGAGTTTTAGGTGGGATGATCTGATCTGTGTATGACCTCGTCAGTCTCAGGGTTTGAGAGCAGATTTTTACTTTTCATTGTTGGGTCTGAAGATACTCCTGAGTCAAACTGGATGATGGGTATTAAAGTTCCCTCAGCTTTCTCCTCTTTCTGGACTCGCTCAGCATTCCAACAGTTTCCATCAGTTCTGTGTTCTGGTCCTTCATCGAACTTCTTGATCCAGGAAACGTCAGAATGAAGCTGGCATGACTTCATTTCTGTGTCACACATTTGAACCAATCAAACTAAGAATTAAATACTTGTCTGTTAGTGTTTCTGAAAGTGTTGTTGGTGGTTTCTGCTAGTTTTGTCTGACAGTGTTTCCTGTCTGTATTACTGTTAAGGTTTATTTCAGTCATATTCTTCTGGCCTGGAAGCATGAAAAAATAAGGTTTTGAGCGAAGGAAATCAAAGAGTTTATTTGAAATCCTCACTGTTGCTACAGGAGGGCAACATCCATGTCAGATCCTCCTTTAACCTCAACACAAACTCTTGCATTACATGCATTTTTGTCCACATATGTGGCACCAGGTCCTAGGAGTTAAACCAACAAGGTGAGGTGCTTTTTGGTCCAGCATCATTTATCCAACAGATCTTAGTTTCAATGATCCATAGGTTCTTCCACAAAAAAATAAACCATCACAATAAGAAGACATTACCTGCAACAGTCAAAAGTTTGAGGTGAAAGCTGACTCTGTGTTCTGGTCTGGTTCATACTGTAGCTACATCAGTCAACTCTGTGAAGTCTTGCAGCTGAAGGAGTGAAGGGAACCATCAGAACCGTCAGAACCGTCAGAACCATCAGAACAATCAGAACCATCAGAACAGTCAGAACCATCAGAAGCAGAAGGGAAAAGAAAAGAGAGGAGAATGCCGAGGACTTTAGGCAGAGGTCTGTGGAATTATCGCAGTATTTTCCTGATCGTCCTCACACCACTGCTGCTGCTGCCCCTGCCTCTTGTGGTCGGGACAAAGGTGAGTTTCTTGGAATACAGAATCAATTCTCAAGCCTTTTCATAAGTGTAATCATTTATCTGATCGGTACTGAGTGAAAGGTCATGAAACTGGGTCACTGTCATGCTGCAGAGATGAATGAATGAATGAATGAATGAATGAATGAATGAATGACTTTTTTATTTCAGACAATTAACAAATTTAAATAATA
>JARVJO010000002.1:24968470-24984457 GCA_031762555.1 Cynodonichthys magdalenae
AAATTTTTTATTTTTTTGTGTGACAAAAATAGTGGTGGGGCGGCGCCCTAGCGCCCCCTATGGACCAGCCGCCACTGGGTTAGTAGGTACAGTGGCCATATATTCTGTAAGTCTATCAAAGACTTAAAACCGTGATAGACTCATATACATGAAATCCACACTGGTTCTATTGAAAATGCATTTCCTGACTTGCAGCTCATAAACCCTACAGTGGACTAAAATACACATTTACATTGACATTACTGGGTTCATAAATGTTACATTTTGTGGACTGAAAACCTAAAATAATTTCAGATAGTTAAGAGTTTGTTTTGTTTTGTTTGGAATAAGTGACTGGAGCTGGATTTGAATCTGAACTAGATTAAGATTTAAACATGTTCTTTGAATCGAGTCCTCAGATGACTTCTGTTGTAGAATTGGTGATTTATAAATAAACTAAACTGAACTGGATGAACTCACAATGATCTTTATTTCAAGCTCTGTTGAGGCTGAATTGTTTTTGGCACCATTATCTTGAGAGTTTTACAATTTCAGGAACTACTAAATAATTTTACAAGCTTGTGTGAGACTTTTTACAGTATATGTTCTGTTCAACTTGTAATAATATTGTTTGTTTGATTTGCTTTAGGTGGCAAAAGCTTATTTCAGAGACTTCCACATCTTGTTAGTAGGTGTCATCTGTCTGGCTACATCTATTGAGAAGTGGGGCCTCCATCGAAGAATAGCCCTGAAGCTGGTCACTGCGGTGGGAGTGAACCCTGGCAGGTTAGACTTTGATCTGCTTGACCTTTTCCATCAATACACAGCTCAGACAGGAAACAAGATAAAAAAAGGGATTAGATTTTTCTTTTAATTCTGGGGTTTTATGATGCTGCTATAAAAGCAAGACTTTTGTTAGTTTGCTCATCCAGAGCAAACAACTGTGTATTTTTACAACTCCAAGATGGAAACGACCTGTGAATGGTTTTAGGATCATTTGTAAAGTATTCAAAGTCCATCAGTACGACTGGTTAGTACTGCTCCTCACAGTGAGGAGGTTCCGGGTTCAGACCTGGGTATTTCTGCGAGGAGTTTACGTGTTCTCATGTTTGTGATTGTTTCCACAAGGTTGTTGCTGGGCTTCATGACTGGCTGTGGCTTCCTCTCCATGTGGGTCCAAAACACCTCAGCGGTTGCCATGGTGATGCCTATTGTTGAGGCTGTCCTCCAGCAAATCCTGAAGGCCAACGAACCAGGATGTTCTGGCAAAGATAATCCTAACCTACAGTTGGAAGGTACCTGAACACTGTGTAACATGTTCAGACACACTGGAGCTCCAATCTGTTTCTGTTTAGTTTGGTTTTATTTGTGACACAGCTTGATAATAAAGACAAACTCATTATGACCTATACACTCTTCCTAACACAACCCTAACCATTTACCCATGGTTGGGACTGACATGAGACACACTAACCTGTGCTCACTAGTGCCTTGTTTGTAGATGACATTGTGAGAACAGGGAGCGGATGGAGGTATGCACTTAAAGTCAACCATAACAGGACAGAGTGCAAGATGTGACCTGAGAGTAGGGATGCACCGATATGAAAATTTCAGCCAATATCGATAGCCGATATAATTATTACTGTTATGGCCGATAACCGATATTTACAGATATCACACAAACACACAAATTATATTATACATACACGCACAAACACACTTGGGTCTTTTTTGATATCGTAAATTAACAACCAGACCTCTGACATGGCTCTCTACTTCAGTTATTCCTGGCTATGCAGCATCAATATCACTTTCATGATCAAACAGATGCCGCTCAACCAACCATCTCCCCTTCCAAAACAGAAACCTAAAGCTAAAAAGTGGGAAATCAATATCGGATGTTATTATCGGCCCAGTTTTACATATCGAACCGATACGATATTCTAAAAGATGACCAATATCGGCCGATACCGATATTAATGCCGATATATCGTGCATCCCTACTTGAGAGAGAGGCAGGTGGAACAGTGAGGCTACAAGGAGAAGAAGTCACAAAAGTAAGGACTTAGGTCCTCTGTCCAGAAGAACAGGGAGTGTGGTGAAGAGGTGAGTCCAGGTAGGATGGAGAAGCGTTTCAGGAGTGATTTGTGACAAAAGGGTGGCAGCAAAGGTCAAAGGAAAGGTTTACAAGAGACCAGTGAAACCAGCTATGGTTTGGAGACAGAGACATGGACAAAAAGACAGGAGACAGAACTGGACGTATCTGAGCTGAATATGTTAGAGTTCTCTTTGGAAGTGACAAGGATGTAGACGATTAGGAATGAGATCATCAGATGTGCAGTCCAGGTTGAAGGACTGAGAGAGACCAGACTGAGCGAGTTTGGACATGTCCAGTTGAGTGACAATGGGTATATTGGTTTGGATGTGTTTCTTGGTAGTTTTCTCAGTGTTGCGACTACTGCTGAAGAGAACAGCTGAAAGAACAAGTCTAGAAACTGCTGTTTTTGGTGCACATCAAACTAATTTCCTGTCATTTTGTCATAACATCAGTGAAAATAGTTTGTCATAAAACAAACACATGAATGTATCTGAAGGGTTCTGCTTGTTTTGCAGAATTTGATGTCTGTGATGAGAAGATGAAAGACACTGGCAGGTCTGAAAATCTTTCTGCTCTGTTGTTCTTCACTTCCACTCCTGGTTTTCTGTTTATCAGACAGTTCTGTTCATTCACTCCTCATGGTTCTGTTTATTCAGTGATGAAAAGAAATCAGATGTTCCAAATGAAGACTTCACTTCAGTTCAGATTCCAACGGTGTCACAATCAGAAACACCTCAGGTATGTAAAACATTTATTTCACTAAAATTTAATCTTCAATTCTAAAAGAATGGGACATTGTGTAAAATTTAAATTGAAAACAGGAAGCAATGTTTGCAAATCTCAAAAACACGTTTAATTTATAGTTGAACATGGTGGATGCATAAAAAAACTGCTTTACCAATTTTATTAATGTTACAGCAGCAACACTTCACAAAAAGTTGGGATAGGTTTATGATTCTCTCTGTGAAACATCACCTCCTGTTTTTTTACACCAGGTCTGGAGATTTTGAAGGGTATTCTGGTCTAATGTAGGATTCTAGCTGTCTTACAGTTCTGGATCTTTTTTGCTGGGTCTTTCATTTCAAGATTCAGTTCATCAGCTGGAGGCTGCAACAGAGTCATGCAGTCTGAGGATTAACAGTGTGTTTCTGAAATATGCTAAGACCTCCATGAAAATACACTGTGTGAATGGGAGCCTGTGTATAATGAGTATGAGTATATTGACAATAATGCATTTAATCAGTATAACAAATATAATAAGTATAATGCGTTTAAAAGTATAGTAAGTATGAGTGTTATAAGTATAAAGAGCATAATGAGTTTATTGAGCACCATGAGTATAACGTGTTTGATGAGTATAATGAATATTCTTCCTTTCTGTTTTGTGCTGAAGGTTGCAGTGTGTTCACCTGCCAGCAGGAGTAAAGCAGACCTGATGTTGTGTAAAGCCATGTGTATCGGTATTGCCTATTCTTCCAACATTGGTGGCATCACCACCCTGCCAGGAACTTCTCCCAACCTCATCTTTTCAGAGTATCTCCACCAGTGAGTGACTAATTAGTCAGGATGAAAAAGTTTATTTATAATCTAAGTATTTGCATAGGTTTTACCAACATTTGATGGGAAAAAAAGCTGTTTAGTTTATGTGTGAATGAAGGAAGGATGTTTGCTAGTCAGTCCTAGGATAGAGGAGTATAGTAATGTCCTGTTCACATGTGATTGGCAGTTTATGAATATATAAATTATTTGCATTGTTTCAGCCCTACATCACTTAGTTAAAGTAAAAAAAAACTTAATTTACCACCTATGTGTTTTTGTGTGGATAGCTAAAACAAGACTTTATTAAAACAATCCTAACCTGACAGTAATGATAGATTTTATGCTTGTTTTTTGCTGCAGATACCAGAAATTCCGCTTGTTGTGTGTCCACAAAAAGAATAGTTTTTGTGTCAGCGTTACAGCGCCACATACAGCTCTGCTACAGTCACTGCAGCAGTCTGAGTCGTTCTGTTTCTGTGTGGATGAAAACATTTGTAGAAATGAGGATGCGTTCACCAGAATATTTTAGAATGTGTTGACATTTGTCAAAAAGTAAATGACACTGTATGTTCTGGACAAATGATTAAAAACAAATGAAACTGAGCTGATACTGTGTTTCCTTCCAGAGTTTACCCAGAGTGTGACTGCATTAACTTTGGGAACTGGCTGCTGCTTTGCCTCCCCATCAGTGTGATCGTCCTCCTGCTCACGTGGGTTTGGCTCTACTGGCTCTTCATGGGCTCAAAGTGAGTTCAGTACTCTTATTTAACTCCTGTTTCAAACTCATTTCAGAATATCAATACACCTGTTGCATATCATAGCTGTTATCAATAAGATGTTTTGTTGCAGTGAAGATAAATCTGGTCCAACACTATTTGTTCTTTAAGAGTGTAAAGTTTTGGTTTGTGTGTTTGTAACATTATTAAAACATGTCATGGATCAATGGTCCAGGTTTAATGAAACTTTCAAAAAATAATTTTTTCAAACACATTTGTAACAAATTAACATTTGAAGTCAACATTAGTCAAGTTAGCTGCTACCGCTAACCAACAGACTGTGTGTGAAACAAACAGCTTCAGGTTGATGTGTGGGTGTGGAGCAGAGCAGTCTGAAAAAGAGAAGGCAGCAAGAAAAGTTTTAGAGGAGGAGTACAAATCACTGGGACCCCTCAGGTGAGCCAACATTTATTCATTTTTATTCAATTTAGGACACTTTGTTCCTGTTAAACCTGCAGTCACTCATAATGTTTTTATCCACGTCTGTGTGTTTATTAGCAAAATATTGCATCAACCAAATTTTAATTAAACTCTTAACAGTAGATGTACACATACAAATGATTCGTTTTTGGAGTCAGCAACATTCAAGATGGCTGCCACACATAATTCACATTAGCCAACACAATGGTTTGCACAATGTAACAAACTGAGACACACTGAGCTCTCTGAGCACAACATCATGAGATATCTCATAAGATTAGGTGTTTTCATATTTAATTACAATAACACCTCCATCAACAATCCATGACTGTTTATAAATCCTTTTTAAAACCCAGACCCGAGTAGACCTGAGCTTTCAGAAAGGAAGCTAGCATCCCAGAACTAAGAGTCATGGAGCAGAACTCAGCTGCTCCAACATGAAAAACTACATAATAAATATCTGACCAGCATCTCCCACCTCTCATCTTTCAAACCACAATAAATGAACTCAGTTTAGCAATTAAAAATTAATATTGCTATACATTATCATCACCATCAATCTTCTCCTCAGTTATAAATCTGTTTTTGTTGTGCTTTTAAACAGATGTATGTTTTACATCTTCACATGTCGACTGTCACAGTGTTACTGCCTGTCAGCAGCACAGAGTTACCCCTCTGTGCTGCTGACAGGCAGTAACACCGTGATGCGATGGTTTCATGTCAGTCATGCCGCCTCAGTAGTTTCAGAAATCCCTCTGAGGGGACCAAAATCCTTACTGAAGTGTTTTGTGAAAGAGCCTTAAATATCTGGTGTGAAAGGCTGTGAATGATGCAATCCTTCAGGATGCCTTTAATCCCTTCATGGTTTGTTTTTTAGACCTCAGGAGATCTGCACTGGGGTGGTTTTCTTGTTGATGGTCTTGCTGTGGTTAACAAGAGCTCCAGGTTTCATGCCTGGCTGGGCTTCTCTTTTCTCTCAGTGAGTCACATTTTTTATTTAATTTTTTACATCCTGTTATTATCTGTGATTACTTCTATTATTTACACACATTGGGGTTGATTCACGTCTTCTGTTCCTTTCTGAGCAGTCAAACTGGCTACATTACAGATGCCACTGTCGCCCTGGCTCTGGGCCTCCTCTTCTTCATCGTCCCTGCTCATGGACTTAGCAAAAAATATGGTAACAACATGAAATGCTTGATCTTACATATTATAGGTTGCTTGGTCAAATTGAACAGCAGTACCAGAAAGTACCAAAGAAACATGAAATACCAAAATAAAACAGGAAGTGAGCTAAATAGTGAAAAACTAAATCCACAAAGGAAGAATAGCTAAATTGTGTTAAAAAAAAACTGCAAAGGAACCACCCATCTATTTTCTTTACCAGTCACTGTGTGACAGATTTTGGCCCATCTAATCATTTTCATAACAATTACATTTAAATAGAGGTTAAAGCCAAAGTGGTTAGGGGAGTCGTCCTGGAACCGGAAGGCCGCCGGTTCGATCCCCCGTTCCAGCTGTCTCAGTTGTTGTGTCCTTGGGCAAGACACTTCACCCCTGATGCCTCTGATGTGTGTCCCATCAGTGTATGAATGTGATTGGCACTAGTCTCCATAGATGATTGTACATGTTAGCTTTGTAGAGACATAATAGAGTGCTGAATGGGTAAATGAGGACACAGATTGCAGTGTGAAGAGCTTTGAGTATCCTGGTTGGATAGAAAGGCGCTATATAAGTACAGTCCATTTACCATTTAAATTTTAAATACAAATAACCAAGTGATAATACACACTAAAGCAGTAGAATAATGGAAATAAGTTTTATGGTATAGTGGAATTTCAGACACTAATGAACTCTGTACTACACTATAGCTAAAAATGTGTCTTTATTAGCTTACAAGTGTTCAAATGATGTATTAAACTATAAATCAGATCATCAGAATTATGTTGTCAGCTGTATAAACCAACAGTTGACTGTTTCTTTTATTTTCTCTGTCATAGAGTCCATGATTTCCTGGGACGAATTCCAGGCCTTGATGCCATGGAAGGTGGCTCTGCTGGTGGGTGGAGGATTTGCTCTGGCTGAAGGCGCACAGGTTGGCTGTTGGTTTGTTGAAGCATAAAATGTATAAATTAAGCAGGTTATCGTCAGTGATATTATTAACACTGTTATTATGCCTCAAAACTAGACATTCTGAAAACTGCATTTTTCATTCCAATCCTGTTGGTTTAACCTCAGAATATATTCAGATTTTGTCCTGATTGATCTCATTTTATGTGGTTTATGCTTGTCACCTGCTACTGAAATCTGTGTGAATGAACCTAGCAGTTCTGCTATCAGGGGCAACTGGCCTGGTAGAGTCTCCCAGGCAGATTGGTCCTAGATAACAGACCAGACAAAGAACGATTCAGAATATTTATAGAGGAAAACAAAGAAATCAGTGTCTCACCCAGATGTAGGTAACCAGGGCCCCACCCTAAAGCCAGGCCTGGAGGAGGGGCTCATCTATGATTGCCTGGTGACCAGGCCTCTAGGATTAGCTTGGGCTTTTCATGGTTTTGCCTTCTTGTAGACCCACCACCTGCAGGACGGTTCATACAAGTCGTGTGCGTGATGCTTGTGTGGCAGGCTTTGTTAGTTTTAATGTTTTTTGGTGGGGGGGCCTTGGCGCTCGGACCCTGGCTCACCAAAGCTGGCACTGGGGACATGGAACATGACCTCTCTGTTGTGAAAGGAGCCTGAGCTTGTGAGTGAGATTGGGATGTAGCAATTAAATGTAGTCGGGCTCACCCCAATAGGGGTGTAAAAATACATCGATCCACATCATTATATTGATTAAATGATTAATTACATACATAATGTTAAAATTAAAATATTGAACCATGGATCATACCATGTCGATTGCAGACATGTGAATTGAATTGTTTCATTACAGAGTTTGTGATATTGAGAAACATTGTATCATCATTCAAACATACAAAGAACATCAATATAATATTGTATTGTGATAAAGTTGTTGATTTACACCCCTACACCCCGACACACAGCATGGGCTCCGGAACCAATCTACTTCAGTGGACCCTTTACCATTTTGGAGTTGCCCATGGTGAAAGGCACCATGCTGGTGTGGGTCTACTTATTGCACTCTGACATGGTGCCTGTGGACTCCATTATACAAAATTTGGGTAGTTGTATCGAAGAGTGTTTTGCAGTACGTACTTTATGTTTTATTCCTTTTGCAACATTAACTGTTGGTGTCCACGTTGGTGTTAAAAACCACAGAATAGATTTCAGTGATACTCTCAGACGGTAGCTGCCCCAAGACAATGGGTCTCATGGAAGAACCGTTCGTATGAACAGATTTGTTCTTAAGTTGTGCGTACAAGTGATTTAGGAGAACTTGTGGCATTCAACAATTTTCCCGTATTCTAAGATTTTTTTCAGATACAAACAAAATTCATGTGTGGTCCTGACCTGTCGTATATTTTACATGTAGTCAGTCTGCTGTTATCTAGACGGATTTTCTTCACTAATAACTTTATATTTCATAAGTTTGAAGATATTTGGAGTTGAAAATAAATCACACTCCATAATTATGTTGACAATAGGCTATTGTGTTTAAATTAGAATTATATTTTTAAATGTAATAATGTAGACTAACAATATAAATTGTTTAAATTAAAATAAATTGGCCATTATTGATGTTGTATAACACTACAATATTAATATGAGGATCTCAAACTACAAACCAACTTAAATTATGCATTAATTGAAGTTTAATTTGTCTTGGTATACAATCAAATTTTTATTTTGTTGAGATTTATTCAGCACAACAGCTATGCTATGTTCTCCAAAGTGTCAGACATATATTGGAGACATTTAAATTAAAATGCTTTCTTTCATCTGACACTTGCAACTGTGGGGGTGCAGGAGGGGGGACGTTGTGCGACTGGCACATCGGTGTGGCTCTTCCTCTGAATAAATGAAAATTATTTAACACAGTTGTTTACACTTGAATTAAAATATTTGACTAAAGGAAAACTGGAGCAGGACTAGAGAGAGATGAATATGATTTATATTTTTATTTCTGTGACTGTAAACGACCCACAGGAGACACGACATTAACAACAGTCGTCATTTCATCTCTCTAGCAGCTCCTTTAATTCCACAGCTGACGCTGCTAAAAATTACAGATTTTGTTTCCTTGATCTCTGATAGCAGGACTTCAGTCTCCGAACTCGTGAAGTTCTTCTTTTTACTTTTCGCTGTCATTTTCATGAATGAACACTTCCTGGTATGTGGGGCAGGAAGCATAGCCTTATGTGGTGTTTTTGGGGTGGTAATTATGCTAATCTCCTCTCCTCATGCACGAGCACCTGAATACGCATTCATCAGTTTACGCTGCTCATTTACACACTTTTCATGCAGATAGAAGCCTTTGCTGAATCTGACATGGCATGTTCGTATGAGCCATTCGTACGAACAAAAAGAAGAAAATTTTAGGATAAGAATACAAAAGTGGTCTTGCATGAGGCCCATTATTGCCTACAACACCTAACTGATCATAACTTTATCAAAAAAGAATATAGCATTGAATTTTACCAACATTAAGCTAGCATTTGGTGTTGTATCTGATCAAACAGACTAACTGGTAACAAATCCCACAAGATACTGCATGAGACTGGGTTTAACATTGTTATTTAGATTAGAAAAATCAGCCCTAACTTCATAATTTCTCTACATAACATGGTCTCAGTCTAAAACTCTAGCATGAAAAGAATTCAGTAATTATTTATTCATAAAATGTAAGTTTTAAAATTGTTTCTGAACAATATGTGATATATTTCAGTGAAAACAGACTAAAATGTACATTAAAATGATTTTTAATCTCATTATGTGTTTGCCTGTAGGAGTCGGGGCTGTCTTTGTGGGTGGCTGAGCTGCTGAGCCCCTTGGGTGATCTGCCAGTGTTGGCAACAATCACAGTTGCATGCGTGATTGTCACCACACTGACAGAAGTGACCAGCAACGCAGCAACCATCACCATCTTCCTCCCAATCCTCTCTCCTCTGGTAGGTTCTGAGATCTGTTCCACAGGCTGCAGAATTTTTCTGATTTGAGAATGTAGTTATGACAGGATGATAGATAACGAACATTGTCCTAAATGTAGTAAAACAAACGTAGAAAAAGTATTTGTTTTGGTCCTCAGACCTGTTTTTCTGTAACTGATATGTCTTCAGGCTGAGGCCATCCATGTGAACCCTTTATACGTACTCATCCCCACCACCCTGTGCACGTCCTTCTCTTTCCTGCTGCCGGTCTCCAACCCATCCAATGCTGTTGTGTTTACCTACGGACACATCAGCATCATGGACATGGTAGGTCCTACAATCTGCAGAAGATACAGAGCTACAATACACAGAAAGAAGTTTGATAGTTTCTTTGCTTATGCCAGTGGTTCTCAGATTGTGGGGCATGATCCCATGAGAGAGGGGTGTTGGTGCAGCAACATTACAGAATAAACCACTGGTTGATATCTTTCTTTTAGATGAATGTCTCATTCAAATCTCTTCTGCAGGTAAAGGCGGGGCTTGGTGTCAATGTGATTGGCGTGCTTGCTGTCCT
Source organism: Cynodonichthys magdalenae (assembly GCA_031762555.1). NCBI lineage: Eukaryota > Metazoa > Chordata > Actinopteri > Cyprinodontiformes > Rivulidae > Cynodonichthys > Cynodonichthys magdalenae. Next base: position 24,978,908 of record JARVJO010000002.1, read on the forward strand.
GCTTGGTGTGGGGACATGGGGAGTCCCCCTCTTTTCTCTTGATACGTACCCTGACTGGGCACCAGTTCATCCAGGCTTCAACGCCACGATGCCTTGATGATGGATCCAAACATTTTTTTTTGTTTGTTTTTGGTACAAAAGAAGCTCCTTAATACCATTCCTCTATTCTAAGACTGAAACTCCCTATAAATAAAATAGAATTATTTTTAGACAATTATCTGGTGATACATTTGACATATTTTCCTAACAGAGACTTGTTTGTAGATTCAAACAATCAAATAATTTCTGATATCAATGCTGAATAACAGAGATCAAATAGATTTCAGTGAAACAATTGGTAGAACCAGGCCCTGTTTGGAGCTATACTGCTTAGACAGACTTCACAGTAGAAACATCAGTTAATATTTTAACAGGTTGCAAAAAGTTGGACTTTACATGTTAGAAATTACATTTTGATGTCTTCAATGGTTTGTACACAACTACAGTTTACATTTAATGATTTTTATAGATGTTTTAATGGAACGTTCAACTGACTCAGCAGCTTTAACATTCCTTTTGATCACCGTTTTCTTTACACTTTTTACACAGTTCATACAACAGTAGGCGTTTTTCTTAGATTATTACAAAGTTATGTTGGAGCTTTAGGCAGTAGTTGCTTTGGAACTTCAAAAAATTAATGTTCTAGTTTATACTGTTTAAATTATGTTTTGTCATATAGCTCCATGTACTTTTATCATACATGAAGGAAGCTGAGTCAGAGTTGGACTGTCAGAGGGAGTTAAAAAGCACCACGGCGGCAGGTCTCCAGGGCTGGACGAGATCCGCACTGAGTTCCTCAAGGCTCCGGATGTTCTTTGGCAGTTTTGGTTGACACGCCTTTGCAACACTGTGTGGACATCAGGGGCAGTGTCATTGGATTGGCAGTTTGGGGTGGTGGTCTCTTCTTTAAAAAGGGGGACTGGAGGGTTTGTTCCAATTATTGGGGTATCACTCTCCTTAGCCTCCCCGGTAAGGTCTGTTCCGGGATACTGGAGAAAAGAGTCTGATTGATGGTCGAACCTCAGATTCAGGAGGAACAATGTGAGTTCTGTCCTGGCCTTAGGACACTGGACCACCTCTTTACCCTCACTAGGGTCCTTGAGGGGTCATTGTAGTTTGCACATGCAGTCTACATGTGTTTTGTAGACTTGGTGAAGGCATGTGATCGTGTTCCTTGAGGTACACTGTGGGGAGTGCACTGGGAGTATGGGATTGTGAGTCCCTTTTACAGGCCATTCAGTCTTTATATAGGTGGTGTGGTGTGAAAGTTTGGTTTGCATTGCTGGTAGTAAGTTGTACCCCTTCCGAGTGGAAGTTGGACTCCACCAGGGATGCCCGTTGTCACAGATTCTGTTCCTAACTTTTAATGGTCTCCGGATTCCATCTCTGCTATTTGCAGATGGTGATCTTGTTTGCATCATAGTGTTGTGATCTTCAGCTCTCATGGAGCAATTCACAGTGGGGATGAGGATCAGCACATCCAAATCTGGGTCCTTCATGCATGTCCAACTGGGAGGAAACCTCAGGACAAGCTGGAAAGACTATGTCTCATCTGATCTGGGAACACTTTGGAATCCTCCCAGAAGAGCTAGAAGATGTGGCCGAGGAAAGACAGGTGTAGACCTCTCCAAACAATCTGCTGCCCCTACGACCTGATATTGGAACAATCAAAGATATTGGATGGATGAATGAATAGATGGATGGTCGTACAGCCTCAATGTTTAATATATAATTTCAACCATGTGTTTCCCATCAGTGTATGAATGTGATCTAAAGCACTGATTAGTCTCTACAGATTGATTTATGTAGATTATTTTTGTAGAGAGACAAAGTGCTGTGTGAATGAATAAATGACGACACAGAAAGGAAGGTGCTTTCAGTATCCTGGTTGTATAGACAGGAGTTATTAAAATATTTCCGCCTGTTGTTAAATGTTTTAAGGATGACACAAAAATAATTGTCACAAAGTTTGCTGCCTCCGTTTAATGATGGTAATTTGTCTAAAATGTTATAAAGAGTGACAAGATAAATTGTAATTAAGCACTTATATGGAATAGCAACTTGGATGCTTTAAAAGAAGAGTGGTGCCTAAAGTATTTGTCCTTCCTCTGTTGCCATGGTTACCTGTGAGGAAACATGTATACTGCTGACCCCCGTGAAGCCACAGTCATTTGTGTTGGTTTCTTAGAACTTAATATTTGTTTGCAACCCCCTGGAATTTTGCGGACTCCGCAAATATCTTTATCTATTTTAAAAGGCAGTTTTCTTGTGGCAATGTTTACCTTTTCATGTATTTTAAATCTAAATGATTAAGAACTGACTAATATTGAAACATACCGTAAATATTCTTGAAAATTTAGCAAATTTTTAAAAAAATAAAATCTAATTAAATGATGCATCCCCTGAGCCCTCCCACAGATGCAGCTCAACACTCCCACATCGTAACAGTTTTCTACCACATGTAGCTTCCTCAGTGTTTTACTGAGCGATCTCCTCTTCCTGGAGCTCCTGAAGAGGAGGCGCCACCCTGAGGAGCTGTGCAGTCATTATCTTAATGACTTTCCTTCATCATGCTGCTCAGATAATTCATCATCTTTATTATCTGTAATTAAAATGGGACAGAAAGACAGCGTAGTGGTTAGCACTGTTCATCACTATTTGTGAGAAGATCCTGGGTTTGATCCCCAGTTTAGACCGTTCTGTGTGGAGTTCTACACGTTAGTGTGGGTTTCCTCCCACTGTCTATAAACATGATGTTTAGGCTATAACTTCAGGCCCAGAAGGACCTGAAAGAATATATATTTTTGATGTGTACCTTCTAGTTTATTTTATTTTATTTTTTAAACTAATTTAACTTATTACAGTATATTGTATAAAATTAAATAACTACTGCGTTTATCCTACCTATCCCAAAGAAAATATGCTCAGGAGCAGTAGGATTCACAACATTAAAAAAAAAGCGTTTTCTGACCACATTCAAATTTAGATGTTTTCAAAAGTCATAGGCGCTCTACAGGCAACTCCCCTGACTTTGATCCCATTGATAACTTGTGGTCAATCGTTTATAGCCAGGTTGACAAAGAAAACCCCACAAACTCTGAGAGACTCCTGGCATCAGTCCGAAAAGTTGATTGACAGTAGGCCAAGGTAAACTACAGGACTATAAAAGTAGGTCCAACATTGTAAATACTAACTTTTCATGTAAATTTAATGTAATGTGTACTTCAGGAACTCAATAATACTTCAGGATAGAAACGTTTGGCAAACAGATAAAAACAGAGGCATCAGTCTTTATGGAAACTAATAATTGTGTCATTCTCAAAACTTTTTGGTTTTGTGTTTTTCAAGGTCTGTTTGAATGTGTCTGCTTCCTTCATGCAGCCACATGAATAAAGAAATATAATGACAAGTGAAACCAAACAAAAAATTTTTTTCAGTGATGCTGTATTTTGTGCATTCTAAACATGTCCATGTGAGTTTTGTTTAACTTTAACATGATTATTACGAAACAGTTTTATTGTTTGAAAAGATTCTTAACTATTAATTTAAATACTGAACTTATACTTGTTTTCAAATTGTAAATTTATTGTCTTTAAAAACGTTTGGTAATAAATAAAAGTTGACTCCAGGTTCAGTGTGTCTCTCTTCAGGTACACAGCAACTCCAGTATCAGACAAAGTTATGGAGTGATTTTGCTAATTAAACAAAATGTGGCAACAATACACTTGGACTCTCTTTGTAGAAGTTTTCCAACCACTTCCCACTGGGAGGAGACCCCAGACCAGACCTAGAACTATGATCTTGTCTGAAAACAACTTGGGGTCCCTCACGAGGAGCTGAAAAGGAGGAAAGGGAGGTCAAGGTTTCTTTCCTGGACTTGTTCCCTCTGTGATCAACAATTTATGAGCATCTGAAGCTGATAAAACAGGATCTGTAAGACTGAATGGATCATCTTAGGCTATGTTCACTCTGCAGGCAAATACGACCCATATCTGATAACACTCTGAATGTAGGTAGTCTGGATCCAGAAGCAGACACAAAAAGCCTCAAAAAACAAGTTTGTTTATAAAAAACACAAAGGTTCAATGTGGTGGCAAACTAACTTTCAAGAAGCAAAACGTCATGGAGAAAAACTCAGAGCAAGTGGCTGAAGACATCGTAATGCAGAACTGAAAACTAAGACACACTTGGACAGGGAAGAGAGTGGATTTGATAGAGAATAAGCACTAACAATAACTGAGAGTAATGAGATCAAGAAATCTCTGAACTTAATGAGTGCAGAACTATCAAAGTTGGCATCGCCGTATGATCTTTTGATCAGTCTGATTGAAGAAGTGAAGCCCTTGAAAGTTGTGAAAAGTGATAGAGATTAAAAGATAGCTGAACTGGAGTAAAGAGTGGATGATCAGTATAGAAGAAGAGACGATTTGTTAATTACTGGACTTGAAATTAAACATCGCACCTACACTAAAGTTACAGCAAATGTAGAGACAATGGAGGATGCTTCACAAGAACTGATAAAAATGTTTGAATCAGAGTAAAAGGAGGATCTCAGGATAGAACAATAAAAGAGCTAAAGGTTTTAGATGAGTTCAGGAGAGGAAAAATAAAAATAAGATGACTAGTGCCCATATCCAGCAGTCGCAGTGCGAGGGGCACACCCTGGACAGATCACAAGTGTATCACAGTGCCACACATACAGACAAACAACTATATATATATTGGTACACATGAATGTGGTTTGTTTCATTATCACTCTACTCAAATAGATATATATATATATATATATATATATATATATATATATAGACAGACAAGTTTGGTGTTTTGGATTCAGAACAGCAGGCAAACAGAGCAGGTTTAAGTGTTTTATTCAAAGGCAGGAAGCTGGAGGGATGCAGGGGCCTCGGGCTCGGGCACAGAGGAGCAGAACAAAGATAAGGGATTGTTTTCTTCACAGGTTTTACAATGACTGGACAAGATTGTTACCAACCTTCTGGAGCTGGTTAATGGAACTTGACAGGTCCAGGTAATGAGAATGTGGCTCGTGGGCAAAGAGAATCTGTGATTCAGTAAAGGGGCAGGCTTGGTTCGTTAGTCTGGTAGGCAGGCAGGGGTCAGGTTCGAGTGATCAGAGAGCCAATGACAAATCCAAAGCACAATCCAAAAAGCTAGGTCCAAGGGGCAGAAACAAGGTCTTAACCCAATGGTCAGAAACATGAACAGTATCGGGCAGGGATCAGGCAAAAAGGGAGAGTCAGGGGGCAGGCTAGGAGTCAAGAACAGGAGACCAGGAATGGATTTTAGAAAAACCACTGGACTTGGCATGAACCATTCAATAATCTGGCAACTACAGACAGTGGACAAGGCGCTTAAGTAGGAGCAGGAACAGGTGGAGACAATGAGCTTGATTGCTGAGAGTGAAACCAGGGGGCGTGGCATGAGCAGAGGAGCTGTGAGGCTGTGGGTGACAAGCAAACATGAACTCAGGTAAGGACATACAGACATGGA
>JARVJO010000002.1:24988771-24999557 GCA_031762555.1 Cynodonichthys magdalenae
TTCTAACTCTGTATCACTCTAAATCACTCTGTGTCACTCTGTCACCCTTTATCACTCTTTGTGACTCTGTATCACTCTAAATCACTCTGTCACACTGTGTCACTCTCTATCACTCTGTGTCACTCTGTTTCACTGTATCACTCAGTCACCCTTTATCATCCTTTCTAACTCTGTATCACTCTAAATCACTCTGTGTCACTCTGTCACCTTTTATCACTCTTTGTGATTCTGTATTACTCTGTTTGTTATCAACTAACGAAAACCAACATGATTATTTAAATATATATATATATATATGTGTCTAAAGAGTTCAGAACAACTTTAAACGAGATTAGAGGTGAACTCCAAGGTCACCAGAGTCAGACCAGACTATCAGTCTGTGGACATAAAATATGACCAGGGAGGACACCAAATTATATAAAAATGACTAGAATTTACCAAAATGCAAACCGACAAGACACAAAGCTTCTGGAGAATGTCCTTTAGATGAGACAAAATTGAAAACAAATCCCATTAGCTCTGTGTTCACAGACCCAAACATGAAAAAAAGAACAGACCCCAAGAGGAGGCTCGGTTCTGTCTTGGACCGGCTTTTCTGCATCAGGAATCTGTATCCATCTGTGCAGGGTACAGTGAAATCTCAAGACTATCAAGGCATTCTGGAGAGAAATGCTGAGTGTCAGAAAGCATGATCTTGGTTGGAGGTCATGGGTTCTCTGACTGAATTTTGACCCAAAACACCCAAGAATGGATCAGAACCAAACACTGGACTGTTTGAAGTGACCATCAATTTCATTCATTTGTTTTATATTAAATGAATGAATATTTATGTGTACTTCTGTATTTTTCTTTATATTTCTGTATATTTCTTGTAACTGACAAAGACAAATGATGATTTTAGTCAGTGGGGGTGAATCTTCACTGCAGCAGCTACACTTTAGGATTCCAGCTGATCGGACAGCTGCAGACTTAAGCAAACCTGGTGCTGCTTTAACCCCCCTGTGGGATACTGACCCCCCTGCCCCCTTCATGGTGTCTCCTGTAGGTCCAACCTGAGGCCCAGAGAGGCACCAACTGAGCCCTGTCCCCATCTCCTGGTGTCCCTCAGCAAAAACACATGAGAAGACTAGGCTGCCTGAGTGTGAGCAGTGTGTGTTCAGTCTGTATTGTATTATAGTTACAGGGTACAACACACACACACACACACACCTGGGATGTAAACACTCCACTTACTTGTTCCAAGCTTGTCGGAGCTTCTTGGGGCTGTAGACGGTGAATCTGTCTGTAAGGAGGAAAACACAGAGCAGCTGTGAGAATAAAGTCAGACCACCTGCAGCAACAGATAATTATAATGAGCAACAGAACAAATGATTGTTACAGTCTCTACAGATCCTTTAATGGATCAGAGAAAAGACCAGAACCATGACCCGGTGAAGTGAGCAGCATATGGGTCAGATGCACCGTTTGATGTAAGAACAGTTTGTTTTAACGTTGTAAAGAAAAGAAGTGAGCAACCCTAAAGATTTTATTAACTTTAACAACTGGTCCACAGCTGCAGGGGTCAGGACCTGTTCAAATGGACCCAAATAGACCCTTGAAGTAAAACTTAGCGGGTCAAGGATGCCCTGGACCTCCTTTGTTTAAAAAAATAAAAAAAGAATACTGCCCCCTCCATAAATCTTTTGAGGAAACAATCATTTTAAGCAATATAAAGAAAAAAAGCTAATCACCATTTTTCATAAGCAATATGTTATGATATGTTACACTATAATATAACAACAGAAGTAAAAGATAAAGTAAGTTTCAACAGGGAACTGGATTTCCAAGAATCAAGTGAGTACAATAATCAACTGTCAAATCTTGGTTTTAGTTCGCTCACTGAGGCAAAACCTGAAAATAAAAGCAGCTAAAAAAAATGTTTTTTTCTAAACAAATCATTTCCTGTTTGAGGTTTAAGCATCAAACAGCAGCTGCTGCAGCTTCTCCTATTGTCCAAACATCTGAAGCTTCTGACTCTAAATGAACATAAGAATGATTTTTTTCTCAGGGATAATTTTCAGTTTCCATGTGAACCTGACAGTGACTCAGCACTGCCACCTGCTGCTGACTCAGCACATCCACACAATCGTCCTAAGTGTTAGATCAAAATGTTTCATTTATTCATCAGTTTGGAACAAACATGTTAATTTTAAATGTTTTAGATGCTGCTTCCTCTACACCTTAGTGTATAGATGTATTCTTCTATAGTTTGTTGTGCAGTAGCTACACAACCAGAGTTTTTTCTACATTCCCCTGTCTGTCAAGGAACACTGGTTTCATTTGAAAGAGCTGATCGTCAGATTTTGTCCAAGATTAACCTTCAGGGTGAATAGAGCTGGCTCTCAGCCTCGCACAGACAGCCTGGTCTACGTCATCATTTACCCAATATGCTTTGTGGCATTAATAAAATGGCTCCGTTGATGTGACAATATATTTTGAAAAAATGTATAAAAACTAATCAACCTACAGTATTTTAACAGTCTTTATTTTACAGTTAAAATAAATGTTTATAAAGTCTAATATCACAAGTAATCATGGATCCCTTTAAACTGAAGGAGACAACAGTAACAGAAGAGTTTAGGTGCAAAGAAAACTCCCCTTTAATTCATGTATTTTTTCAAAACATTTTAGAAGTTTGTGGTTTTCCTTTTGGATCATTTTTAAAGCTTCCAGCATACTTTCTGTTTTCTCCTTTGTCCACCTTGGTCGTGGAAGAATCTTCAGATTAAACTAAAGCTTAAAACCTAAAACTGATCTTTGTGTTTTATGTTGACTCTGAATCATTTGAAGTATGGGTGGGTGATCATGTGTCTGACTTCTTCAGCAGGAGCTCTGTTTAAACATTAAATAGAAACAGAATAAGTTAAATGATTGGAAGATCTTGATCTGAAGAACTTTCAGTCGGTTCCATTCAGGATGTTCACCACAGCTAATCAACATTAGCCAACATAAAATTACTCTTTTAATGCTTCTTTTCTTTATATTGTCTAAAAGTACAGTTTCCACAGATGATTTATTATTTATCTTAATTTTTCCAAAACTGCGAGGTCCAGACTCTAACCACGACCCGGATTTCCCTCCAAGTGAGAGGATGACGAGTGCTGACTGTTGCCATGGTGTGTGTGTGTGTGTGTACTTGTTTTGGTTACCTATTTAGGATCGTTTCCAGTATACACACCTACCTTGTTAGGACCAGTATGGGGACCAAAGACTGGTCCTATTATGGTGGAACTCCATTTTTTGGTGGGAGGTTTGTTTAAGGACTAAGGTGTGAATTGAGTTTAGGTTAGTTTTAAGGTCAGGTAGGAAACTGTGAGGTTAGCCTTAGGGTTGGTGGTCAGAGTTAGGCTGTAGAAATTACAGGGAATGAATCGAAGTCAATGAACGGTCCTAATAAGGATAGAAATACAAACCTGTGTGTGTGTGTGTGTGTGTGCAGACGTGACCATGACAGTTGGTTCCTAATTGGTCACTGGAGAAAAGAGCTGCAGCTTAGTGACGCCTCTCGACCAGTCTCTGTGGATCCGTCCTCGCCTGCCCCTTCTTCCTCCTCTACATCTTTATCATCATCATCATCATCATCACTAACCACAAGTTTCTCCATTCATGTTCTCTTTAAGAAGACCTAATGAGCTCCCAAAGGGCGGAGCCCCCACCCCTCCCCCTGCAGCATTAATGGAAACAGTTATGTATCTTCTGGTAAACTGTTGGCTCGCTCTGATGGTAAACTTTAAAGAAATGACAACAATAAATGACTGTAAACCAACCTGACTGCAGCTCAGAGTGTCATCAAACTGAGTTCTAACATGTTGGGTAAAACAGAACAGTAACTTTAATTCAGCACCATGTTTGTGTTGAGCGTTCAGTGTGTTCCAGACGTCAGTATATGATTGAGTTCATCTTGACGTTTCATCGAGAGGAGTTTAAAACAGCAGCTCTGAGCCCAACATCAAAAACTAACAAATCCAGCTCTGCTTTAATCTGAAGGTTTGATTTGTTCAAAATTAAAATGAGGTCAATCAACCTCAGATGGTCATCACAGGACATTAAACCATTTAAGAAAAATAGGCCAAACTGTTGACGCAGCAAGTGAAACACCTGCAGCTGCTGATCAAACGTAGTAAATGACTAATCATCATCTGAGCTATCAGCTCGATAAAAACAGGACTTTTATCTGTCTGATGCTCTGAAGCATCCAGGTGTCCAGCTAAAGTCCAGAACTAGAACCTGATTAAAAAGCTGTGGGATCTTCAAAGAACTGAGCAGAAACTTTTCATACTTCAATAAACGGATAAAAACCGGTAACTTACACATAACTCAATTTATTTTAGATTAAATGATGGCTTTTATTAAAGTAATAAAACAAAACATTATTTATTTCCTCTCTGCAGCTGAACTGAAGCCACAGATTTTTAAACTCCTGCCTGATTAAAGAGTAAACAGAAATATAAACATGTAGCTTAAAGCTACATTTCACATACAACAGAAAATTTCTGCAGATACTTACTATAATTCTACTTTTTTATTATTATTTTAAAATGATTTCTTCAAGGCTCAAACTTTGTTCCTGTTTTACTCTTCATAGTTAAATTGGAACATTGGAATTTAACCTCAGCAGTCAGTTCATTAAAACCATAACTAGTACTCAGTCCTCAGTGGACATTATTGACTCTGGACAGAACAAACATCAACCCAGCTGGTCAAAAATGGTGTCAGTCAAAATTAACATTAAACAACAGAGCCTGTTTAAATGAATCAGTTGGTCCAGGCTGCATGTTCAGGTCAGGTTAAATAAATGATGATTACAGAACGAAGAAAAGCCTCACCTGGTTTAAAGTGAGGCAAGGAGTTAACACCAGGCCACGTGTCCTCAGAGGGAGTTCCCAGAACCTAAAGGAGGAAGAGGAGAACATCAGCACCTCGTGATGTTAGTCAACAAACATCTTGAAATGAGATGAACATGTTCTGTAAGTCCATAACTCTGCATGTTGTTGTGTCTACATGTAATATCTGATAAAGACAGAGAGCCTTGACTCTAATTAATTATCTATTAATATTGTGTTTAAAGTGTCTGTTTAAGATTTCCGCTGAAATATGTCAAAGTTTTAGCAGATTTATTAGTTCAAACAGTGGAGTTTTGTCCTGTTGGTTATTTAAATATGAATAAAATAAAGTCTCTGTACAGCACATCAGCTAAACTGTAATTCTACTCTCTGTTTCCTGAGTTCTGCCACACAAAGCCTGTGTTTATGCTGAGAACACGCTGAGCGAGGACATGCCTTCAACATGATCCAGCTCAGCTCAGCAGCCTAATGTTTTCCAGATTGTCTCTGAACTGCAGGCCTGCATCAGAACCGAACCCGAGGTGGGCCAAGAAAGAACAGGGTGGAGGTCCGACGTGGGACACATTGGTTTCAAACAACTCATGGTGAGCAGGAACTGTTTCAAATTACAGCCTCAATGTTTCCAAGAATGCTTTCAGTGGATCATTCTTCTTCCATGATCCAAACTGGGCCTGGTACCATCAGTCACCAGGCTGACATGTCCTTTGTCTCTTAGTTCAGTCAGGTCACACAAACCCAAACACATAACACATGACGGGTTGTAAAGTTTACATGTGTAAAAATAAATAAATAAATAAAGTTTGTTTCTGCTATAGTTGACGCTGCACTGTTCTCACTGATGTAATGTTGTACCAACACAACCAGACCACCAGGGGGCGGTGTGGACCCACTAAACAAACAGCTTCAGTTTGCAGCTAAAGTTGCAACAAAAACTAAAAGTCAGCCTCAAAATGAAAGAATGATTTTCTGTTCTCAAATTATATAATGATGAACAAATTATTTTTTATTGATAGTATGAAACTGAAATAACAAATAACAATTTAAACAAAAATAATAATAATAAATAAAAATTAATATCAGAAGCTGAAGCTTATTAGTGCTCAGAAATCCTGAAGACAGAGAAAGCAAACAAACAGAAATTCTCTAAATCAGAATCTTCAAATAAAATCACTTAACTTAATGAATAATTTATTTACATTTGGATCTTTTTTAAACATCGTTTTTGCTCTCAACTCATCAGATAGCTCTAAAAAAAACTAAATGAACAGAAATAAATAAATAATTATCATTAATTCTTACTGGACAACTTTTAAATTCAAATAACCTTTAATAATATTTTAGTCTTACCTAAAAAAAGAGTAAACATTGCAACATGAAATTAAAATTCTGCTGTCTTAAAAACAAAATCTGTAATTTTGTTAAATCAGCACATATAAAAATATCATTAATATGTTTATTATTAAAGGTTTTATGTATTATTATGATAGCTTTAATGTATCTAATTGATTTAAAATGTGTTTTTATTTACATTTTCCCAACTTTCACCACAGCTCAGCTATATGACAAGAGCGCAGAACAATAAATGCACCATGTTTCTACCAACAAACAGACATAACTTCTAACTTTAAATACAAATGAGAAATGGTTTCTAACAGTTTATGATTTAGAATCACACCTCAACATTTTGTAAACTGCTTTAGCTTCATCAGAAACAGCTGTTTTCTTTTTACAGTTTAACCATCTTTTAGTTGAGTTGAAACTCCACAAAACAAAGTTCTTCATCTTTTCTTCAGAGTGCACACATTTACAGTTTTATGTAGGAGAATTAACTTCTATATGTTGAAGAAGTTGTTTTGATTTATCCAGTAAAACTTCATGTCCCGAGTGATGAGAACGTGATAAATAATAAGAATAAAATAAATAAACCTCATCATGCATTAAACCCAGGTCTCGTCAGGCCTGCTGCTTGTGAGTAGGATCATTTTACTGCTAGGATGAAGGAGATGAGGTGAGCTGCTCCTCAGCTTCAGGGTAAATATTCCTGCTTGCCTCAGCTCTGGCTTCAGGCATGAGTCGGGCTTTAATGAACCAAACCACAGTTACTGAGGTTTAAATAAATCAGGTTAGATAAATGGAAGATCTGCTTTCATTTGTTCATATTTATTATAAGTATCTTTTTTTTTAATGATTTGGTGGTCAGTCTTCATTTTTCAAACCTTAGAGGGGTCCGGACCCCTGATCCCCTCTGAGATTTCCGCTCTAGGATACAGAGGAGAATCAGGACTTTATCTCAGTCTGGTTGATGGAGCTCAAACTCTGCATTATTGATGGAGCTCCTTGGTGGTCTTTGAAGTGATGAGGACCACTGGGTGGAGGGAGAGCTGGGAATGTCAGCAGCTGATAAGGAGAAGGAGTGCTAACAGCTCACAGCTATCAGCTAACAGCTCACAGTTAATAGATATCTGCTAACAGTTATCAGCTATAATCTAAAACCTCACAGCTAACAGCTATCAGCTCACAACTAACAGCTCACAGCTATATTTTGCTAACAGCTATCAGCTATAAGCTATCAGCTGCAAGCTCACAGCTATCAGCTAACAGCAATCATCTCACAACTAACAGCTCACAGCTACAAGCTAACAGCTATCAGCTAACAGCAATCAGCTCACAACTAACAGCTCATAGCTACAAGCTAACAGCTATCAGCTATCAGCTACAAGCTAACAGCTATCAGCTAACAGCAATCAGCTCACAACTAACAGCTCACAGCTACAAGCTAACAGCTATCAGCTATCAGCTACAAGCTAACAGCTATCAGCTAACAGCTAACAGCAATCAGCTCACAACTAACAGCTCATAGCTACAAGCTAACAGCTATCAGCTACAAGCTAACAGCTATCAGCTAACAGCAATCAGCTCACAACTAACAGCTCACAGCTACAAGCTAACAGCTAATAGCTAACAACTATCAGCAGCAGAGTTGAATGTTTCTGCTTGATGTTGAAACAAAGATGGTGCACGGTGCTGCAGCTGCTCAACATGATTCACCAGCAAGTCTCCAGAATCTGTTGTGATTTTTGTTCTGGTTCTCAGGTTCATTGCTTGTGTTTTAAAAATGTTCCAAAAAAGATGATTAACAAATTTTCAGTCACAACAGTCAGAGTGTCCCAGTTGTCTTGAGCCCACCTGGATTGTAACATGAGTGTTTATAATCAAAAACCTGATCAAAATCTAAAGTTTTCTCCTGAAAAATAACTCCTCACCAAAATGAGCTGAGGATATGTAGCACAATGGCTCAGTGGTTAGCACTGATGCCTCACAGCAAGGTGTTCCTGGGTTCGATCCCGAGGTCTTTCTGTGTGTAGTTTGCATGTTCTCCTCGTGCTTGCGTGGATTTTCTCTGGGTACTCCGGTTTCCCCTACAGACCAAAAACATTCACAGCATCCTGCCTCCAGGCCGCCCTTGCAAAAGAGATCTGTGATCTCAGTGGGATTTGCCTGGTTAAATAAAGGTTAATAAATAAACAAAATAATGTAGGTGGAGGTGGACAACCTAACAATCCACACAGGCAGGAAGGTAGTTCTACATGGAGTCACGTGGCACATAGCTACAACATAATACCTCCACACCACCAGCCCCAATTTTAAGTTGCCAGCTAGTTTCAGAGCCTGTTGAAGAACTGTAGCTGACAGACCTGGGTTTGAGTCTTCTCTAAAACTCTAAAAAAACAGAGAACAGATGAAACCAGGACTTTCTAATCTCTAACTAGACTGATACCTGTGGGGGAAAGGAAAGTGAAAGCTTCTGCTTGGGTTTTTCACTGTTTCTGCCTGGAGGTTTGAACAACATTTCAAAAGCTAAGAGTAAAACCTCTGCAGCTTTGACAGAGCAACACTAAAAACTGAACTGATAGAAACTTTCTGGTAAAAGAAAAAAAAAACTATAATAAATACTTATTAAGAAGCTCCTGTGATGATGAATGAAAGTTAATCCCTGACTCCTCGGGCTAATCTTTCTTTCACTGAAGCAGAAAAAAGAGTTAGCTGAGAGTCATGAAGCACAAACACTCAACATAAGATGATCCTGGTTTCAAACCCATGATAAGTACTTCTGTCAGGAATGCTAGGCCTTTTTTTTGTCATTTCAAACAGATCCTGCTGGTCTGTTTGTGTCCTGCTGGGTGAGTCTGTATCTGTATCAGGTCATAGAGGGAAGAAGAGAAGTTTCTCTCTGACTTCCTGCAGAGGTCTGGGTGTCTGAAGCATCATGTTGATGTAAACATGCAGTGATTCATGAGGAAGACCTGCGTTCATGTCTCAATGTGAGGAAGAGTATGAAGAAGACACACACACACTCAAACACATAAAGATATATATCACCATCATAGAAGAATGCATGAGGTCAGAGGTCATGACCCTGAGCTCTGAACAGACTTTCTCTGTTCCAGACCTCCCACCCAGTCAGACGTCTGAGCCCTCCTTCTATTTCTGCTGCCAGAGAGACAGAATGAAGATAGACAGCTGACAGACAGACAGCTGTTTGTTTGAGCTGCTTGTGAACTTTATGTCAGGGAGTGAGAGACACAGTTGTGTGGTTACCATGGTGCCGTTTCCTCATCAACATTTACCCTGCATTTTTGCACAAAGTTAAAACTTGATACTCATTTTACATAAAGATGTTGAACATAAATGTATTATGTGCTTCGTAATATATCTTTAAATGTATTTGTTTTGTTCAGAGTATTTCAGTCATTATATAGACCTCAGAAAAAAAAATTGAAACACAACATGTAAAGAATGTTTACATGTTGTGTTTACATTCAGCAGAGCCGATCACTCAGTTAAACAATCAAGATTAGAATAACATTTAGTAAGATTATTCATGTTATTTCACAACCAACACATCTGGACTCACAGCTCATGTGGTCCAAACAACTGTTTCCTTCAAACTAACAACATGAGGCAGCGTGTTGTCTTTTCATTACACACACACACGCACACACATGCACACACACGCACACACATGCACACACACGCACACACCCACTAACCTCTGTCTGACAGGTTATTTCCTGCAGATAGACCTGTCTATATTTATATACATCTTTACTGGATGTAATCTTTAGGCTGCTGACAGCTTGTTAACCATCTCCAATCAGCCTGACCTCATCCACCTACAGTTTCATTCAAACAGACATGATATCACAGAGATGCTGTGTGTGTGTGTGTGTGTGTGTGTGTGTGAAAGTGAGAAAGGTGTGGCGAAACACACCAACACACATCTAATATTTCCTCCATCCTACTTGAAGTGTTTGACCATAGCTGGTTTATTATTTAAAGTAACAGCTTTGTCTGCCCCCCACCCCCCCAACCCCACCCCCGCACACACACACACACAAACACACACACACTCTGTTTCTCTATCCTTGTGGGGACTTTCCATTGACTTCCATTCATTTACTGGTCATTTCTACAGCCTCATCCTGGCTCTTTACTCTAAAACTAACCACTCCAGTGAATACCTGACCCTAAATCTACCACAGACTTATTTCACACCCCGGTCCTAAACCTAACCCCCCACCCAAAATCAGCCTCCGAAGTTGTGGGTGGCGGGCTTTGGTCCCCACAAGGAGCATTTGGTCCCCAAGAGGCTGCAGTTTCCTGAAAAAAAATCCCAAGTAGCAAAAACATGGGTGCACATACACACACACACACACACACACATACAGTATGAATAAATAGTGTGTTCTATATGTCATGTGTGATATAAATATGTTGTGGTGACAAGCTGAGATAATGGTTTAAACATCCATCCATCCATCCATTCATCCATTCATCCATCCATCCATCCATCCATCCATCCATCCATCCATCCATCCATCCATCCATCCATCCATCCATCC
>JARVJO010000002.1:25000611-25016661 GCA_031762555.1 Cynodonichthys magdalenae
AGTACTTCAGGTATGATGTGTAATATTGGTACAGGGTGTTGGAGTACTTCCGGTATGATGTGTAATATTGGTACTATGTGTTGGAGTACTTCAGGTATGATGTGTAATATTGGTACTATGTGTTAGAGTATTTCAAGTATGATGTGTAATATTGGTACTATGTGTTGGAGTACTTCAGGTATGATGTGTAATATTGGTACAGGGTGTTGGAGTACTTCCGGTATGATGTGTAATATTGGTACTACGTGTTAGTGTACTTCAGGTATGATGTGTAATATTGGTACTATGTGTTGGAGTACTTCAGGTATGATGTGTAATATTGGTACTATGTGTTGGAGTATTTCAGGTATGATGTGTAATACTAGTACTATGTGTTTGAGAACTTCAGGTATGATGTGTAATATTGGTACTATGTGTTAGAGTATTTCAAGTATGATGTGTAATATTGGTACTATGTGTTGGAGTACTTCAGGTATGATGTGTAATATTGGTACAGGGTGTTGGAGTACTTCCGGTATGATGTGTAATATTTGTAGAGCCAGTAGGTGGCAGCAAATTCTATCTTTCTAACAGATAAACCTGACATTTCTCTCCATTGAAGTTATTTTTTGTGGGGGCTTTTGTTTCATGAAGGTTTTTTATCAGGTTTCCTAAAATTTTTACTTCTCTGTCGTTTTTATTTGCTCCTTAAATTATATATTATTTTCACAGAACACCAGTGTTACCAAGCAATCTAAAAGTAGAGTTAAAGCAGTGAATGAAGGACAATCAGATTACAGACTTTTTGTCTATAACTTCTCAGTCAGCTCCTTCTCATGTAAAAAAGTCTTTTAAGTGAAAAATCAAGTGAGCAGACCTGGTTTGTCCTCCAGGGGTCAGACTTTGTCTCTGTTTGAGTCCTGTTTGCATTTTCACCTTTGAGGATTATTCTGATGGTTTGTTCTATAGAAAAAGGTAGAAAATACATCTCTTAAAGTTAAAGTCTTAAAGTTTTGAAATGTTTTTATTTGGATACTGTTAGATTGTTAAATCCTTCTCTTTATATTTGAGGTTCGGTTCGGTTCTGTTCTGTGGGCTGACGAGTCAGAACACGTCTGTTCTGGGTCTATTAGGAGTGAAAGCTGTGAAAAATAAAGTTCCACAACCAAACTGTTTTGATCAAAATTCTGTATTTAACACGACACCTGTGATGTCTTGTGTTTTTGACCAATAATCATTGAAGGATTTATTTCTATAAATGATTTGTTTTAAATAAAAATACTAATACTGTCATCTCAAATATTATGTTTCCTGGAAAATCATCTGTCAGAGTTTGACATGTGTTTACATTTTTGAATCTGTCACATAATTGTTTTAATTTAAATTAAAAAGAAAGATATCAGCTACAGTCTTTAACAGCCACAATGTTTCATAATAAAAACTGCTGTCTCGCTAAATTCATTCCGTTAAAGCAGGACGTTATATTTTATCTGTAGAATATATGATGCATGCAATCTGGTTTTAAATAATACTGCATAAAGTGTATAAAAACTATTTAAAAAAAGGTCCAGATATGAAGACCCTCATTTCAATAATAAAAAATACTTTTAGATTTGTAACTAAAACAAACTAATATTAAAATCAAAATAAATAAACTGTAGTTTCAGGTGAAGTGATATCTGCCTCCAGAAGACAAATATGATAAATAAGATGTGATAAAATGAAAATAACAAATTATAAATAAGAAAACAAAATTAGAGATAAATTTGGTAAAATAAGACAATTAAAATGAAATTAAAATAATAAAAAAATTAAAAAAGACAAGTCAACGTAAAATAGGAGTTAGACTAGATAAAAAATATGGTAATATAAGATAAGCCTCAAAATAAGGTGAGTTAAGGCAAAACAAGACAAAATGAGATAGAATTAGATGAAACAAGATAAAAATAAAGCTAATATATCATGAGGCAAAATAAAGCAAGATCTGATAATATATGACAAAAAAGCTACAATAAGAAAAAAATATCAGATAAAAAACCCAAGATATAAAACGTCTAACTAATTTATAAGGTAAGAGAAGAGAAGAAAATAAACGTTTATTGATCTGGTATATTTCACATTGCAACATCACCAAGACAAGAAACAGGAAATATAATAAATAAGACAAATAATCAAACAGTTTTAGGAAAGTGTTGCCTTTTTTATTATTTTTGTAGTATTTAGTATAAATGCTGTCCCCATTCTTCTCTTCACCTGATGTTTCCAACATCCATCTTCATACAGATGAATTAAAGATAAAGACTCTTCTTTTATTAGTATTATTTAAATTATTCCAGTATCTCAGCAATGTGAAAGGTTTTTGTGACTAAATGATTTGATATTTCTGCAGCCGGTTGTGTCGCATGGCTGCAGACAGCTCTGCGTTGTGTTACAGGACGGAGGACGAGGCAGACAAATAATGCTCGGAGAGTGCTGCCACATGTTAACCCAGAGTTGGGCAAAATGGCCCCGATTCTGGGTCCAGACGCGCAGCAGCCTTGACTTCAGGCCTTTTCTTTAAAGCCAGGCAGCGGGGCTGAAGAAAGAGGTCCTGCCATCCATTGATTTTCTGCACTTGCACTTGGCTGTATCCCACGCTTCAGGAGGCCCGGGAGCCGCCATTGATTGAGGAGCCACGCTGATGATTCTTCCATTTTCCTTCTTTCTCAGTGTCACAGCCTTTTTCAGCTCATTACTGCCTTTAGTTTCACATGAGTGAGAAAACTTTCACACATCTTAGCTGTTGAATTAAATATATTTGTATATGAAGTAGAAACAGACACACTT
The DNA here is from genome assembly GCA_031762555.1 of Cynodonichthys magdalenae. Classification (NCBI taxonomy): domain Eukaryota; kingdom Metazoa; phylum Chordata; class Actinopteri; order Cyprinodontiformes; family Rivulidae; genus Cynodonichthys; species Cynodonichthys magdalenae. The sequence continues at coordinate 25,003,417 of JARVJO010000002.1, forward strand.
TAATAGTTAAACATTATTTTTCTTTGTAAATTACTCTTTTCTGTTAAAGAATGACAACAGTCATGCTTGATGTACCAACAAAGCAAAACATCTTTAATTAAGTCCCACATTAAATAGATTTATTAGTTTAACTCATTTAGTTTAAGTTGTCAGAATTATGTTAAAATATTTATTTTGCAACTTTTACCTTAAATTTCAAAATTTTCCAGGGAACTTGAAGGTTTTTTTCTGATCAACTGTAAACAAAGAACACATCAGTTACTAGAAGTTAAAGCATAAATCAAATTATCTCCACTGAATGTCCTTTTCATGTGTGCAAACAAATTATTTTAAACAAATTCATTTTGTGAAAACAAATACATTTAAAAGAATGATTTACAAGCTAAAGAAAAAAAAATAAGTATTTGAATATCTCATGAAATAAAAATGTAATACAATCTGTAACTTGTTGGACTTTCCACAAATAATTACAGTAAAAAAAAAATCAATGACACCTATTGAATATTCAGATATGATCATATTTCTGAAGTATAAGAGAGCCAACATAATGACTTAGACTTACTAAATACTGTCACAGTTTAAGTAGTGAAAACTAAAACATGACTTGAAAATTTGAATACAGCCAACTTTGATCACGTTCAAACAAAAGTTTCTTTTTATTTTTATATTTGTAAAATGTTAGACCTCATTAGTATTTAAAGTACATGCAGTTTTAATAATATATATCAATACACTTCACAAACCCAGTACATATATTGTATTGATATATACTCTGGAAAAACAGTAATTAGTAAATCTTCAGCTGAACTACATAATATTCATAATTGAAATACAAACTGTTTTTATCTATGTAGAAATCAATGACGCTCTCTGCGAAGTGTGTATTGTTTCCACATCATCTACATGAAAATCTTGAAGAATCTTACCTTTAGGGATGAAAGGTAGATGTACTTTTATTGAGAGGTTTGGGACGAGTCCAGTGAACTGGACAACAAATGTATCGGTGACAACTGATCACCAACTCCTTTAAGCATGCATATTTTGTTTAACTGCAATTTGCAAACAGGCACAACAGGAATGAATCAGAGGAAGGTAATATTTAAACATGTCTGGTTCAGAATGACATGTAGAAGTTTAAACCTGTCCGTTTTAAATTCGCTGGATGAAAAAGCTCGACTGTGAAGGGAGCTGAGAGGCGCATGTATGACCAAAAGTTGTCATCGATCAGTGCTTTTATGGCTGGACATTTGTATACTTATGAAATACCTTTAATATCAAGCAATTTTTCCTACATTTGCTCTTTTAACAGAGAAGCTAGTTTTGAGAGTTTTAGATAATATTTATTTTGTGTTGTTACATTGGAATATGCTATTCTGTTTTTAGTTGCTTTTAAGTTTGCATCATGTCAAGGTCAAATTAACTGAGGTGAACATTTTGGTTTTTATCTTGTTTTATTGTTTGAGTCCACAATTTTCAGATTAAAGTTCAGATTGGATGAAAAAAGTATGTTTTCTAAGTCCTATCCTACTCACAAGGATGGTTTGTGTTTCTGTCGCTATTTCTGAGTGTTTAAAGAATAAAAAAGCATTTGGCTGTTTTTTTTTACTTGTATATCCTACATGTTCCTATTCGTGACCCCCATATCAATGTAAATACAAAACCTTGACCCCCATTCCAAGGTACATACTAATTCGTGAGCCCCATACTAATGTAATTATAAAAACCTGACCCCCATTTCAAGGTACGCCCCAAACCTTGACCAACATACTGAAAAGAATTATACATATTCGTTTAACTGAATTTCGTGTCAGAACCAGATAAGAAACTCACCAATGTTATACTGATGAAAATGTGAGTAAAAGAAGCCATACAAATACCACAGCGCTGGACTGAGTTGCTTTTTTAATGCCTTCTCTTGCATTGTCATTAGCAAAGTCAGCCACGAGTACAGGAAGTCTCACATTTTCTTCAGAATCTGGCCACGTCTTTTTCTTCCCTAGGGCTATATGGCAAATTCACAGGACAAGTCACTAAACCTACTGTATAACCAGCTATTACGATGTGATGTAAGTGACTCCAGGCATGTATCTAAATTAAACCATTACAGACTTTTTTGTGACTAGTTTAGAGTCACTCAGACCAGCCTGTACCTAAAATCATTTAATTCATAAAAACAATCACACAATAGCTTATAAAATATCAATGTTCACCTAAGAAAAACCTACAGAATGTGTTTTGTATTTAAAATCAGTAATTAAGACAACCCATAAATTTCTTCAATACCAATGTGCTTACCAAACCATGACCCTTATACCAAGGTACAAATCAGATCTTGACTCCCACACCAAGGTACATACCATACCTTGACACGACACTAAGTTATGTATCAAATCTTGACTCCCATACCAAGGTACGTACCAAACCTTGACTCCCATACCAAGGTGCTTAACAAAACATGACCCTTATGCCAAAGTACATATCAAGCATTGACTCCCATACCAAGGTATGCACCAAACCCCAAACCATAACACCCATACCAAGGTATGCACCAAACCCCAAACCATAACACCCATACCAAGGTACACACCAAACCTTGACCCACATACCAAGGTACCTACCAAACCATGACCCTTATACCAAGGTACACACCAAACCTTGATCCACATACCAAGGTACCTAATATGCAGACCAAAACTTTTTTTTTCTTAATGCACATACCAAAGTACGTACCAAACCTTGACTCTCGTATCAAGGTACGTACCAAACCTGGACTCATATACTTAGGTACATCCCAGACCGTGACCCCCACACCAAGTTACGTATTAAAGCTTGACTCCCATACCAAGGTACGCACCAAACCATGACTCCCATATCAAGGTACGCACCAAACCTTGACTCACATACCAAGATGATACCAAACCATGACCCCAAGACCAAGGTATGTACCAAACCTTTACTCCCATACCAAGGTACATACCAAACCTGGACTTCCATACCAAGGAACACACCAAACCTTGACCCACATATCAAGGTGCATACCAAAACTTGACCCACATACCAAATTGCATACCAAACCATGACCCACAAACCAAGGTGCATACCAAACAATGACCCCCATACCAAGGTACGAACCAAACCTTGACCCACATACAAAGATAGATTTTAAACCAAAACCCTTATGCCAAAAGTAGCACCAAACCATCACCTTGATATTCAAGTAAGTTATGTATCATTAAGACACAGAAGTAACAGAAGAATAAAATACATGTTGTTTTAAGAGGCTCATAAATCTGAGTATCATCTGCATAGCAATGAAATTAATCATTGTTTTCTTATGAAACCAAGTAGGAGGAGGTACAGTGAAAAGACAATGGGGTTAATCTGAGCCTTCTGACATGCCATAAAATGCAGAAGAGGATTCGGAGCTATCTGTGTGTGTACGTTTATATTTATTTACATTTGTTTTCTAAGTCATTTTGATGTTTTTGTGTTTCAGGTTCCTTTATGCCTCAGGACAAAGACTATGGAAACGCTGGAAAAAAAGATATTTTGTTCTTGTGCAGGTATGACGCACTGAGATGTAAATGAGAGGAGTTTATAAACCTGTGTTGGATTTGAAAGTTGTTTTTAAGATGAGAGACTGACATGCAGCAGACAGTATAATTATATTTTCTCAAACTGACTGTCTTCATAGAAACATGACCTCAATAAGTCAGATCTGTTTCAAACTTTCTATTTGTTTCTTTCTGTTTCTAGGGTTTTGCCAGTTTTTTGAAAGAATGTATGTCACCCTCTACTTTTCATTGGAGTTTTAGACAAAGATACTTTTGAATTAAGGAATAATGGATATATAAAGAATAAAAAGTATTAGTGTTAAAGAAATACATATTGCCCACCAACCTTTGCATCAGTTTTAAACACAGGTGACGTTATGAGTCATTTTCATCTAACCTTTTAATTGATAAGCTGGACTTTTTTATGACATTGCACGCTCTTGCTGATGTTTTGATGTGTCAGTTTGTGTTGAACAGCTGCTGCCACACTAAATTTGAGCTCATTATCTGTAAAGCTGGCTGTGTTAAAACTACTTTGTGTAGTCGGTTAGCTGAGGTAGCCATCTTTTCTTGCATGGACTTCAAATGTTAACCACTTGTAGATGTACAAACTGATTACTTTCTGAAGGATTCATAACAGTCTATTTATGGTTCATTGGATTATTTTGCTAACAATCACACATTGTCCAAACTGTCAATGTGGCAGATGAAAATTATAACTGTTTGTGTTTAAAGTTGGGATCCTGCTGCTGTGTTCATGTTGTGAATCTGATTATTTTTTGTCTGACCTGCAGGTTAGTCAGTACACGTTTGCCATGTGCAGCTACAGAGAGAAGAAAGCTGAGCCCCAGGAGCTGATGCAGCTAGAGGGTTACACCGTGGACTACTGTGACCCTCAGCCAGGTACAGATTCACCCACTACAACTTATAGTTCTGTCTGGAAATGTACAAACACTCTAACTGGAACTATTGTCGCTGGATTTAGACACATGTTTAAGTTTGATTACAGCCGTGCACAGTCTTGGGATTCTCTGGAACTCCTCCAAAACTGTTGGAAAACCCTTCCAGGTGATTACAGAGCTTCATAAAGCTGAATGAGACAATGGCAAGGGTGTGCACAACTGTAATAAAAGCAAAATGTGCTCAGTTTGAATAATCTAAAAGAAAATGTTTTTTTATGTTTTTTAATTGAAACAGTCAACTATAGACTCTAATCTACTCTGGAAACTTTTGAGAAATTGTGCATATGTTACAAATAAATGTTTTTACACATTAGTAGCTTTTAGCCAGTTTTAAACTGAACAGATGCTTCACTATGCAGCTAAATTAACACAGAATTATCTCATGTTTGTAGAGTCTTTATGGTCTTTGTCAGCATGACTCACAGAGTGATGTTTTGGTCACAAATGAAAGTTTGAATTGGAGGAAAAATGACTAAGGCTTAATGCTTTACTGTAAGTTTTTGAACTTTAGTTCTCTTCTGTTTAAAATAGTTTTTTACTTTTTAGACCAACTCACAAACCATCTGTCCAGCTTGAAATTCTTTGCATTTACCATGTTTTAGAAAACACCAACATTTTTACAGCACAATTTGTTAAACTTTCAGATGTAATGTTGGTTATTTTGCCTATTTGTTCCTCATACTGACTGATTCAGTTTAGTGTTATCTCTTCCTCTACTTTCCAAACGTAGGTCTGCAGGGCGGATGTGTATTCTTTAATGCTGTGAAGGAAGGCGACCTGGTAATGTTTGCCTGTGATGATGAGCAGGACCGAGTTCTGTGGGTTCAGGCTATGTACCGAGCCACCGGTCAGTCCTACAAACCCATCCCTCCACCACTAAACAGAACCACAAATCGCAAAGAGGGAAACCCCAAACCACTGACCCCTATCAGTAAGTTCCAGTTGTCAGTTTAGTTTTAATAATAAATAAGTGTGAATGCTATTAGTTTTTCTGTTTTCTTCAACATGTTTTCAGAGTCTACTCCTGCATACAGCAGTTTTTACCAATAAATGTGTTGAAAGTTTCATCTCATTCAGGAGGACTTTTATATTTTTATAAAGATTTAGCTTAATGCAACCTTTGGTTCCATTAGAATAAAAACTAGGCTTAATGTTTTTGTTGTGCTACCTTTAGCTTTTAGCATGTGTTGTGCTATTTTTAGCATTTAGCTACTATTGTGCTAATTTTAGCTTTAAGCTACTGTTGCGTAAATTCCTGCTTTTTTCTGCATTTAGCTTTTAGCAACTACATTGCTACTTTCAGCTCATGTTGTTCTAAATCTAGCTTTTACTTTTTGTTGTGCTAATTTAATTTTTTTGCTTCTCTTTTGAGTTTTAGCCTCTGTTCTGTTTGATAATCCAGTTTGGGCTTCTATAAATGTAACACTCAACTTTCACATTCCTTGTGAAAATAAAAGGCTGTTTTTTTCTAGTGAACATATTGATGAAAGGAGATTAAACTTCTGAATAATCAGCTTCTGGTTTGAGCCCCTCCATATATTTGTCGGAAAAAGATTTCTCAGTGAAACTCAAATGTAACTCATGGGGTAAGAGATGATTGGAGATTCCCACTGCTATGTACTGCTAGTCTGTTACTTTAATGTGAAAAATACTTATACCTTTGACAAATAATACAGACAAAAACCTGCTTTGTACAGGTTAGATACCTGAGGAGAGGGAAATTGTGCTGTTAGCCTGTGAAGCACACACACACACATATATAGCATTAGGTTTTGTGTTAGATAATGAGAATTTGATGATGATGATGATGACAACAGCAGCACAAGGGAACCATCATCACTCAAAGCTAGAAAGTCAGAAATCCTTGTGACTGACAGGCCACTAAAATTCCAGCTGTGGAGAATTTGTGTTTTTTGTTGTACGTTTGATGCAGCTGTGATTTGTACAATAACTGTGCATCAATCAAGTGTTAAAACTCCTACTAGCTGTGATCCTTACTTAGTTCAGGTGTAGACATGATGTACACATGGAGTACACATTTTGTACATATACACACATACTACATTTTTGCTAACCCTGTAGAATTTGCAAACTTTGAAGTCAGACGCTTGATATTGAGCGTCAACATCGCCACTGGACGTGTGTCTCAGAGAAGTGTGGAAAGTTGCACGTTGGTAGGATCCTCTTGACTTTAGGTTGTTTTATTCTCCTCTGCTTTGCTGGTCTCTTTGTACGATCAGTGGTGGAAGAAATTGAGCGAGTGGCTTGGTTTTATTTACTGAAAGCCAAAGAATGTTGTCGGGTGCCTCTGCACCGTGTCTGGATTCATCAGGTAATTCAAAGGAGTTCTGAGTTTGTTGAGTTTCACCACTCCAGGAGCTGTGAGCTGATGAGGGTCCCTTTCAGCACTATTTACGTCCCAATCCCGGTTTGACGAGCTGCTGACCCGCATCGGTGCCTGCGTCTCCTGCCAGGACACCACCTACATGATGGCTCAGTGTTTAACACTGTCTCCTCACAGCAAGAAGGTCCTGGGTCCTGGGTTCAATCCCCGGTTTGGGCCTGGGGTCTTTCTGTTTGGAGTTTGCAAGTTCTCCTTGGGTTTTCTCCTGGTACTCCAATTTCCCTGACAGCACAAAAATATGTAGGTCCAGGCCGCCCTTGCAAAAGAGATCTGCGATCTGACTGGGATGTGCCTGGTTAAATAGATGAAAAAAAAACAAAAACAACAGGCTCTAAATTTCAGCTGAAGAGTACCTGTATCTGTCTCAGGTTAGTGGACATTATTCAGGAGACTTCCCGGGGTCTTGGTCCTTTCGTCTCGTTGGAAAATGTGCCACTACATTGCATAGCAGAGTCCGTCTGATTGGTGGACGCTCCGCGAGCACCATCGAGCACTCTGCCGCTTTGGACACGTTGTACCTAGGTCAAACACTCAAAATCTGAAAATGCACAGCTCTAGACACGCAAGACTTGTCAACGCCCCTAGACGCATGTCCACCATAGTAGTTGCGTGTAAACCAGACGCTCCTGACGCTCAAATCACGTTCGGTCTGAACGCAGCATTAGATCCCCTGCAGGACTGAACACAAGCAACGTGCAAGTCTGGCCTGATTGCTTATACATGTTTTAATTGTGTCTGGTTGTAAGTTAGGCTCAACCTGGTCCAGAGCAAGTTAGTTTCCAGTGTTTGTTGCCATGGTTACAGAGCCCAGTAAGAAGTGAAGCAGTTCTGTGATGCTGAATGTCCTGAGCTGAAGGAGCCAAACCACTAATCTTACTTTGTGTCCAAGAACTCTGCTTGTCAAAACCCAATCAAAGAAGATACAAGTTTTATTTATTAATTTTTACTTTATATACCTCATTTCCATCCTGTTCATTATTTCTCTTTGTTTCTGTCAGTCCTTGTATTTCCTCACATTTATAGCTTTTTTTTTTCTTTCATCCCTGGTCAAATTCTTTGCAGCACAACCTTAAGTGTGTCATACAGAATCAATTATGTTGTTCTCTCCCTCCTCTGTTTGTTCCCTCTTCCTCACACATGTGCATCATTTGCAAATTATTTCAGTCATTATTTCTGTATGGAAGATTTGACTGAACTCTCACCTCCCGCTGGGCCGGGCATGGTAGAATGGAAGCTTGGTAGTGAGAGCTGATTATTGCTCTATTTGTGTAATTTAGTGTGATAGCATACTGTTCTCACCGCCGCTCGTTAGCTTTTAATGGAACAGTTTGAAGTGTCTGCGGTGAGAGGTGCTGCCACTCTGTTTGCTGCAGGAAATAGAAGGTGTCCCTGAAATACCTCTTAACTGGGTGCTGAGAGCTGCTCTTTGTGTGTGTGTGTGTGTGTGTGTGTGTGTGTGTGTGAGTCTGGCAGAAAGTTGCTTAATGTAATGAGAAATGTGGCTGTAAAAATGTTTGCTTCTATTCACACCACAGAAGTGTTTTCATAGCAGTGAAAAGTTGAGGTTAAATGACTAAAGCTCACACACACACACACACACACACCCACACACACACACACACATTGTGGTCAGCTGGGTGTGTGCACATGTAAATGTTACCTCTGATGGTCAGACATGTTGAGAGAAATAGCCATGTTTAAAAACATGGGAGCTCAGCCACGTCTTTGTTTTGTGTTCAGCTCCGTGCCTGAGGAGCCTCTGGGTGACACAGACAGATTTAATCAACCATCTAATGGCTGCTGATATGATATTTTTGCACATAAACCTCATGGACAGAGTCGTCCCTCCACTTGCCAGCTGTTCAGATTAAATCTGATGTTTCTCCTTCTTTTAGTTACTGTTATGTGTTGGATTTTTATATACCTGAGTACAAACTCCATGAATAGAAATGACACAAGTTAAGGAGTTTACTTTATTTTATTAGCATAATTCAATTTAAAAGTGAGCTATAATGTAAGCAGGCCAAATGATACTTATGAAATGTAAACTTCTAAAGGATTTCAGACACATTCATGGTAATTAAAATATATATAAATATATATAAATATATATAATTTGTCTTTATATATACATTTATGTGTGTATAAAATATATTATTGAGTACAGTAAAGGTAATAAACTAAAAATTTTGACCATTTAAATAATATTTATGCAGTTGAAGTAAAACGTTTAAAGACAATAAGTGTAAAGATCAAATATGTGGTAATAAAACTGAATCAGAGGTGTTTTTGATAAATACAGTAGATGTTTATTTTGAACAAATAAAATAAAATAAAAATAACAAAAAAATAGATATATACATATAAACACAGTTTACACTTTTTAAAATCTCTACTCCGTTCTACTATTTATCATCATTCAGTATAGCTTTATATCAAAATACATGTTCAGTAAATATTATAACCACAGTTTACATATGTACATAGCCTAAAATAAATACATACTGCTTCTGATCTTACAAGAAAATCTGTTTATCTGAATCATTTAATGATAAGCAGTATATTTTACTATATAATTATGTTCTTCATCTTCCTTAAAACTACTTAGAAAAGTTTTTTGTACCTTTTTCTTATATATATATACATTGCTTCATTTCTTGAGCCATATCTTCCACAGTCACTCTACAGGTTGATATACAGACTTTTTATTGTTGTTGTTCTTATTATTATTTTTTTTATTATTTTATATCTCCCCTCAGATTATATCCTCCTTCTCTTTCCGTAAACAATTCTTCAATATTTTTGGGTAGATTGTCTTGTTTTGTACATTATCTGTACTGAAATTTCAATACACATGATTTTATAAGTAGTGGGTTTGTGTGTTCTTTGGATCCTACTTTAATTATCCTTATTGCTTTTTTCTGAAGTGTGATTATGGGCTGTAGAGTATATTTTTAAAGCTGTTTCCACAAACCTCAGCACAGTAGAATAGGTAGAGTAAAATCATTAAAGAATAAAGATTATGCAGTAATTTTAGATTTAAAATATTGCTGCTTCTTCTTCTTTGATTTACTAGCTCAGCTTTTAAGTGTTTTAAATTAGATTTCCAGCAGATTTAGTTTCATTTCCTCTTTCTATGTTTTTTCAATTATAAATTCTCATTAGATAGTTTTATACGCCTTAAAAAAAATCTTTGTTTTTACACAGGGTTAGTGATAACTTAATTCTGTTAAACCTAATTTTTGTTTTAAAATTGAAACATCCCATAAATCTAAAAGAAGTGAAATGATCAGAAGTCCACTTTTCTTACACAGGTTGTAACTTGTGTCGTCAATAAGAACAGACAGGCCCAGACTGGCTCCTCAAGGTGTTTTCTGAGATATTTACACCTGTCATTTGGGGTTTTTTACTAAAGCAGGTGGTCAGTTTGACAGAGGGGATGATCCTGAGGAAAAAATGTCCAAACTGTCCATTCATCTTAACCTCCCAGACTCCTGCGTTCATGTTTCTTGGTCTAAACTTTTCTCTGTCTGTCTGAGCACTCGTGAGGAGAAGCCCCGGTCAGCGGGATGGAACTCTGATGTCTGTCAGGTTCTTCGTCTCTGCTCGCCCTTACATCGCCGCCGCTGCTCCGCTCTGACAGCCAGATCATGTCACATCTCTCAGTCATGTGCACCTAAATCTGAAATGCTCTGCGACCTCCACCTCCTCCTCCTCGTCCGCATCAATAACCTGCCATCAGTGGCTGCCACCACCTTTCAGTGCAGCATGTCACATAGATGTGACTGTTGTTGTGACAATGCCAAGGCAGCCCAGAGCAGATGGATATGGAGAGATTGAGCAGAGAAAACAACCCCCCACCACACAATCCTCAACACTTGGGCATAAATGACAAGTTAGTCAAATTAAACTAAACCTTTCCCATTTGGGACAAACTAATTCACGTCCTAATCATCTCAGGGCTTTGTGCAGAAAACATTCACAGACATTTCCTTTGGTATCCCTGCAGGTCTTTAACTTTAATCTGAACATGATGAGCAACTCCTCCATAAATACAGAGATATGAAAACCTGCAGACAGCCTGGACCACATGCACCATCTGTGCCAGGAGCTCTGACATCCATCCATGTTTTCTGCCACATACAATCATTTACGAGCATCCCTCAGCCCCAAATGCACACACACACACACACACTGCAGATAATAGCTGAAAGTTGGACTTGACACGGATCATCATCACTCTTCTGCCGTCTGTCCCTCAATCAATACTTCCCCTCCTCTTCCCTCTTCTTATTATCAGCACTAATCTATATCGCTTTGTCTCGTTTTCTTTAGACTTGCCTCCTTCACTCCCAGTCTTTTCTCCAAATAACATTAGGGACAATCCCGTGTTTTCGAAGGTAACAAATGTAATATGACCTACATCAGAATCAGACGGAGAAAAATCAGGCCACATGAGCCGAAGGGCAGGAACACACAGAAACCTGAGAGTCGCCCACAATAAACACAGAAAGAGGAGCGTTGATTGGAAGTTGATTGTGAAGATTTCACTTTTGCTTTCTTTTCTTTCCAACAAAAGCCACAAAGAAATGCCGAGGTGGGCGGGGCCTCGGCAGTCCAACAATCCTCATGGAGTCTGGGTCCAAACAAAACCAAAATGGTCGCGTTAATAAAAAAGCAATCACTAATGCTCGTCTCGAGCACAAGGCCGCGGGCAGCGCAGGCGTGGAAACGGTGCTGGCATTCTTCAGCAAGCCGCCGCCTTTTGTGAAGCCATGTGTCATGCTCGCAAACTTCCCATCTCTAAATGTATTCCCACAATAAGAGAGTGGAGAGTGTCGGGCTTTTCATTTAGCGGGGCCATTAACAGGACGGCCTGAAAGGACTGGAAATGAACCCAGCTTTGCTCAGAGCGGGCTGCCGTGTGCCTCTTCTGCTGCTTTAGTTGGCCTGTTTACTGTTGATGCTACCATGGCTGGCCTCAGAGCCGCAGGATTGCCTACAGCTGCAGAATCTGATGTAGGTATCGGCTCTGCGAGTGCCTCTAAAAAAACATTTTAACCAATGTGAATTTAAAAACATCAATAAAACTCAAAGCCAGGTAAATATGACATGACAGCTGGATTATTTCTTCAATAATCCATAATAAAGTCAATAATTTGACTTTTCTAAAATTTCAGATCTTTTTGAAACAAACACTTATTACTCCTACAGTTTTTTTAGTACGTTTAGAATAATACACAATGATATTGTTTTTGTTTTCTTTCCCCACACAGCTAGGGGGGGCAAGGAGCTGAAACTCATTTTGTCTTTGTCCCAGGATGAACTTGAACTGTTGTCATTTCCTGAATCTTTTCATCTTTTTTTTTCTCCGAACAAAATAAAAAGAAATCTTTGAAATAAACTGGCCTAACTAACAATGACAAATTTGGTAAATCCAATTTATTTTTGTAAAAACTTTTCAAAGAAGAACACTAATTTGCTGTCCTTTAAAGGTTGTTTTTCTATCTTTTGCCTTGTTTTTATGAAGCTCAGAGTCTAAAAATGCAAGATGAAGCATGAAAAGTCAAACTCAATCCCTCCTGTTGGCAGTTTGTTTATTGTGAACTAATTGCTGTAAATCTGGTTGCTGTCAGTTTATCTGTAATGGAGGATTGTGGGCAGAAACAGCTGGACAGGACAAATTGTTTTTGATTCTGTTGGGAAGTGTTTGAATAAGTTCAGTGTTCTCTGAATCTCCTTCCTCTGCCCTGTGGTTTGATTGATCTCTCTGATAATCTCTGAACTTTACCAATCTGTAACATCTCTACACACCAGGTTGAATATTACATATTCTCTAATCCTGTGCACAGTTTGGACTGAAGCATCTCAGAGTTTGTTTGTCCACAGTTTAAATGACAAACTAACCTGAACTGATGAGAAATGTTAGACTCTAAACAAGCTGAGAATCTTAAAGCATGTCACATTTTAAGTTATTATTCAGATTGCTGTAATGTGATTTCAAAACATTTATTGTTGTACTTTGGTTATTTTGAATCTTAAATAAATATTGTTTGTTTTAAATAAATTAACGCTGATTTAAATGTTCATGCATAATCAACATGTACAATAACATGACCAAAAAAATAGTAATCACATGCTGCTAATCAACAATTAGCATAAAGCTAATTTATTAAAGAAAATGCTATTGCTAAGCTAATGTGATTACAATTGTGTTTCTCACTGTAGGTTTAAACAAGAATGTCCACAGGGTGTCTGGGCTCTCTCTTAGAGATAGGGTGAGAAGCTCGGTCATCCGGGAGGGACTCAGAGTAGAGCCGCTGCT
>JARVJO010000002.1:25025095-25041142 GCA_031762555.1 Cynodonichthys magdalenae
TAAGAGTTGTAGAACTTATTGGAAACTCAAGACAGCCATGACATTATGTTTTTTACAAGTGTATGTGAACTTTTGACTACAACTGTATGTTGCAGTACATACATTTAGAGATTTGATTTGTCTTTGTCATTGGGTGGTTTTAATCAAAAGGCCAGTTTATATGATCATTTAGCAATAAAATAGTAAAACATCCAGAAGGTAAATGCTTTTATAAGCACTGTAATAGTACTTGAATAAATGATTCATGTACTGCAACATTTTCCATGTGAGAAACTTTGTTTTCTGAAAAAAAATACTAAAGTTGGACCAAAGTGATGTAATAAAGAAAAAGAAAATAAACTAGCATCCCTTGTATATTGATTAAAACTTAAAATGATGGGAGTGACAATTGATCAAACAATATAATGGTCAGCATATTAAAAAAGTAGTTATTAAAATGAGTAGAAATGTTGCTATAATTCAGTGTAATGTTCATTTCATGTTGCCTGGAATAAGATAATTGGTAATACAGTCTTTAGTTTCATGTCATTTTGACTACTGTTCTGCTGTGTGGTCCAGCGTCTCAGAAAATGATCTAAGTAAACAGCAAATTGTTAAAAAAAGCTGCAAGATTAGCACTTGGTTGTGATTTTAGAATCAGTTTGGATTTCATGCATAGGAGTCTATCATGGTTTAAGGTTGATGATAGACTTATGTATAGTCATCTTCTGTTTTTTACACACAAATTGGATTTTACATAAATATTTTGACCTTTTGTAACAATTATTACCCACTTCTAACTGACAGGGTTTTAATTTAAGACAAGCCTCTGTTGTTACCATCACATTACCTCTGCCCAGAACTAATGCACAAAAACACAGTTATGTATACAGATATTTTTTACATGTTGCCTTATGAAATAACTTCCTTTGATAATCGTGATGACTTTAAAAAAGATCTAAAAAAATCAAATATTCATCAATTATTCATAATGAAAAAATATTTAATTCATTCAATTCATTTAATTGAGTGTTTTTCTTTTTGGTCTTTTTGTATTGTAATATTTTGAAGTGTTTGAGGTGGATGTTTTGTTTTTGAAGTGTTGAAGTCAGTTGTCTCTGTTTCTGGGTGTTTGCATGCACCAGCTGTTGCTTTGTGGTTGGGTTGACTGATTTGCTCTGATGTGTTTTTATGTTTTTGTTGGACCCCAGGAAATATAGTCTCTGCTGAGGCAGAGATTAATGGGGAATCTAATAAATAAACTTGAAAATAATGTTGTTCACAATCTCATTCAACACCGCAAGATGTCTCCCTGAGAGTATGTGATGCGAATATCTGCCAGCGACTACGTCGTCGAATTTTAGCTCAGTATTTGTAAAACTGACCTAGTTATAGGCAGCTTTGCGTGGGTTAAGATTAATTAGCAGTGGCAGCCATCTTGGGTTGAATTGACTCTAAAACTCTACTGTAATTTCCCCTTGGGATCAATAAAGTATAATTCAATTCATTTAATTCAATTCAAAAGTTAAGTTGAAAACAGAGTTGATTCTAAACATTTATATGAATATCTTTAAACAACTGTTTGAGCTCTGAATGTGCTTTAGGGATCAGTCTCAGCTACTATCTCACCAAAATTGAGCTTATTATCTGTGTGAATGATTGAGTTACAGACATTTTGTGTTGGTTATGACTGATTATCTGCAGCAGCCACCATGAATCAAGTTGAGTTGAAAAGTTATTCAGTTGTAGATCCAAATATTAATGTATGCAAAGGCTCATTAAAATTCATGCAGTGGTTCATGAGATTTATTGTTAACAGACAGATGCACATGCACACACACACGTTTGTTCTTCTGTCCTCATGGGGACTTTGCATTGACTTCCATACATTTACTGGTCATTTCTTTAGTCTAACCCTGACCCCTTACCCTAAAACTAACCTCACAGGTACATACCAAACCTAACCTAAACTCAATTCACACCTTGACCTAAACGGAACCCTTGACCCACAAAAGTTATCTCTGCCAATGGGGACTGGGTTTTTGTCCCCATTAGGAATGGTGGGTCCCCATCAGGCTGTGTAAAATACTTTTGTCACTTTAGCATCATTTTGAATTACCATATTTGATGAAGACAGGATGGAAGTAGCTTCCTCTGGAATAAGTAAACAAATTTCTGTAACAAGTTTAAAAATCTTAAATGATGTAAAAGATAAAAATTCGACAACTTTAGTTATATTATTCATCCTAATTTATCCAACATGCTGAATTTTGTTTGGGTTAACTGGATATGGCAGATTTCTGTTCTGCAGACCTTTCTGTGCCCCCCCCCTCCAGTTTCCAGTTTACTCATCATCTTCTTCAGTTTCTATCTTCATTTTTTTTCTCTTAGCATGTAGGCATGAGCTATTAATATCTCACCAGAGAGAGAGAGAAGGGCTTGTCGACGAGCGTGAAGTGACAAGATGTTCTTCTGTGACAAACAGATGGCGCACTCCAGTCTTGGCGCTGACCGCTCAATTAGCAGCTAACGAGCAGACTGCCTTGTTAGGTTTCCATCAGCCATGGCTGCATGTCTGCGTGTTGGAGTGCCAGCGTCTGCCGCCCCCCTCTGAGGGACGGCACGACCCAAGACAAGTCAAAGCATCGTGGCCTTTATGAGAAACCAGCACCTCTGCCTGTCACTTCTCGTCACCTGACCATACACAGGAAGCAGGGAGAAGAAGAAGAATTCATGTTTTATATGACTTTTTTTTTTTGGCCTCTGAAACTAATTTCTGGTCCAAGAATTCTAAAATTCTTCTTCCTTAAACAGACAGACTTTAGTCTTTTTGTAATGACAACAACAACAGAAACTTTTTTCTCTCTTGGAATACATAATTAAAAACCAGACATGCTGCTAAATATTCAATCTGTTTGAGTCACATTGAGCTGAGCATCAGGATGTGACGGGGTGTTTCACTTCAGCAGTTTTATCCAGCAGAGCTCTGAATAAACAAACATTACGTGTAGCTTTATCATGAAAACGCCGTGGCTTTAAACGGTTTATTTTACAGAGGTTACAAGATGGGAGGGTTTGATGAAACCTATGCCAATGAATGCCGAGCAGTCACTGCAGACACGTTCCTAATCTGAAGAGAAGCACAGCTTAACATCTCCAGGTCAGATTAATTTGATGTTTTTTAAGATAAAACAGGACAGAAGATGAAAATTTTTCTAAAAACTCAGAGGAAGAGCAGGAAGTTGTTCTCATAGAAACGATGTGTCACAATGAGAAATTATTGATTAGTTCATAAAAAGGTATTATACCACCCTTCAGACCCATCTCTGGCTCTGTGGGGAAGAAGTTATCCTCCAATAAGACCCAGGTTTGGTTCTCAGTGTACCTAAACCTTCAGGTCCAGTTACTCATGAATGGAGATAAAACAGACGTTTTGCACTGTGGAATCTGACTGATAAAAACTTTGGAGCTTAATCCGTGACCAGTTTGTGGATAAATAATGTTGGGTGACGAGTCTTTGACCATTTTTTCCACATCTAGACTCCAGCGGGAAAGAAATCCGAGCGAGCATGCTGCAGGCTTTAGTCTTCAACATGCAGCAACAACCTAACCTCATCCTGATATAAACAAATGTTCATTTATTCATTATTTTGTCAAGACTGTTTCCATGTTTGAAAAAAACATGTCTGCACCTCGTTGAGATACAAAAACCACAGCACCGGTGAGGGACCGGGAATGAAACATGTGATAAGAAATCATCCCATTGTCATTACTGTAAAATAATTCGTAAACATAAAATTTAAACCTTGATTCTTATCAAATACATCATGATGTCTGACTTATTTTCAAAGTTTTGAATGGGCTTGCCCCACCACCATTAGGTGATTTTATCCAAAATAAAAACTAGAGCACAAACAAAAGGAGACTACAACATACTGACGTGCAGAACACAGTTTAGCCAGAAGGTAGCATCCATCAGAAGCACACATTCATGGATCAGACTACCAGCATATATCAGAGACAGTGAAAACTATGCAACTTTAAAAAGAATCTTAAGCATTGGTTGAAAGCAAACCAGTTATGTATCCAGCCATGATGTCTTCCATTGCTTATTGTTGAGGATCTTTTATCTTTTTAGATTGTTTTATCTTGTTTTTAGAGTATTTTTATCTGTTTATTTTCCTTGTAGTAAATATTTTTTAACTGTGCTTTGTCCTGCAAATTGTATAGTAAGATGTTTTGTGTTTTGTGCTTACTTGTCTAAGACAAATTTAGCTATTGTGTTAATTCTTGCATAGTCACACTGCCATGACTTGTGATAATGTCGATTAATGTGCATTGTCCTAATCAAATAAACACATAAAGAAAAGAAAATTACAGCGGTTTCACCAAACACTGTGTAAACATTTTGTTATTTTATACAGAATGAATATCAGAAAATAACTAATATTTCCACAGATTGTTCACATTTAAACAGAATCACCCTCTGCTCAGTGAGCTTTAAGTGTGTGAAAAGGTAAAAATACCCTGTAAAGAATGTAAAATATACAGAATAACACAAAGCAGTGTGAATTTAGAAACATTCTAAATTTTTCTGCAGAGCCTGGGTGAGACTATGTGAACCATCATCATCATCATCATCAACATCATCTATTCCTGTTTTCTAACATGTTTGAAGGAAATGATTTGTGTGTTTGCTCCATGATCTGTTCCCACCCCCACAAACAGAACTGGTGTCGTTTATACAGCAGTTAGGCTCATTTTCAGCCTTTCCATGTGGATTGAAACATGTCTAGAAACAGTCCTGCATGTACAAGGATTATTAGAAATCTTTTTTCCCCTGTAGGAAAAAAAAACACATTCTTGTGTGGACTAGGTCTAAATCCTGTAGAAATCATGTAAACACAAAGTCAAGTTTGTTTACAAGACAATCCTAGATGATAAATACACTTAAAAGGTAAATATATTTAATCTAGCAGTCAGCATGATCCCTTCATGTGAATCCAGCCTTCCTCTTCTTCTGCACATTTCTTTAATTAGCACATACTTGAAGCAGTGGGAGTTGGAACTGTGTGCATGCATAGACATGGGTAATTATTTCACTGCTCATGATGTTAGAGACATCATGGATGCTGTTCTGGAGTTGGGATGCTCAGGATGACAGGCCTGACAGGAGGCGAGGACACCTCATTGTTCACAAGTACAGTAGAAGACAAGGGACAAAGACATTTTCAGATCCTAAAAGTAGAGGCTGTCAGGAAACTGAAGTAGGTCACAGACTTGTGAATTAAAGGTAAATATTGGGCTTCAGATGTTGTCCACTTCACTGATCATTCTCTACCCCCCCCCCCCCCGCATGACCCATTTCACCCTGCTTCACTGAGCAGAGGTTTAAGAAGGGTGTGTGTGTGTTTAGGAGGAAGGGTGGGGATCTGTTTCTTGTGATGACAACAAGCTGCTAATGATGTGATTTTATACTTAATAAAACATCTTGTATTTTGTCTCCCTCTTAGAAAAGTCTGATATCAAAGCAAAAACCAGACATGAACATTTTTTATGAAGTATTTATTTGTAATTCATCAGATATTTGACAGTCTCTTTAGGACTTTTATTTTGAAGTAGCAGTAAAATATCAGTACTGCTCGATGTCAAAAGGAACAGATGGACTCTAATGTATTTTTTCATGTGTGTTTTTAGCAAAATATCTAATGAACCACTGGCCAAATTGCAATCAAACATTTCTGACTTAATCATTGACTGCACATCTGACAAACTAAGGGCCACATGAGCCTTGTGGTGGTCCTCAAAGGGCCACTCATAATTATCTTCAGCATTTCATGTCATCTCCAACTAAAACGTCACATTCCTGAGCACCGCTAACACACAATAACTGAGCTCTGCCTGGTATTTCCTGTATAGAAACAGTGTTTTAACACCCTTATAAACACTGAAAAGTACTACATGCACAACTGACTAAATCTGAAATAAATGTAACAGAAATGCTATTAAAAGTAAAAGATAGTTTTACTCACTGTCGAGTAAGTCTTGAATTCTGAACTCTCCTACTTTCCCACAGGGAATACCCATGTATCAATAATCAACATGAATTATGGGAGATGTACACTCACCAGCCACTTTATTAGGTACACCTATCCAACTGCTCATTAAACTGAGCATCAGAATGGAGAAAAAAGGTAATTTAAGTGACGTTGAACGTGGCATGGTTGTTGGTGCCAGACGGACTGGTCTGAGTATTTCAGAAACTGCTGATCTGCTGGGATTTTTACCCACAACCATCTTTAGGGTTTACAGAGAATGGTCTGAAAAAGAGAAAATATCCAGTGAGGGGAAGTTCTGTGGGCACAAATGCCCTATTGATGCCAGAGGTCAGAGGAGAATGGTCAGACTGGTTCGAGCTGACAGAACAGCAACAGTAACTCAAATAACCACTCGTTACAAGGTCTGCAGAAGAGCATCTCTGAACACACAACATGTCGAACCTTGAGGCGGATTGGCTACAGCAGCAGAAGACCACACCAGGTGCCTCTCCTGTCAGCTAAGAACAGGAAACTGAGGCAACAATTCACACAGTCTCACCAAAATTGGACAATAGAAGATTGGAAAAATGTTGCCTGGTCTGATTAGCCCCGATTTCTGCTGCGACATTTGGATAGTAGAGTCAGAACAACATGAAAGCATGAATCCATCCTGCCTTGTATCAATGGTTCAGGCTGGTGGTGCAATGGTGTGGGGGATATTTTCCTGACACACTTTGGGCCCATTAGTACCAACTGAGCATCGTGTCAACACCACAGCCTACCTGAGTATTGTTGCTGACCATGTTCATCCCTTTATGACCACAGTGTACGTCTTTTGATTAGAGGTGGGCGATATATATTGGAGACAATGTTATCGTCCGTGTTGTTTTGAAGATATGCATTTTTACATTATCGAGTATTTACACTGTCTCAAAAAGACAACAAATACAGTGGTGAAGGAGAGAGGCATAAGTCCTCATTCGCAGAATATTTGTCACAAAAAACAATCAGCGGGCAGGATTCAGTCATGTGACTGAGGTTGGCGACATCTGAGCCAATTAGCGGACATGATTAAGTCACGTGATTGGGGTCGACGGCAACTGAACTAAACAGTGGCTGCGGTGGGATTCAGTGTTGAGCTCGCAGCAGCCAAAACCACGGAGCTTAAAGTTCTCTGTCGCCACGATGGATTTTCGTAATTTTGATCGTGGCCAGGACGGATTTCTGTCATCTTTAAGGGGGAAAAACTGTTTTCTGTTGTGGTCTTGTTAAAGCCGCCCAGTCTGCTCCAAACGGGATGCTACTTTCAACAAACCAAACAAACCCCAGAGCACTTTTATCTAATGAGAGCAGAGCAGGGCGGGTCAGTAAAGCCAGGTAAAGCAGGAGTCCTGAGTGAGTAAACTTCTCCTCGTCACACGTTTGCTTTCCTATTCTATAGCATTTCACAAGTTATAAAGTGTTCTGCCACATGGAGAATACTACAATAACGTAAGCGCCAAGTATAAACACCTCCATGCACGAGTAGCTACCCAAAGCAGAAACCGAGCCCGAACCGAGACCACTCCCACGGGAGTGCGCCGCAGCGCGTGCATGCTGTGCATCAGATTTGTTCACTGATGAACATAAACATTTACCCCCTCCTCGTCATCGTCAGGACAATATCACCATGTTCTCTAGGAGACTGTTTCAAATGTTTTTGTAGTTTATCATATCCATAGATGTCCTAGTAAAAATGCAGGGTTTGACAGCATGTTTTTTTTTTTAAGAAAGAAAGAAATCGTCAGATTATCGATATCCGGAAATGAAAAAATATTATTGAGCTAAATTTTTTGTCTATATTGACCAGCCCTACTTCTGAAGGCTACTTCCAGCAGGATAACACTCCATGTCATAAAGCGTGAATCATCTCAGACTGGTTTCTTGAACTTGATAATGAGTTCACTGTACTTGAATGGCCTCCAGAGTCACCAGATCTTAGTCCAATAGAGAACCTTTGGGATGTGGTGGAACAGAAGATTGGATGGAGATGGATGTGCAGCCAACAAATCTGCAGCAACTGCGTGATGCTATCATGTCATAATGGACCAGACTCTTTGAGGAATGTTTCCAGTACCTTGTATGCCATGAAGGATTAAGGCAGTTCTGAAGGCAAAAGGGGTCCAACCCGGTACTAGCAAGGTGTACCTAATAAATTGGCCGATGAGTGTATATACAACGTATTTAATGACTCGTGTAAAAAACACTGAATGCAAACTAAATCTATAAACAACACAGAAGTTAGGATGATCTGTGATTTGCTACATGTGCAGTGATATTGTGGAACATCACTAATAAGGTTTTCTAAAAATGTAGCTATTTTACATTCAGTCAACCGAGGGAAAATAAAAAAAATAACCTTTTTATTTTAAAACTGGTCTGTTTTTATGATGGCTCATTCAGTTTTTTCACAATCAGTTGGATATTTACCTTTTGTGTCTGCATGAGGATAGTGTCAAATAAAGGGTTTCATTATATCATTTTGGAGCAAAGGCCATCTAATTAAAACTGACTGGAGAAAGTAAGTCATTAACAAGACAGTCCTGTTAACGATTATGACTTAATAAAACAGGAAAAGCCTCTAAAGATGAGAGGAGACGACCTTCGTTGGCCTCCATCAACAGCTCTGCACCGAGGGACAAGAAACGAGGTCATCAACTCCACTAAAAGCTTTTACCCACAATCCACCAGGAGTTCCCTAAAACATATTCATGGCCGAGACATAAAAGATGTTTCCTAAACAGGCTGACTTGGATAAAACACCAGCAGGACATTCATCACCTCACCTAACGATTCCCAGGAGACAAAACACAAGAACAACTCTGTAACCTGTCCACCAGGAGCAACACTCCTCTGACTTTTACTTCTTATCTACAGAGAGATCAAACTTTACTTGAAAAAACAAAACTGCACCACTGAACACCAACATGATATAGCACAGCTGATGTGTCACAAGTGAAATAAAACCTTACATAGAAAACCTGATTAGAGTAAAATATGTTAAATTAAAGGCACCACTGGTTCTGATGTAGAGAGCTAAAGGCAGATTATTAACTTTTATTTTCTCTTTTTTTACAATTTAAGAAAAATCTCATTTGCAGTTCCCCGAGTGATAGCTAGTTGATTGACTTATTCTTTGTGACTTTCTAACAACCTAAAGAAAAGGTCTACAATAGTTACACATGTAAACTACAAAACAACTCTTTTTGGAAAACTAAATCAAAAGTATCATCAGGTTTTGCTGTAGATCTGCTTCTTTATGTAGCTGAAGGTTCATCCATCTGTTACGTTACAAATAAATGTTTTTTTTCTATCATTTCACCTCACTGAAACAGTTTCATTTATTCTTTTGTCAATAATACTTGACTTCACATGAAATCTGTGAAGGTTTCAAATGTATTTGATGATGAACATTGAAAATGTTGCTATGGAAGAGAAATAATTTCACCTTGAAAAAAAACAAAAAGACTAATATTTCTGTCCATCAGTAAGGTAGAAAAAAGAAATAAATAAAAATTGGTTTTAATTCTCAGCTTTAAAAGAAAAAAAGGTTTTCACACAAAATTAACAAAAGGATGGTAACCTTGATGGAAAACTAATATTTAGAAATAAAAGAATTTTGAGAAGAGAATGAGCCAATCAAACATTCTGAAACATCTACAGAGCGTGTGAGGAGACAAAAACAAAAAGACAAGACACGAGCTGGACAGAAGACAAAATCAACCTGTGAAATCATCAACCTACTGCTGGGCCATTACATGAACAACTGCACGCTTCCAGCAGGAACATTAAAAAGTGAAAGTCATCTTATTACAAGTAATTTGTAGGATGTTAGCGACGTAGAGAAAAATGTGACTAACAGAACTCTGTCACTTTGCCTCTAAGTCAAACAGGCCACCTGACGATATCGCTGAATACATTTTAATGAAACTTTCAGAAAGTAATCATTAGGCTGACGTCTACAACTTAATAACTTTTCAATTCAGTTCTATTCAAGATGTCTGTCACCGCAAAGCAATCAGCAAACACCAGACTGACTGGAACTCTGTCAGTTGTACTGATGTTCAACTCAAATGTCGTGTGTTAATTGTGTAGGTGTGTGTTAGTCGCTGTGGCCGACTAACACACACCTTCAGCTCCTTCAGAAGCTCCACAGCTTTTCTATGTCTGCAGATCTAAAGAAAGTTTTCTTTTTGTTCTGGGAATCTTTTAAATCAGGGGCCACCCAGGGCTTGTTGTTTTGTTTGTTTTTACCACAGAATGTCATCAATCAATAAAAACGTAGCCAAAGAAAATTAATGACTAGAGATGAAATAGACAAACATTATCTGTTTTTTGTTACATTTTTAAGCACTGTTTCACTCCACAGCAGCAAGCTGCAGGACCAATGCTGGTTTATTCCCCAGGTATTGCCTCCTTTGCCTTTTTCTTATATGCTTGCTACTCAGAGTCCATCGTCTCTTTGTGGGTTTTTTTATATTTTATTTAATCATTCAACTCATTTTTATACATCTATAATCACAATTTGAATTACTATTTTTAAAATGAGTCTAAAGACAGTCCAGAAGAAAGTCCTGAAAAACCACCAAAAATAAATAAATTAAAAAAATTAATAAAAACAATAAATCCAAAATGACCCATCTAAATGTTTATACAGTTCCAATGCAGAGATGATTTACATCTGAGGTCCAGTGTTTTCCTCTTCCTGAGGTTCGTCGCAGTGTTAATAACATCAGCTAAATGCTCAAGTCTGGTGCTCCAACTTTTATATTTTAATACTGTATACGGATATCTTTTTGTAACTTCCTGATTTGTTCCACATATAAGTTTCACCTACTTAACCAGTGTACCAACCATTGTAACTAGTTCAACCAGTGTACCAACCAGTTCAATCATTATAGCCACCAGTTTAACTAGTGTACCAACCAGTTCATGTTCCATGTAGAGGACTAACTCCTACATCTTTTTCCAAAACACATAACTGTTGACACACAAATGAATTAAAACACAGGTTATGTCAAAGCAGTAAAAATACACAAACCTGTCGCCTCGTAAGGCAATATATTTCATGTGTTTGGATTTGTGCCTTTTGTCCTGCAGCCATCCTGTAATTTAAAATCTATCTGTAATGAAACTGTGGGTATACTACAGAGACGATGACACTGACAGGTGCTCAGCAGGACTTCCTACCGTTGAAGTTGACGGCACGGATGTAAGCCAACAACTCCTTGCCATCAATGTTGGCCATGCGTGGACACAGGCCGGGGTATCCGGAACAGAGTTCACGGTGCATGTGGTGCAGAGCATGTGCCATGGCGTAAACAGCATCCATCACAAACTGCACCTTCCCTTCCTGCTCATAGATGGAGTCACGGCCAACCTTTTCCAACCCTGGAAAACAACAAGAACTGATCATTTAGGATCAAACATAAAAACACTGAAAGTCAAAGATAAAGTCCATAGCTGAAACAAACTTTTTTTTTTTAGAAAAAACTAAGTGGTGTTGTATGAATGAATTGTGGATGGTGAGCAGAGAGCAGAAGAAGTCAAATAAGGATTTACACCCAAATGCTGATGATCACTGCTCTTCTGCAAATGATGAGCATATTTAAAGATTACCGTTAATCTTGGAGTTTAGATGTCTGAAAAATGACTTTGGAAATTAAAGAAAGTTCAGAACCTTAAAGTTCATCTCAGCCTCAGAAAGAGTGAGAGGAGTTATGAAGTTAGCTGCTTGAAAGTAAAACTATATTTTTGCTTGTTGATAATTTAACTTTGTTCTTTTCTGTACTTGAATAATGGGGCCATCTCCAATGTACCCATTCCTGAGGGGCACTGTAGGAGGCTGGTGCTTTGTGAACTGGACAACAGTCTGAAAGGTAGGCCTTGGCAGTCAGATTCCAGGCTGTTGAAACTCTTTTTAGGGACATGGAAGATTTCATCACAGCTGTCTGAGGGGCTTGAAACTGTACAGAAAAATGAGCGGTACCACTTTAATGAACATTTAGGGCTCTAGGTGCAACTTCTTAGTTGTTTTTGGTGAGAGGTAGGCTTGACTAAAGCTACCACGCTTGATAACTAGATTTTGTTAAACACTACTAGGGATTTACTGAGGAACAGCAGTAATTGTGATGTATTATACCAGGAGTTCCCAAAGTGGGGGCCGCCAGGGGGTGCTAAGGGGGCTTCAGAAGGCTGGGGGGAGATAATAAAAAAATAAAGAAAAAAAAACTCAACTCCGTTCTACTTATATATCTGAAAAATACATGTATTGATATAAATCCACTCCACGTTTTCACCACAACCCGTGGTGTTCCACAGAAAGATGTGCCAGGTTATTATCCAGTCCGTATTTTTGCACCAACCTTCCCTCTACCTGTAACAGTCTGGAGCTCAGCCGTCTGAGCGGCAGTGTGTGCCCCCTCCCACATTAAAAAAAGAGGAAAACGAAAGGTGAGCTGCTAAAGTTATTAAACATGTTAGGAAGAAAGAGATAGAGCAGAGAAACTAAGAGTGGAAAAAGTTCATGCAAGATGCAGCCAAATGAGTTAAACTTATGTTTTCTGTGGTGGAGGGGCCAAGACCACCGTGACTGAAGTCAGCTGAGAAACACAGAGCAGCAGCATAAGGTTATCATCTCTGTCTACTGCTCCATCATACCAGACGTATATATATGTATTTCTGAATGTGTTCAGAGCTCACTGAACATTAAACACAGCTTATCAGTAATGTTACACCACACCTGAAGAAATCTTTAATCTGCTTATAACAAATTAAAATCAACACATACGGACTGACTAGGAAAATACATATTTTCTTTATTGTAAAAGAAAACACATTTCAAGAAATGTTTTCTTTTTCTGTTGCTACATTAATTTATTGCTATTTTTATCAGCTCAAAAGTACATTGCAGTGAGTAATTCATCTACTGTGTGTAGAGATTTTCTTATGATTTTGTATTATAACTGACTTTTTGCGAAAGTGCTATAAATGTATGATTTTTGCTGTCACTGTTATTAGCAGCTGAACACACCAGAGTCAGTCATGGAGTTTGATGCATAAAAGTGAAGAGGAGGAGGAAGGGACAGATGAGGAGGGAGAGGAGGAACTGGAAAGTGGAACAGGATCCCACAAACCAAACAAACAAAACAACCCTTTGGAGGTTGTTTTTTGTTTCTTAATAATTGCTTTGATTTTTATGAAAAGGAAAAGGAAACTGCCCACTGTCACTGTAAGCCATCTATATCCCAACCAGCCTCCAGTATGCCTTACATTTTAAGACAGGTGTACAAGAAATCTAAAAGAACCACTTGTAAACCATTTACAAATTCAATTAGGTGATCAGAATCTGACAACCATAACTTTCTTGACATTGAAAAGCTGTGGACATTCTTATGTTATAATACAGCCTAAATGTAAACAGAAAAGGGAAATGGAGCACATGTTTTTGTTAAATGTATTTATTTATACATTTGCAGTCCCATTTCTAGAGATATTTACATGACATTTTTATTTTTTGGCAAGAATGCCTTTGATTTTGCTACAACCATCCATCTCTCTATTTGTTGTTGTTCCAGGTTTGTTCCCGCTCTCAGCACTAAACTCATGAGAACTGCCACCCAGGTGACTACAGGTGGTAGTTCTCCTGAGGTTAGTGACAGAGTTTGTTCAGTCTAAAGCTGGCATAGCAATGGACAAGTTTGTGACAAAAAAAAGGCCAAATGAACCAACCAGCAGCCCTGCTATGGTCACTGCTGCTGGCCAAGTAAAATCAGAAGGTATGAGGCAGCATACATTAAGTATGGCTTTACAGCTACTCAATAGTGAATAAAAGTGAGAAAAAATATTTAAAAAGTTGATGTTTCTTTACATATATTTTTGCATTTTTTTGTCAATATGCAAGGGGGTCCCCAGCCAGAAGCTAATGTTGTTTGGGGGGCCTTGGCACGATAAAGTTTGGGAACCCCTGTATTATACCA
Source organism: Cynodonichthys magdalenae (assembly GCA_031762555.1). NCBI lineage: Eukaryota > Metazoa > Chordata > Actinopteri > Cyprinodontiformes > Rivulidae > Cynodonichthys > Cynodonichthys magdalenae. The sequence continues at coordinate 25,039,131 of JARVJO010000002.1, forward strand.
CCTGAGACCACAGATTGTTATGGTATAATATAATAGATCTAGGGGTGTAATGATGTGCCACGGTTTGGTGGACGCCTCAGGTCATGGTTCAGTACAGTTCAATACAACAGAAAAAAACAAAACAAATGGTAGTGGGTTTTTTTCTGTTTCTCCATGGTCTTCCTCTTTTCCCCCACCCTCTTAGCTCCATATCAACATGTTTTGTTCAACATATTCACTGTCATCTCCGGATGTGCCCAAACCATCTCAGCCTCATCTCTCCCACTTTGTCTTCAAACCTCTCGACCTGAGTTTTCTCTCTGAAATACTTATTTCTAGTCCTGTTTATTTTGGTCACTTCCAGTGTCTTTTTGTTTGTGGCTTCATCTGATATCCACAACAATTCTTATTGCCATTGTGTAAACCTTTCCTTTCATTTGGTCCTTCTGTTACAAATCACCTGAAACTTGTTCCCACTCACTCCACCTGGTTTTCCTTGTCTTCTTCACTTCTCTTCAACACTGCCTGTTGGTTTAGATGATTGAGTCCAGGCATCTGAACTCATCCCTCTTTAATACATCCAGTTAGAGTACCGGCACGTTTCTTCCACTTCAAGCACTGCTATAGATCTTTTTGCTGTTTCCTAATGTTCATGCATTTTGGGTACGAAAGTTAAAGTTTACTAAAAGAACAATAAGATGACCGATTGACATTCTAACAGGATAACTACATTGAAAACATCAGCTTTATTTGTGAAACATTCCAGTAACATCTCTTACACCACTGACTTACAGAACAGGATTATAAATAAATCATCATTCTTTGAAACTTTCTGAATAAACACAGTTGAAAATGAGCAGACAGATGAAACTCTGGCCCTGTGGTAACTCTTCCATTTGATCTTTTCTTTGCGTACTTTCAGACAGCAGTTAAAGAAGAAAAGGCAGCAGGCTCAACAAACAGCTTCATCAGGACTGTTGGCATTTTCGCTTAACATCACTTACAGAGTAAATTTAATTACTGCTGCAAAGAATGGACACAGTTGTACCGCCGTACACCTCCAACGTCTTACAAGCTCTTTCAATTAGATGTGGAAATTAGATACACAGCAGTCTAATTACAGAGGCTGCATTGAGTTTGGAGGGAACATGTTTATCCTTCTGTGCCTACAAAGACTCACAGTAATGAAGTCAAAGGTTGCGTTGTTTATCACAAACAGCAGAGGATTAAACTGGGTTCTCTGTAATAAAAATTTTGCAGTTGTATCTTAAAGCTGTTCAAGCATTTATGTTAACTCTAAAGTCTATTACTTACTTTATAATTAGAGCATGTTGCTAATCCTACCGTTAAAAGGCATAAAAGCAAACTATTTGCATGTCATTATAAACAATGTGTGACACTTAACTTTTTAATATGTTCTTAAATGTTGATAATTCCTTGTGTTTCAGAAAGAAAGAAAAAATTGTGTTAGTCACAGAATAAAAGGTCTCAGGTCAGGACAATAATCTAACCTGATTCAATGGGTAATATAAAAAGTTAAGACTGAGATCAACAAGGTAACAGTTTACCCTGGAGATGACACCAACAGTGAGCTGAAGCCCAACATACAGTACTACCCTACAATCACATCCAATGTAAAAGACTTTATAAAGGATGTGAGAAGAAGAAAAACTTTAGAATCCAACATCCAGACTGACTAAAAAAACAACTTTCAAACTAGAGGAATCTGTTGTGACAGGTATAGATCGAATGAGGTCCACCAAGGATGATACTGAAATTGGAGTCAGGGTCAAAGGTCAGTATTAGCCAACACTAAAATGTAACAACAGTTGGTCTGTTCATTTTGTGTGAATGTGTGTGTGACTGTAAGTGTAAAGTGCTTTGGGGTCCAGAGGGACTTGATAAAGCACTATATAAGTTCAGTCCATTTACCATTATATTTTTATGTTTTTTTCGCTCGCCCGGACGCGGGTCACCGGGGCCCCACTCTGGAGCCAGGCCTGGAGGTGGGGCACGTTGGCGAGCGCCTGGTG
>JARVJO010000002.1:25053281-25075392 GCA_031762555.1 Cynodonichthys magdalenae
ACACACACACACACACACACAAACTCCCTTCCGTGCACTGCGCTGTGTAAAAGATCCCCCCCTCCCACTGGCAATGTGCACGCACACACACACACCTGGTGGGTCGTCTCCGTCCGTTAGGTCATTTTCTGAATTTCCAGCAATCATTTTAAGGCAAATCAATCAGCTGTTCTTTTTGAAGTAACTTGGAAACAGATTCAGTGGCACAACAACTTATTTTTGAAATAATTTCAGCATTCAGTCATCTGCTATAATTTCACCCCACCTCCCTGCTTTATGACAGCAGTGGTGTTTCACTCCATGTTTTCATATGAACCATAATTAACCATTACACTGCCAGGAAGAAGGGAAACTTACATGTCTTACTGCACGTCTGATCAGGAAATTTGTGATCCACCTGATGGGTCTAGTAAGCAAACTGTGAACGTGCATTAATCCTAAAGGATTTACAGCTGGCTTGAATGAGCCGCCCTGCTTAAGCCTGACTTGGTGTTAGAGCAACAGATTACAGCTGTTTACAAGGCTTGTTCAAGCTCAGTTTACAGCTGATATCCTGGATTTATAAATCTGACTTTGGAGAAATTAGGTCTTTGTTTTACTTTTTCTCTTAACCTCAGTCATTTGAAGCATCAGTATTTTCAGAAAAATGCTAAAAGAAAAATAACTTTGTTTGCTTTGTCTTTTTTTATCCATTTTCTGTCCTTGGTATAAAGTGAAGCTCACCAACCATCACAGATAGGTTTCCCTGTTGCTTATTAAGACAATAAGATCACATTTGTCACCTCTTGGTATATTTTTACAGGTTTTGTTCTTCTGTGCTTCTTTTATGAGGGGAAAGAGCCTGACTGTAACATTGTGTTGGTTGTTAACAGACAGACAGGCTGAAATCTAAAAATAATGGTTTATTTGGTTCAAGGAAACAGGCAGGAGTTATGCCTCAGGATCTAACATGAATGGACTCTAAACTTGTGGATAATCTGGAATAAAGGTCCTGAACATTTCTAGAAGACATGAAGCTTTTTGAACAATTACAGCAGGCACAGAGACACAGCACGGAAACAGAGGCGATGTTAAAAGTTTAGGTTTTGAAACTTTATTTGGCTGATGTGCACAGAAGTTTTGCACTTTCCCTACATGTCACACACCTTTTTGATTTCACTTGAAATGAGAACCTTCCCTGAAGAAAAGTCTTCAGCAGAGATCAGACCAAGTGTAACTGCCTTAAACTGCCTTAGACTTTGTCTTCTTCTGCTACCTTTCATTTATTCATGATTGTATTTTAATTACATATTGGTTTATGTTGTTTTTTATAGAAATGAATAAAGTTTCAATATCGAAAAACTCGTTCCTCAATGAACTGTGTAACAGTTGGAGGCAAACAGAACTCTTACATACATGTCAAGTTGTACAGATTGTCCATAACTTACACATCTTTCTTGGTGGAAGTGATGAGGAAGAAATACTGAAGATTGTAAAAAATCATGCAGACAAACTATCAAAAGATTGGGTGGACATGGATATATGTTTGTAAAGGATATAATGGGGTATGTTATTGAGCCATTAACATGTATATGTAATTTATCATTTTTAACAGGAATATTTCCAGACAACATGAAAGTAGCCAAGGTAATCCCTCTCTATAAGAATGGTGAGAAATCTGTGTTCAATAACTACAGACCAATATCATTGTTGCCAATTTTCTAAAGTTTTTAAAGAAGAAAATATTTATAACCAGATTAGATTTATTAATAGACAAAAAATATTTTAAGTAGTAGTCAATATGGGTTTAGAGCAAATAATTTATCATCAATGGCTCTCATGGAATTAATGAAAGAGATAACTGCTGTTGGTCAAAAACAGTATTGTGTTAGCATTTAGGCTATGTTGAGTTGAATAATATTAAATGGATGTTAGAGATGATGCAGACAGAATTTGTGAAAATATAAGTTTCAAGTTAATAAGTTATTATTAAATTTGAATAAAAAAAACTACATGAGATTTGTTAACAGAAAGAAAACTGTTGATGTCCCATTAAGAGTTGATGGTGTTGAGATTTATAGAATGAGTGAGGTGAAGTTTTTAGGTGTTGTCAATCATTGATGAAAAGCTGAACTGGAAATCTCATTAATTACTCATAAACTACTTAGGAATAAAAATAGAAAAATCAACTGCATTGCTGTGTAAAGTGACAGAGTTATTGAATGATAAAGATATATTATATAATGTAATGATTGTTTAATTTATTGTATTGAAGTTTGGGGGAAAGCATGCAAAACAATTAGAAAACCTATTTTTATTTTACAAAAAAGAGCTTTAAAAATTATTAGTAGGAAGTGCTATAGTCATCCAACAAATACATGTTTTCTCAGTTGAAATTACTGAAATTTCATGATTTGATTGATTATACTATTTTACAATGTATAAAGCTCATAAAAAATATCGCCATCAGATATTTAGTTAAAATTTGTTAAAGGAAAAATTCGTTATGATAGTGTATGGGAGTGGAGATTTTTATTAAACCTCCATTTTGAACAAGTCTTAAGGTGCGATGTACTGTAATTCAAGGAATAGTCTTGCTACCATTAAAAAAAATCCTCTAAAACAATTTATATGTTTAAGTTGAAAATGAATGGGAAAATAAATTATTTATTTACAGTTATTTAATCAGGCATGTCCCATTGAGATTATAGATCTTTTTTTCAAGGGAGGCCTGGGCCTGAAGCAGCCTATTGTACATGTTTTTAGGGGTGGGGGAAACCGGAGTAAACCCACATAAGCAGGAGGAGAACATCGCACAGAAAGACCCCAGGTCCGAACAGGGGATCGAACCCAGGACCTTCTTGCTGTGAGGAGTCGGTGCTAACCACTGAGCCGTCGTGCCTCCATATCTTCCTCTCCCTGCATTTGTAGTATTCAGTGGAAATAAGATATGAAGGATAACGGATGTTATTTGTTTTATTCTTTGTAAATTTGGATATCGTTAAAGCTTGAGTTTGTTTGTTGAAGTTATTTTTTTAAAATAAGGGACAGATATACGATTTTCTTCACTCTGCACCCATTTCATTCAGGGCATGATTTACTTTTTAAGTTGCCCTGTGCCAATCTCACAGATTTGATCAAAAACTCAAATTTCAAATTTGATTTATGTCTCAGGTCCTGTATGATGTAAAAAGAAACAATAAATAGATGTAAATAACTCCCAACCCTCTCTGCCGCTAGTTAAAAGTTCTCCACCTGTCCATATTCTCCTCTCCTTGCTCCTCTGTGCTGCAGGCGCCATTATCTCCTCCCCACTGTCTTTCATTCCTCACAGCTGACAGTCCATCTAAACACACACACCCTGGATCATGAGAGTAATACATATTGTTTGTGAAAGTTACAGATTTTTGAGGGTCATGATACAGGGTGACGCACAAAGGGGTTGACATGTATGAACATGTTTAAATAATGTGCAGCTAGATTTCTGTTAGAATAGTTAGTCATCATCATCATCGTCATCAACCCATCTGATGAGCACTGGAGCTGGATGTGAGCTCGACTGATCTGAGGCTACAGCCCGGATTATCCAGGTCTAACCACATTGATAAGTACTTACTTATGATCTGCTCAGCTCTGCCCAGCTTCTTTTAAGAAACATGCTCATATATCATAAAGACAGAGGCGGCTGTTAGCGTGGGTATGATGTGGGCGTCTAAATAACGAGAGCAGTTGTAGAAGCTGTGCTCACAACCATACATCAGGAGTTTCAAAACATGATCACATGACTGCTTCGCACATAAAGCAGCTTTTCCACGTCATCAATGACCTGTGGTCCATGTCTGTTGACCTCTGTCACTCCTCTAACCAAAGTCACGTTCTTTATTTAGTCTTTGTTCTTCAGAGTAAGCTCTGCAATAAAAACTGTCTCACTATGATAACTTCTGTTTATGTTTCCAAATGTTAAAGACCTGTGAACACTCTGTTTCAGGTTTTAATGAGAGACATCACCACACCTGTTCCCTCAGAGGAGATGAAGAACCTCATTCAAAAGTGTCTGGAAAAGGCAGCTCAGATCAACTACAGTCAACTACTGGACTACGCTCAGATCAAAGGTGACAAAAGCTCTTTTTGTTGTTTAAAGTACCTGTCACATCAAACTCTTGTAATAAATGTGAATGCATTTTTGGAAAGATAACATTAATAACATGTTGCAAAAAATCATGCCTAAATGAAAAATTGATATATTCTCATGTGAAGTAACAGGAAGTGATGTCAAAGAGGAATGTCTGCATGAGAACAGAGCACTGCTACAGTAACCAACAACACAGACTGTAGAGAAGAATCTGTTTAAGTTTATTATGAGTTACTATCAGAGAGATGAAGAAGAGTCAGAGTTGCAATAATGTTGTTTCATTGAATAAAAACCAGAGGGTCTTTTTTCTTAAAGCGTTCCCCTTTGATGTCACTTCCTGTTTCACTCTGAAAGTAGCCACTTTCAAATGAAATCTGCCAGTTATCTGACAAAATGGGTATAATCATGTTTTATGTCAAGTTTCCTAAAAATAAAGATTTTTCTTATATACTCACTATGTTTTATTAGATTATTTTTGTTGTTGGAACTTTTCAGTGGACCCCGAAGAAGCTGCAGACAAACAGCTGGAGGACATGTTGATGTTGGGTGAACTCTGCATTGAAGTCCTGCAGCAGAATGATGAGCATCATTCGGAGGTATTATTTTTATTCTTCTTTATTCAGTTATTGAGACTGTGGCTGAAATAACAGGGCTCTTTTATTTTTCTACACAAATGTCACACAAGATCATTTTCTTTACCAAACACTGGTTTGTATTAATTGTAGAATCAATAAATATTTGTTCTATCCATGTTCTGAATTCTATTTTCCCTCCTGATTGCACAGAAAACTTTTTTAATCCAACCTCTGTGATACCTTTGTATTAGTTCTTTCTTTTTAGTACTTCTGGTGCTGGAGTGTAACTTTGTTCAGTCTTTTTGTTTCTGTGAGTTTCATCAGGAATGTGCTTCAATCTGACATACATGACATCATGTATGTCCCATCTATGTTATATGAAATTGGTCTTTGCAACTTTTTAAAGAGTTTATCAGAAATCATTTTCTGTCTTTTGGTTTGACCAAATTAGACACAAGCATTAACCTCTTTAAACAAGGTTACCTGAATCAATAGTTTGAGTTGATCTAATTGCTACAGATGGACATGGATTAGTTTCCAGGTGGTTACCTTCATAAATAAAAGCAACAGGAAGAGCAGATTAATATCCTGGTGTAATGTTATCAGATAAAGACCTGGGGCCTCATTTATAAAGGATTGCGTGGAAACCATACTAAAAGTGAACGTACGGCCAAAAGGTGAAAATGGCGTACGCAAAAAAAAAATTCAGATTTATAAAACCGTGCGCATGCACACCTTCAAGTAATGTTCCTTTATAAATCACACCTGCGCCTCAGAGTTTGCGCACAAGGTCCCGCCTCAGGTTCTGCCCTCTACACGCCACACTCAACCATAAACGGTCAATGAAAAGTACCTCATGAATGTTAAGGTGCATTTAAATGAGTCAGCTGATCAGTGTAAAAAAAAAAAGCGATTGGTTGGTTCAATTGCGCTCCGTCGTGCGTCTGGAGGACAGGTGCTGACGGTTGCTCACATAAACAAATTGTAATTTGCACAGGATTTCCCTCATTTTGCAGGAATACAGATATTTAGAACAATCACATGGATCTTTTCAAAAACTCAGCTTCAAATTTAGCCTGTAGGACGATAAAAACAAGAAATAAAATTAAATAACCCAACCATTGCCCTGTTTTCACCTAAGTTCACCACTCCACACGTTTCCTCCTGCTTTCCGCTCCAGCGTTATCTGCCTCTGATACCCGTGAGGAATACGGACTTTATAAAGTGAACCTTATTGCTGTGATGTTTCATGTTGAAACTTATTTTATTTCTCTTTTTGGGGAGGGGTCTGTGGGGGTCTTTTGAGGAGGAGGGTGGCCAGGAGAGAGATGGATGGAGATGTGTGAATTTTTAGATTTAAGTTGGTCTTTTTTACTTGAAATGTCCTCATGGCACAGCAGCAGAAGCATAAAAATTACTGTTAATAAAGCTTCTGATAAAGTTGATCTAAATTCAAAGTTTGATTATGAAGTTAAATTAAATATCTGACAGTGATCATGATCATTGTGGCTATAAATCCTCTCTTCACCATCTGTGTCGCAGCTTCCCGTCTCCAAAATGAGTGTAGCATGGGTCAGAGCTGGCGTGAGGGGCCGCACATTTTCACGTCAAGTTTGGATTTTATAAATCCCAACCTTTGCATGAAAAGTGGCGTACGCAAGTTTCTGCGCTCGTTTTGTGTGTACGCAAGCTTTATAAATCCAACCCCTGGACAGGTAATAATCAAACAAACACGTGCTGAGAAACCTCTACAGGTCTAAATCCTCTGTGGCTCGTCTGTCAGATTTCTAAAAAGAAATGTTTCGTTTCTCTTCATAAACTCAGCAATCTTTTTTTCTCATTCTGAGTGGCAGCAACAAAAGTTCCACAAGTCATTTGATCATTTCATTTATATTCTTGATCACTTTTTGCAGCACTCCTCATTTTCTTTCTGAGCCTCAGTTGGCAGCAGTTGCTCTGAAGTGGCAGATGACACGGCGAGTGGTGACATTGCATTAACATCGGCAGCAGAGCCACCATGAAAACAACGCCCACGCCACATATGTGCCCAGCGTCGGATGCCAAGGTGTAAAACTGATCAATCATAGGTGTTGAGATGTGGCGCTTTTATTGGCCTTAAGTGACAGCATGGCGCTCAGGCATCTGTTTCTGTGCTATTAATACCACACCGCGCTCTGCCGCTGCCATGGCAACCAGCGTGTTCGCAGCTTCACATGTGATGTTGACTGTAAGTTAAAGGCTGTTTGTCAGAGCGATGCACAAAGTTGTCACAGTTTTAATTTAGGAATCTTAATTGTTTACCTGGAAAATTTGATTTTCAACAACATGCTCAGTGCCTTATTGCTCATTGCATGTTGATTTTAATTGTTGATGACAGGTTGATATTCTTCACTGTTCATAATACTCACTGCATTTTATAACATCGTCCATGATACACACTACGTTTTACAGTTTATAACTTTGTCTGTGATGATCACTACTTTTTACATTTTATAACTTTATACATAAAACTCACTGCATTTTACAACATTGTACATGATACTCACTACATTTTATATTTTACAACTTTATACTTTTATACACTCACTGCATTTTACATTTTATAACATTGTGTACATGATACTCAGTACTTTTTACATTTTATAACTTTGTACATGATGCTCTACAACAGTGGTTCCCAGGGAGGGCTCATAACCTAGTCTGCTCAGAGTTGTGAAAATATCAATTTATTGTTTGTAAATAAAAATCAACAAAACAAGTCAATTAGAATAATTAAAACTCAGTATAACTCAGTTCCTCTTGTTTTCCTTTCCAAATAAAGGGTGGTAACTATTCACTTTATTTTTTTGTTATTTTAGAAAATAGATAAACTCATCTTTTAGAGGTGGGGAGTAGTGAGGGATTGAGTATGGGGGGGTCAGGTTATGGGAAAAAACTTGGGCCGTCAGAAACTGAATTTTCATCACTTCACTGGAGTTGTGTGTTGTACCCTCCTGCTTTAAACACTCTATTATACCTACCCTCAAGAAGTCAGCCATCACAGGACTGAATGACTACACAGACCTGTTGCTTTGACCTTTGTAGTCATGAAACGCTTCGAGAGACTGGTCCTCATTCACCTGAAGGACATCACCAACCCTCTGTTAGACCCACTGCAGTTTACAGATTTGCAGAGGATGCAGTGAACATGGGACTCCATGTCACCTTATACGTGGATCTTCATCGACTGAATCTGCTTACAGACGGGTGGTCTAACAGGTGGCCTACTGGAGCAATCTCAACAACCTTGAGCTGAACACAGCTAAAACAGTGGAGATGATAGTGGAGAAGAACCCCTCCCCACCCCCTCCCTGCCACCACTCACCATCTCTAACTGACCAATGATGACCATGAAGTCCTGTAAGTACCAGGTCACAACAATCTCCAGGGACCTGAGGTGGGACATCAACATCAACTCCATAACCGAACAAGCTCAGCAGAGGATGTACTTCCTGTATCAGCTGAGGAAGTTCAACCAGCCCCAGGAACTGATGGTGCAGCTCTACACAGTTGAGTCCGTCATCCCCTCGTCCATCACGATGTGGGGCAGCTCAGCCACCAAAGAGGACATTCACAAACTGCATTACATCAACAGGTCTCTGAGAAGACCATTGGTGTTGAGCTGCCCACACTGCTGGATCTGCACAGCTCCAGAACCAGGAAGCGTGCTGAGAAAGTAATTTCAGATCATCACACCCTGGTCATCATCTGGTTCGGTGCCTTCCCTCAGGCCGGCATTTTAGTTAAACAAGATCAGAACAAACAGGCTACAGTTCACTTTCCTGAACAACTGACTTTATTATCAGAATATAAATTCATCTTCTTTCTTTTTTTTTTTGTCATTAACTGCTGTAACCATTACACACGTTCATTATTCTTATTTGAACTCTGAGCTACAACCAAAATCAAATTCCTTGTATAGGTGAGCATACATGGCCAATAAAGCTTGATCTGAATTTGTCTTGTAGGGAACTGTTAGCATTGTTTTAGCAGTGTTAGCATTTGCTTTTGTCTCAGAATGATGATGTCACAACAAGAACTGAGCACCAACAGCAAAGGCTGCGTTCTATTCATAAATTCTTAAATGTAAACTTCAACATTATTGAACATTTAAGATTTAACTTTTACCTTTAGATTTACACATTTTTTTAATTAAATTTAACATTGAGTAAAAATTAGTCAAATCAATCTGCTACATATTTGCAAGCAGGTAATATGTCATTATTAGGGTCAAAGGTTAGGCAGGAAGTAGGTCTATGACGTCATGGTTTTCAGAAGTTTAGGCTGTTCTCACAAGAACACAACCACATCATCAAAGGATTTATTCACTCAGAAACCTGGTTTCAAAAATACTTTCTAATGGCTTCTAAAACACTGTGTGGACCCAAGGCTGAAATGATAAAAAAAAAAAAAATTTTTTTTTTACTTTTATGTATTTATTTTCAAACAAAACATATACAGAAACAAATACCAGAATGTCATTTTTCTATAACTGTTTGAAAAATGAGTACAGTAGAAGTATGAACTAATTTACTCCTGCCCTCTTTCTTTTTATATTTGACTTTTTACAAATTATTCATTATTTAAAGAAAAAAAGAGAAATATATGTATATATGAAATAAAATAATCTGTAATATTAATAATAAAAAAAACAGAACACTTTCTTTTAATCAAACATACATCCACCAAAAACAACTGTTATGTGTTTACATTGTTTCAATCCAACACACACATGCACACATATTTTTTGGTAGTATGGACTTTTTGTTTTTTAAATTTCTTTTCATCTAATAATTTAAAACTCACCATCCTGTCACAGAACATAGCTTTACGACTGGCTTTAAACATAAATGATGCTGTTTTAAATTTAACCTCATCACAAAGTTTCAGTATATTTGACTTCAGAAATAATGTGTTTGTATGATCACAAAACCCTACTTTATAAATAATCCTAATGGCTCTTTTTTATTTGTAAAGTGGTATTAGGTTGCTTTTGTGTGTGTCCCCCCCTAAATTTCCACACAGTAAGACACATATGGCAATACAAGAGATGAATACAGAATCAGCAAAGCTTTATGGTCCAGTATATGTTGGGTTTTTCTTAGTATTGCGCAACTTTTTGCCAATTGTTCGTATAATTTGTGGTTGGACGATCTTTGCCTATCCACAAAATATTGTTTATATTGTATAGGGCTGTTGTGATGTGGATGTTTTTGAGTTTATTTATTGCTTATCTTAGGTTATTTGTTGAATTTAGTAGGGGTGTAACGATACATCGATCTATATCGATTTGAATGGGTAATGATTCAGTTACATCGAGGCAAAAGGAAAATATCGATCTATATTGTCATCATATTATTGATGTGAATTGATATCATATGTCCGTCTAACACAGTCATTGTGTTAGATGGGCATATGATATTGCATTATATCGATCGCAGACTTGGGAATTGAATTGAATCGAAATCATATCGTCACAGACTTTGTGACAGCGAGAAATATTGAATCGTCATCCAAACATATCTATAATATCGTATCGTGATAAAGCTGGTGATTTACACCCCTAGTATTTAGGTGTTCAGTCCAGCCTGTTTCCTCCTCCGTTGCTGCACTGATCTCCACACCTGTTTCTGTTCCTGATTTTCTCAGTTCTTTATTTTTGTGAGTTCCTCCCTTAAGTTGTGGGAGCATTAATGCTCGTTACTGCTTGTGCCCCCAAAGATGTTGTGACAGTAATCTCTTGAAACAAACACTTTTTGTTAAGTTTTGTAAATCTGCATCCTGGGCCATCGATCTCAGAGGACTTATTTTAGTTTCATTTAAAACTACTTTAAATGTTAAGTTCATGAATGTAAGCTTTCAGGCACCAGGTTCTGGTTACATGTCAGAACAAACTGCAGCAGATGATTTGAAGGTAAAACATGTTTTTTTGAATCTTACTGTCTTTTTTGTCTTTTTTCTTCTGCTGTGGAAAGGGAAGAGAGGTAAGTTTTTTAATATCTTTTATTTGTTTACCATGAGCTCAATCAGACATCTTTTTGTAAACCAAAACCTTTTAGTAAATGGATTTATTTAGACTATGTACAGAACATGGCAGACGTCTTGAAAGCTGCCATATCAATGGCAAGTTTTTACAAGGATTGGCCCTCTCAACCCCTGCTTGCTGGGGTTTTCTGAAATATCACATCACCTTTTGTTTTTTAAATAAAAGTTTGTCCTGAGACTTCTGACTCACCCTGTAGACTTCCTGTCACATGTATGAACTTCTTTGAAAGCGGTTCATGTTCTAAAACGTGATTATTATTATTAATAATATGTCTGAAGTACAGGCTACCTGTACATTTTCTTGTGATTCTTCATTTCTTGTAAAATATGCTGAAATGTTTATAGTTTTCAGTTCCAGAAGCAGCATGAAGTAAGACACTGTTGGGTTTAACTGAAGCTGTTTCTGGATCAGTCTGAGCTCAAACTGCACCTGTTTCTATTCCATTAGCTACTCATACACTACACATCTACACAAATAATATAGTGTTGATTATACAACGCAAACACACCCATGGAGTTCAGCTGGTGTGAATCATTTGACTCTTTTTGAGTCCGATTGCAGCACATAGGGGTTATAATGTAGAAAAACCAAAGTGCTGTCTTAAATTCCTTTACATCGAGGTCATTACTTAGACTTTAACACCAAATGCAAATGTTCATTTTTATTTATTTTTTTTAGTTTAGTTTGTGGAGATCAGCGGTCAGACTCACATGAAAAAGTCCTTTTTTCTGATCGGTTGAACAGTCCAGAGAGTCTTGGTCCTGTGTCTTAAAAGGGTCTTGATGACCGAAGTCTGATTAGCAAAAATGACCTGTTAAAAGCAGCAGATGTCTAAATGAAGAGAGGCAGATGTGACCGCTGGCTGCTTTTAAACCAAAACCAGGGCGAGAAGCAGTTTGTAAAAGTACCTGCTTGATTTATTCTGTCTAAAGAGCATCAAGGCTCCAGCAGACCCAGATCAGTCTGCTTCAGGTGACCTCTGCTGTTGGCTGTTAAAGGACCTTCAGGAGAAAAGTGCAACCAGCTTTAAATCCCCTCCTGGTGTCCTGGGGTCAGTTTTCTCTTCCATGGCAGCCGCAGAGATGTAAGACTTGTAAAAGAAAAATGACGAGTGGCCTTGAAGAAGGAATCATCAGGCGTTAGAAATCTGTCTTTTCAGTTTGTTACTCCAGTCAACAAACAGCATTAAAACACCCTGATGATTCATGGTCTTCTTCAAAACATCCATTTCAATAACAGCTGCTGGTAAATAGCTGCTAAAATACACACAGTCACCAACACACACGGTAATGACACAAATGAGGGTGGAAAAATTATTTTCAATAAGTCGAAGTTGTTTTTGCTGCTGCTTCAGAACGAGCAGAGCATTCTGTATCACAGGAAAGTATCAAACTCAGGTGAAGAAGTGAATGTTTAAAAGATTCCAACAGTGAGGTTTACATTAACATTTAAATTAAAGGTGAAGAATTATCACAGCTTCTGACAGCAGAAAATACCATTTATTATTGTTCTTCACAGATGCTGAAGGATTTAGAGGTTTCATTGTTTGCACAAAAAATTATTTCTAACAACTAAAAAAAACTAAACTTCAAACTAAATAATGGGCCTCATGCAAGAACATTTTTGTATTCTTATCCTAAATTTCTCTTACTTTTGTTCGCATGAAGGGTTCTTACGAACATGCCACATCAGATTCAACAAACACTTCTATCTGCAGGAAAAGTGTGTAAATGAGCAGCGTAAACTTGAATAATGCCACCTGTTCGTATTCAGGTGCTCGTGCTCGAGGAGAGGAAATTAACATAATTACCGCCCCAAAAACACCATATAAGACTACGTTTCCTGCCCCACATACCAGGAAGTGTTCGTTCATGAAAATGACAGTGAAAAGTAAAGTGAAGAACTTTACGAGTTCAGAGACTGAAGTCCTGCTGTCAGAGATCAAGAAAAGAAAATCTGTCATTATTAACAGCATCAGCTGACCTGCTAAAGCAGAGAGATGAAATGACGACTGCTGTTAATGTCGTGTCTCCTGTGGCTCGTATACAGTCACAGAAATAAAAATTTAAATCATATTCATCTCTCTGCTCCAGTTTTTTTTCTTTTTTCTTGGTCAAATATTTTTATTTCAAGTGTAAAAAACTGTGTTAAATAATTTTCATTTATTCAGAAGAGCCACACCGATGTGCCAGTCACGGTTCTGAATAAAGCATTTTAAAATGTCTCCAAAATATATCTGACACTTTAGAGAAAATGGCAGAGCTGATGTGCTGAGTCAATCTCAACAAAATAAAATTTGATAAAAAATAACATAATCTATAAAGTTCATTATATACTGAGACAAATTAAACTTTTAAATGAATGCATAATTTAAGTTGGTTTGTATTTTGAGGATTTCATATTAATATTTTAGTGTTATACAACACCATTATTAGCCAATTTATTTTAATTTAAACAATTTATATTGTTAGTCTACATTGTTACATTTAAAATTATAATTCTAATTCAAACAGAATAGCCTATTGTCAATAAAGTTATTAGTGAAGAAAATCCATCTGGATAACAGCAGACTGACTACACGTAAAATATATGACAGGTCTGGACCACACGTTAATTTTGTTCGTATCTGAAAAAAAATCTTAGAATACGAGAAAATTGGTGAATTCCACAAGTTCTCTTAAATCACTCGTACGCACAACTTAAGAACAAATCTGTTTGTTGGAACGGTTCTTGCATGAAGCCCATTGGCACTGAAACGTTTTTTGGTCAGCTTTGAGTCTTAAATTAAACCGTTTTCTTTTTCTTTCTTTAAACACAGCAGATATAAAGTAAATGAGTTATATTTAATCTCATTTTGAGGTTAGTTCAGTCGGACCCCTCCTCACATTTTATCACTGAAAACCCAAAGTGTGTCTGTTAGTGTGTTGGCTGTAAGCACTGTTGTTTGTTCTGCTTACAGCTCATGAATGTGTTTTTGTCTCTCAGGCATTCTCCTGGTGGTCTGACCTACTGGCAGACCACGCAGAGGCCTTCCTCTGCCTCTACAGACAGAACCTGGACTCAGCTCTGCAGGTCCAGCCTGCTGACTCCTGGAACACCTTCCCCTTGTTCCAGCTTCTCAACAACTTCCTGCGAACTGACCGTAAGACTTTGGTTTGTTTGTTTGTTTGTTTGTTTGAAACACTCGCTGGATGAAGGTAAATGTGCAGCAGAGCTCCTGCTGGAGCTCACCAAAAGAAAAGCACAGAACTATATCCAGTCTATGTATTTTCAGAATGTTTATAGAGAAGTTTTATTTTACAGCTTGAGATTGATGTTAATATTAAAACTAGAGGTGTTCAAATAACAATTTTTCTAAAACCAAGTACAAGTACTTCAGTTTGGGTACTCGCTGATACCAAGTACTTACTGAGTTAGAACTTAAACATTACATGATGATTATATTAACACATTAGAACCTGGTACTGAATGTGATACATATCTGAAGTGACCTTTGTCTGAACATTGCATTACATCAGACTTTTACATCAGTGAGGTGGAGCTGAGGGATTGATAAAGACCCTAACCTCGAGTTATTCTGTTTAAATCTTGTAGCTCCACATGTCTTCAGTTACAGAACAGAAGTCCAGTTGTTTTGTCTTTTTTCTTTTAATTTTTCATGTCCTGGATGACATAACATATGTCGGATCGTATGGATGCTACAGTTCCTCAGTCTGTATTTTACTTCCAGCTCTTGGCTTCGTTCCAAAAATAAAATGCTGCACCGGAGCATCCGGTCAGAGTCGGGTATAAATACTGAACTAGACAAGCATGTCAGACAATTATCTGCTCTGATTGAACAACTTCTTCAGAATCCACTTGCTAACATGTAGCATCCATGTTTAGCTAACTCTGTAAACAGCGAGCTGAATGGGACAGCATGTCATTTTCTGCTCATATGGGTCACATTTAATTTCCCTCTGGGATCAATAAAGTATTTTTGAATTGGATTTTGAATTGAATCGACGGCATAAAGCGTTCAAACTGGAGTCTGATGAAGGTCACATTTTAAAAAATGGTATCAGTTCCAGGTATCGAGGCATTTTGAACAAGTATAAACAAATTTAAAACTGCTGGCTTCGGGCCTGATATTGACACCAATGTCTGTATCAGAACACCACAAATTTAAACCCAAGTGTTAACAAACTTTAAATGTTTTAGAGTGTGACACTGTGTCTCAATTCATGGATTGCAACCAACGTAGACTGCAGTCAACATGAGCCGTATCGGCTTCATAAACGGCTGTGAAATGAGATGGTCTAGTCTATGGAAGACGCATGTTTGTGTGACCACCAGCTGCCTCGTTACCACGGTGATACGTTTTATATCACATCGCTTCAGTTATTTTTTCAAGGTATAACTTCACAAAATTGACTTTTAATAAAAAAACATTGCAAATAAATATATAAAAGCATTAATAATTTGGGTTTAGCTCCAGTATCCATTCTTATAACGGCATTTTATTTAACATCTCATAACAACAAAAGTTTCTTTAGCTCAGTGATGAGTTTCCAAACTCAAAAAAAATAATAACTCAGTCGTAAAAGTAAAACAAAACCTTTGTTTTATAAAAGTCTTTGTTTTTCTGTTTGATTTGCTGACAGTGCATTGAAGTCTGGAATACTGTCGGCCGGTTAGGATACTCAGATACAGCCAACGTTTTCAGGGTTTTGCCAGCCACATGAGTAGGTGCCTACGAATTGGGACAGCCTATGACTGTTTGTTTCTATTTTCATGTGAAACATGAGGAAAACTTACCGTTATGTAGTTTTTTTTCTAAAAGACTTTATTAAAACACCCGTTTTTAATTTCTGTGCTGATATCACTTTTTACTTTACTAAAAGATAAAAATCAAAACGCTTTATTTTACATTCTGTGTGTTTCACAAGTTTTACACAAGTGCCCAAATATACCAGTTAAATGGAATTAAAGAAGAAAAGTGAAGATATTTCTGTAAATATTGTACTCCATCTGTCAGCAGAGCTGATCATCAGTTTATCTCGTTCAGCTCTGTGCTCCTCACAACCTGAAGGACTTCTGGGATTTTAGTTTTTACCAAATTAATAACAAACACTGAAACTTTTGTAACGGACCAGGAGATATGTTAAGAACAAGTGACCAACACACACTCACAGAAGGTCCAACTAGAAGCTGGTGCTTCAAATTTAAAGAGGAGTTTTAGTTTTTTTGCTAGATTTATTAAAAAAAAACTTTTAAATGTCACATTCTTTTGTATATTAGCTTTGATAAATGTGTTGATTCTTTTGTTTTTGGGTTTGTAGTCTCTTCACGTTTTAATTTGGAGCGCTTCAATTCCTCATGAATTTGTCTTTTTTTAGACTCCAAATGTTTTCCAGAGAGCTGAGGTCAAGGGAAACTCAGTCTTTCCTCAAATGGACTGATTGATGCGAAGTGGGAGCCTCGGATAAACAATGAACCAGAGGATAAAAAGGAAATATTTAGTCAAGTTCTGAATAGAGAGGCATCAAACAAAGCAACACTCAGCAGGATTTCAGAGTTTAGAAAGTTGTTCTTAGAGTGAATGAAAGTCTTTAAATGTCACAATAAAATTAAACGTCTGCTCCGAATGTGCAAAAATAAAAAAACTGTTAATAAACACAAACATAATGTAAAACACCAAACATGACAGGGTTAAACTGGGGAATGTTGCAGTGAGTTTAAAGTGATGACAGCTCTGAGGAAAAAACAGTTTTTAATATTTTTTGTTTGTTTGTTTGTTTTACGTCAAGGTCTGAAGATTGTGAAAGAAAAGAAAGAAGCTAAAAAGTGACTGTAGAAGCTGAGAAACGTAGTTTCACTCTTCATATTTGATTTGACTAATGGAATCAAATCTGGGCTCGCTGAATTCTCCTCGAGCTGTTAGTCGGACGTGGCGCTTTGTCTCGGAGCCAGAAAAGATTTGGCGCGATGGGAGGCGTTATTTAACATGGCTGATGCCCAAGTACTTCAGCTACAGTAACAGACAGGCGGGCAGATAGACAGACAGCCCAAGGGCAATGCTGGGAACAAAAAAACTTGATTCATTTTGTGAAGAACCCACAAATCTATTTTTTGTGGCACATATCTTATATTCTCTCTAATTACCATCTTCTCTTCGTGGCGTAATTATTCCAAGTGTCACAACATTAACCGTCTTGAATTGGAGCGTAATGAGGCAATAGAAAAAGACATGAAATGGACCAGGAAGAAAGAGTTTTTACTGTTTGCACAAATGAGGTTTTCCCTCTGGTAATTATGAATAAAGTGAGACAAAAGGGATTCTATTAAAATCAGTTCCATAAAATTGAAAAACAACTACATTTGATTGACAAATGAGATTGTGCCAATTTAAAATTTTCTTCTACTTTTAAAAAGTTTTTTTTTATTTTAAACAGAATATCAGCAGTGAGCCGTCAATTGAGCTCAGGTGAACGGTTGAGTATTTTCTATCCTTTGGTTGTTCTGCAGATTATTTAAATGCTCACTTGATTGTCAGCATGTGAAGGCGAACAGTTATGTGGGAGGCAAGTCCTTCTCTCTGGAGGGCAAAAAGGCTAGTGTTAATCATGGTGGAGCGGAGCGGGAGGAATTAAAACTAATGAAGTCCTGGGAGACTTGTCTTATTCTCACCCAGCTCTCCTTCTCTTTGTCTCCTCTTGCTGTTGATGTCAGTGTAAAGATTTATTTCTCTCCAAACCCTCAGTCAGGATCAGGAGGTGTGAACGGTACACCTCCAGGCCAGCACCGGTCCATCTCCTGGGCCAGATCTGGTCTGCAGACCTTACATGTAGTTTACAGTGTTAATTTATATAAAAATTATAATTAAATTCTTTGAGTGAGGACATTAGAATGCAGATGTTTAGTGTCAGTAACAATAATTATAATTTTACTGATATACTCTATTACAGCCATTGACTTGTTTCCTGTTCTGCTGACTCGTTCAAAATGAAACTCTTCATGGTTTTGAAGGTGGGCAGTCTGTGAGCCTCATATTTTCTCACATATTTTGAGTTAAAGTTTGAAAAAGGGCTTCACTCCATCTCAGTCATTGAACAAAACAGATTTAAATTCTTCACAGGAAAAATGAAACAGAAAGCATTTGTCCAGTCTGGGTTAAAATAGAAGCTGCCTTTCAATCTCAGTTTGTCAGCCATGATGACTTTTTTCAGTGGAAACATCACATCACGTTGGAAATAATAGATATATTTACAGTATTCAAATATTATATTATATACAGGCTATGGTCATATTTTTACACGTCTTAATAATTCATGAAAATAATATCCTTATGCTTTAAAAAAAAATGTTGTGGCAGTGCTTCAACTCCACACTCAAATGATTTCACATTTTAACTCCACATGCAGAAACACAAAAACTCTTCCTCACAGTGCGCACAACAAACTTTGTAGTTTTTGGAACTTTTCCAGATCTGGAAATATCAGTATTTTGAGCTGTAAGAATAAATAGTTTGTATGATCCCTGTAACTTGCATTGTGAATAATACAAACTGTGAATGTAATGTTTTATAGCTTTGGCCCCAGATTTCCACACGATGACTTAAATAAGGTGAAAATGGTGAACAATGGAGGATATAAAGTGATGTCCGATCTAATACTGCTGGCCTTATTCAGTGCTGCGAAGCTTCATGAAATACGCTTAAATAACCAAGTCTGCAATTACCCCGAGAAATCTGATTTCACTCATTTGTTCTATATCAACCCCATTTATTCGAATCGTTATTTGTATATTATTTTTTATGTATGTATTATTTCCAAACAACATTGTTTTAGTTTTATTCAAATTTTGTGATAATTTGTTTCCATCAAACTAAATCTTAAATTTATTCATTTCAGTCATCATTTCATCTAGTAAATTCTGAAAACCATCAGCAGAACAAAAAAATCCTTGCATCTTCAGCAAACTGTACCATTTTTTTTTTTTTTTGGAAACATTTGGAAACATTGCAAATGTCAATAATGTATAAAAAACAGTTTAGGGCCTAAAACAGACCCCTGAGGAACGCCACAAGCAATATTCAAGCATAAAGAGCAACAATAGTTTGACTTCACAAATTGTTGCCTTTTTCTTAAATAACTCTTAAACCAATTTAAAATTACCCCGCTAGTTCCATAACGTTCCAAACTGGAAACATCACACCACGTTAGATTTGTTACTCTAAAAACTGAAAAAGTTGTTCTGCCTGAAACGTGTTACTGTAAATGCTAGAAAATGAGCTCAAGTCAAAATTCAGTCATTTGAGTCTCACTGTCTCCTGCTGCCCCCCAACACCCCTCCCCCCTACAGCTCACCTGTGCAACGGGCCGTTCCACAAACACCTGCAGGACGTGTTTGTCCCTCTGGTGGTGCGGTACATCGACCTGATGGAGTCGTCCATCGCTCAGTCCATCCATCGTGGCTTTGAGCAGGAGACCTGGCAGCCTGTCAGGTGAGGATCAGCTCCAGTCAGGGCTGCTTCAGCTGATGCTTGGGTCACAAAGAGTCAAATTTTTAGCTGTTATCTGTGTGACATACATTTATTTTTAAACTCTGTTGGTTTAGTTTTGTTAATTTGCAGGTCAGAAAAATATTGAGCTTTGAATTTGAGATTTTTGTAGATTAAAGGTTTTTGTGAATATCTACACATCTTTTGTTTAAACACAGCTTTTATATTATGTTTTCACCACTTTAATGTAGAGCTGCCTTTTGTACTGTTGTTTAATGTTGTTTAGAAATGTATAAAGTTCAAAATGAAAACTATTATAAAATATATAGAAATCATTACACTCTCCTGTGGATTCTAGACAATTTATCACTCTGGGATCTTCATGGTAAAATAAAATAAATTGCCTTCATTAAAATGAATAGGGACACCTTTGAAGTGTTCACTGATAATTCATGTCGTTTTGATCATGCTTCTGGGTGGTCATGTTTATGTTTCTCTGAAAAAAATTGTTGTGTTAAGTTGTTTTATGCTTAAAGGAAAGATCGTGTAATACGAAATGTTTTCAGGGGAGTGGGCGGGGCTTAAAGTCCTACATTACTAGTGTGCAGACTCTGTAAACCAGGTGCAACAAGAAGAGAAGACAAAGACTCAGTTTAGTAATTTACTACTTGTCTGTGAATCCTTTGAAATTAATATTATTATTAGTAATAATAATAATAATTATTATTATTATTATAGGAGCTCCTAAAATCAGAGCTGATGTTTCATGAGATATTTTGCTAACAGACACAGTTGACTCCAGTACATTGTGTGCACACAAACAAAAACATTATCACCCTTTACCATCAGCCCTGGATATTCCTTGTAATGACAAACAGCAGCTCAGATTAAATGCATGTTTAAAGTTGTTTAATGATAATAGATTATTCTGTCTGTAGCAGAGAATCAACAGAATATTTGTCAGGGTTTCATAAAACAAGATTTTTTCTTTAGCACATGAATTTCATGATCTGTCAGATTGTTTTTCTGCATTGACACAAACACTGGGCAGCAGAACAGAATGAAGTTGATCTGAATGTAGAGCATGGACAGACAGCACATGTTTTAGATATTAAATGATAGAAGAGAAAAACGTTTTTCTGTTAATGTTGGGGTGTTTTTTTAAAGAAAGGAAGAGGACGGTGTGATTTTGTCTAATGTGTTCAATAATGGTTGCTTTCACTCTTTCATGATTTGTTATGTTTTTTATACTTTTATCATGTTTCCTCATCACACGACCTGGTCTTGGTCTTGGTCTTGGACTCGGACTTGGATCTGGCAGGTCTCTAACTAACAATCTAGCCAGTGTCCCTCTTCCAAAAGTCCCCAGCCTTTCCTTAACATTACCACAGATGCCCAGCTTCTCTGCACCGGCCTGGATGGGACCTCTGTGTGAGAACACGTATGTATGGTGCATTATGGGAAAGGACTCTGAGACCCTAATGGTCCTCCAAGGTTTAGATATTTGTCCCTAAAATAATAGAAAGATTTATAAATTTTGTTTTTAATTTAGAAATTATTAATTTCATTAAAAATAATTATATACACAAGAGAAAACAAAAACATACAATCATTCAAATACATTGAAAGGCAGCAGAAGAAGAATAAATCTTACATCTGCCCCTTTTTTATCCCCAGAATATGTTTAAGTAAAAGTAAATTCAAAAACAACAGAAAGATTTGAATGTGCCAATTTAAAATCTTAAAGCTAGTTTGGCTTTTCCTTCTTTATTCCAGTGAGATGTTAGGTTTGTCAGACTTACATATTTATGAGCTAATAACTAATACAGAACATTAAACTGCTCCAGATTTCATGTCAGAACATTAAAGATATGATATTTAAGTAATTTCTGTCTAAAATACATCAGTAGTTAGTACCTTATAATGGGTGACATCAGTCACAGAACATAGATTGTAAAGAACAGGAAAAAAGTCTTCCTCAAGGATAGAGTTACAGTTAGCCAAACCAGGGCTAACATCCTTAAAACTCCAGGAGGAGAATACTAAGACTGGCTGTGGTGCTGCTCTGGAATAAACTTCTGTTTTCCACAGTCTGTCTTCAACATTTTGTTGTTTTCAATAAAACGCTCTCACACTGTCCTCTGAAAGGCTTTGTGTTGTGTTCTGTCAGTTTATCTCTCATCTTCTTTGTTAGCAGACTGTTCAGTCTTGGCATACAATATGGATGATACTACTGCTAAATGTTCCACTTCAGCACTGCAGTTAAAACATTCACAACTGGAGAGGAATGTCTGGGTTTTTGTACTGAACCTTTTGCCTCAACGACCCAAACACGGACGGACTGACGGATGGACGGATGGATGGATAGATAGACGGATGGATGGATAGATAGACAGATTGATGGACTGATGGATGGATGGATGGATGGATGGATGGATGGATGGACTGATGGATGGATGGATGGATGGACTGAGTGTATTGACGGATGGATGGATGGATGGATGGATGGATGGATGGATGGATGGATGGACTGACTGGATGGATGGATGGATGGATGGATGGACTGACTGTATTGACGGATAGATGGATGGATGGATGGATGGATGGATGGATGGACTGATGGATGGATGGATGGATGGATGGATGGATGGACTGACTGACTGTATGGACTGATGGATGGATGGATGGATGGATGGATGGATGGACTGACTGACTGACTGTATGGATGGATGGATGGATGGACTGACTGTATGGATGGATGGACTGATGGATGGATGGACTGATGGATGGATGGATGGATGGATGGACTGACTGACTGTATGGACTGATGGATGGATGGATGGATGGATGGATGGATG
>JARVJO010000002.1:25089541-25118643 GCA_031762555.1 Cynodonichthys magdalenae
TTTCTAATTTTAGTGATATTACGCAGGTGGAAGAAGGCAGTCCTGGTAACATTTTTAATGTGGGGGTTAAAAGACATGTTCTGATCAAAAATATGTCTGAAACCTCCAGCATGAACTGTGGCGGGTGATGAGCATTTCTTTTTAGGATTGCTAGACTTTTAATTCTTTAAACATATGAACATCCCTGTCTTTCGGCAGCACCCTCTGCACCCCTTCTTCCTGCAGCATTATTGATGTAAGAAGCGTCAGACGTAGAGAACGTGACGTGTCTGTGTGGACCAGCTGATGATGACTTGTGGAGTAATGTGTTAGAGACATGGCTGTAAAACGTAAATGTGTTTTGTTTTGTCTTTTACTCTGGGAGAAGACGAACTGGATCTCGGTTTGAATCTTGTGCTCCGACCAATCAGCAGCTGAAGGGATTGTGCGTCCCGTCTGTAAACCTGCTGAAGGACTGAATGTGAAACAAGCAGGCAGCTCAGCAGACAGAAATCATTAGATTATAGTTAGTCTGTCTAATTGTGCACCGCTTTTGTTAAATAAAAGTGTTTTAAAGCACATGCAGGGTTTGACTCTTCTTTATAATCAAACAGATCAGCTGATGATGAAACACTTCACTTTTAATGTGACCACTTTAGTATAAAGTACTTGTACTAATTAACATTAAATCATTCATAATATGCAGAATATTTGAACATTAGGTTTAAATGTCCAGTATTTCTCTGTTTTCTGCCACATTTGGCTCCTGAGCTTCAGACTAAAATAATTTGTGAGGCGTCGCATCAAACTGAGGATCAAGTCGCAAAGTGGTCCTGATGTGGACAAACAGTGTTTTGGGTAAAGCATTTGCAACAATTGCATTTTGTCAAAATATAATAATCTATGGATCGTTTCATTGCATAATATGATTTTAAATATTTTTTGAAGTAGTAGCTGCAAAAAATAAAATGAATTGGAGCAGAAAAGCTTTAAATTTTTTTGTCATTTTTCCTGCGAGCTAGAAATTAATTTTTCTTTCCAACTAAATCTTAATCACTAAATATTGTTTGAGGTCTCCTTTTTATTGTGATGTCAAACATTTCTCATTAGAATAAAATAAAAATCGGATTCAGAGCAGATATTAGCATAAAATTAGCATAAAGGTGAGTTTTCCTGATTAGGAAAACAGACGGAGGCATATCATGAACTCAGGGTGATCAGGAGTCAAGATAGCTTGAAGCAGGAATCTGAAAATTAACTCATGTCAAACTGTCCATATTTTAAATGTATTTGTCAGTATTTTGATTTTGAAAAACACATCTTGATGTGATCAGATTGTGTTGTCTTTCAGCACAGATCAGTGCAGGAATACATGTTTACCCAGCACACCTTCCTGCAGCTCTCATGACTAATTTATATTCAGATACATCAGTTTGGAGCAGCCCTCCTTCAATAAGAATCTGGGATTTGACTCCATCAGTCACATGACCATGTGCCCCTGAGCAAAACACTGAACCCCTCTGATGTTCCTGTGAATACAACCTGAAACATTGCTAACACTGCAACAGCATTTAGAGAGTACTTGTATTTGTTACCTTATAGAAACATTATACACACCTTGTTAGGACCAATAGTCCTTATGGGGACCAAAAATCAGCCCTAATCTGGTGGACCTCCATTTTTTTAGTTGGGGGTTTGGTTCAGGCTAAAGAAATGAATGGAAGTCAATGAACGGTCTTACCAAGGATATAAATACAAACCTGTGTGTGTAAATGAGGCACAGATTGTGTTGAAGCACTGTGAGCGCCCTGGTTGGCTCAGGAGGCTCTTTATAAAAACAGTTTATTTACCACATGGTTGTAGAAATCTAAAACTGGACGTATATGACCCACGGGCTGCTCGTTGAATCGGCCCGTGTCAGAGAACCACTGTAGACTGCAACAGAAGCTTTACATGACAAAAGCAGAAGAGAAGAAGAAACTTGATGCACCGCGAGCCGACAAACCAGCCTGACACAAGAGCACCGACCCAACAGAACCAAAGCAGAATCAGAACTGTGACGTGTTCCAAGTGAATCAACTTCTTTTCATTTTCACAAATGTTTTTATACTGCCTGTAGATAAATCTGTCCTCACATCAGCTTCTATAATAACATCTACTCTGTTACTATTATTATTGTTGTTGTTGTGGTGAATTCTTCCAGTGTTTTTACAATTTGTACAACCTTTAAAATTTAAATTAAAGAAAAACAAAGAAGATATATTTTTATACCAGTTCAAATCATTTCGAAATATAACAGCAAGTAACAATGTTTTAAATGTAGAAAGCTG
This sequence comes from Cynodonichthys magdalenae, assembly GCA_031762555.1. Classification (NCBI taxonomy): domain Eukaryota; kingdom Metazoa; phylum Chordata; class Actinopteri; order Cyprinodontiformes; family Rivulidae; genus Cynodonichthys; species Cynodonichthys magdalenae. Next base: position 25,091,851 of record JARVJO010000002.1, read on the forward strand.
ATAATAAGCAGAAATAATCAATTGTGTTTTTATTTAATTTGGTTTAAAGATTTTCATTTTCTAATAAAATATAATAAGAATATGATTCTAAAAACAAAGCATTAAAAATGTTAGAAATGATTTAATAGACTAATGAAATATAATCAGCAGGTGAGCTTTTTTAAATGGATGAAATTATTAAGAACATAAAAAAAAAGAAAACTGAATAATCAGTTATCCGTATTATTGTCATTATTATTATTATTATTCATCCATTTTCTTTAACCAGAGTACCTGGAGAAAACCCACCTCTGCATGGAGAGAACTTGTAAAGTCCACACAGAAAGACTGCAGGCCGGGAGACAAACCTGAGACCTTTCTGCTGTGAGGCCACAGCTAACCACTGCTTCACTGTGTCAGTTATTATTATTATTATTAGTAATAGGATATTTATTCAAAAATAAAATACAGAAAAAACTATAAATACAACCAGTCAAAAACTGTGACATTAGGAAGAAAATTTGGATTCATTTTTTCTTCAATTTTTATCTTGTTCTGATAATAAACTAAGATCTGTTTTATTTTGAGCTTAATTGTAGAAGTTTTTAGCTACTAAAAGTTTTTTTCAAAATAAAGCAAATTATGTAAAACAGTTGAAAACCATATAGATTATTTTTGTAAATAAAATGTGAACATTATTATTTATTTTATTATTATTATTTATTATTATTATCAATATTATATTGTTATTTATTTATTGTTTATTATTTTTTATTATTATTATGTTTTTGTTGGATAAATAATATTTGAGGCCTTCGAGGTACGCGAGGTTAAACATTAATGGGTTATTTTAGTTTTTTTAAAAAAAAAAAAGAGAATTAAAAGGAACTGAAGTAAAAAGTGAAGCAGCTGAAGATGAGACTTACATCAGTGGCGGGAAAAGGCGCGGGCCGGCGGGTGTGCGCGTGCTGCGGAGGAAAGACTTTATTTTCATCAGGTTTTAATCTGAATAATGAGAGTCCGCAGCGGTTCCTGTGGAGCTGGTTTGGGCTCTAACCCAGTCGGTTCTGGGTCCGGTGGGCCCGGTCCCTGCATCCTGCTGTCCGGTGAGGCGCCGCTCCGCAGCGGAACCGAACGGTTCGGTTTCTGTTCGACAGAAAACTGATTTCGAGGCCACGAGACTGAGCCAAATATCTGTTTCCTTCCTGTGCCCTGGGTTCACGCGCATCACGCGCGCGCACACACACCTCACCGACCCCCTGCGGCTGCCGCGCGTCCTCCGCGTCCACATCCAAAGTGATGTCACGCGGAGCCAGAAGAGGACTTGAGATTTAGAGTTGCTTCCAGTTGGAGCAGGTGTCCTGCCAAGAGTGGAGTCCTTCCTCCTCCTCCTCCTCCTCCTCCTCCTCGCGCGCACAGACCGGCGGAGTGGCATTGAACACATGATGTAGTTTCTCCTGTCTGATCGGAACCACCAGCAGGTCCCGGCTCTCCACACGCGCCTATCGAGCGAGCCGCGGCGTCAATAAGCGGAGCTCCGGAGGGGGGTGGGGGTCCCCGGCAGGAGCAGCACCGACCCCCGGCTCCCCGCCAACACTTTGCAGCTGGACCGGTTGATGCCGAGGTGATGGACGGTTCTTTGTGCCGCCCAGCGGGGGTCCTGGGCTCGCCCCTGCCCGCCGGGAGCCAGCCCGCGGCCTCAGACATGCTCAGCTCCGGCGGCGGCGGCGGTAAGCCCCTCGCCTTCTCCATCGACCGGATTATGGCCAGAACCCCCGAGCCCAGGTCGATACCGCTCCCCACCTGGTTCCAGCCCACCCCCGCGGGGAAACCTGACGCGTGCCCGTCCTCGCTGCACTGCATGATCCCCCTGTTGCCGCTCGGATACGAGGCGGGCCACCGGCTCAGCATCACCGGCCTGGACCCGGGACACCTGGACCCGGCCTCTCTCCCGGGCCCTGCGGACTTTTTCGGATTCGGGTTAAACTCGGCGGGCCAGCAGGAGGACTCCTCCGTGAGCCAGTCCGCGGGCCAGTACAAACTCTTCAGACCCCGGGTGGTCAACCAGTCCCCGCTGCCCACCGTGGGCGCCGTGTGCTACCTGAACTGCGGCGGGGACGGCGGGGGGCCCTGCGCGCCCCCGGCCGGCCTGGTCAACCTGCACCCGATGGCCTCGTACCTGCTGAGCGCGCGCCACAAGGTCCTGATGGCGGAGAGGAGCAAACCGGGGCTGCCGCAGTCCGGGGTCCAGGCCTTCAAGGAGCTGTCCCCGGGCCAGATCCAGCACTTCATGAAGGAGCGGGACCACATGTTCAAGGGCTCCGCGGGGGGAGCCCGGATCAGCGGCCCCTGTCCCAGCAGCAAACCCAAAGTCTTCACGTGTGAGGTCTGCGGGAAGGTGAGTTATTATTATTATTATTATTATGATTATTATTATTATTATTATTATTATCACTGATGTTTTTATTTTGTATACTAAAAGGTCTGTGTAATATTAGTGTTTTTTTGTTATTGCTTGTTTTATTTTATTATAGTAGTAATAACGCTGTTAATAATAATAATAATAAAAATAATAGATTTTAAGAATAATACAATTAAACATCGTTCAGTTCAGATAGTTCTGTTGCCAATTTTTTAGCAGACAAAAACACCAGAATAAAATAAAATATATATATTTTTAAAACAGAGGCCTTTCTGGAAGAGTCCACTTCTTGTTGGAGACACTTTTATTCTAAAACACGATAAACTAAATGATTTATATTTGCTTTGCTTAATAATGAAATTATATTTAATAATTTATTAATGAGTGGATGTTTTCTACAGCGAGGTCGTGAATAAAACGCAGTTTCTGTAAACTGATGAGACAAAATGTTTATATTTAAATTTATTTTTATTTGATTTAATCTAGAATTTCTTCTTTAATTGATCCGATAAAAACATTCGATTTTATTGAGGTTTTATGGTAAAACATTTATTAAATAAATAATTTAGACTGAGTTTTGTCCTTCAGATAACTTCAAGTGCAGATTTTAGTTTTAAGGTTTCTGATCATCTAACTGAGCTTCAGCTGTGATGAAGGAGGAAGAAAAACTGCTTGTTGGACCAGGTGTCTTCATGTCCTCATGTCCTTTTATAAACGAGGTTTTCATTAGAATACATTTACCTGATTAAATATATTTGTTCAGAAACCGATATTTTAGTTAAAGTTTAAAAAACGTATAATTTTTTTATTTTAACATTTTTTTAATCTTATTTTAGATTTTTAGAATTCTTGTTTAAAAAAAACACTATTTGACGGGTGTCAATTTTTATTTATTCACTTCTTAAAACGAATGAATTTTTTATTTTTTTATTTTTTTGTATTTTTTATTTTAGAAAAAATCTAAATTTTTTTTTGCATATTGCAAATAAATAAATAAATAAAACAGTTTATTTCAATAAAATAAAAATCAATGTGTGTTGTCTCAGCGTGATCTGTCTCACCAAGTTTTCTGTTTGATATAATAATGTCATATAATATAAACTCATTCAAACTACTATTATTATTATTAAGCTAACATTTTATATATAAATAAGTTATTACTTTTTTGTATATTTCTTTATTTTATGTTTAACAGAGAAATAATAATAAATAGTTTATCTACTATTATTTAACCAATTAAATCTCATAGATTTTCATTAAAAAATTTACTTCTGAGTAAAATATCAAAAAGTGTTTTAAGGTAAAATCAATCTTGCTGATTTTACTCATGTTTTTTCTTCAATTTATCGGCAAATGTAATATACAAAAATGTATCTACTAAAAAAACAACAAAAATAAATAATAAAAATAATAATAATAAAAACAAAGCATTGTGGTTTGTGTGTCTCAGGTGTTCAACGCTCACTACAATCTGACGCGCCACATGCCTGTGCACACAGGCGCACGGCCCTTTGTGTGTAAAGTTTGTGGGAAAGGTTTCCGTCAGGCGAGCACGCTGTGCAGACATAAAATCATCCACACTCAGGTGAGCTGCAGACACTTCTTCATCATTTATTACAACAAAATATTCATTTCTCATTGATTTTAACGTGTACTTTTATGGGGTTAAAGTGAAAACGCTTGAGGCAGGATCTGAAATCTTTGTTTCTGATGTTGAATTTCTTGTTTGCAAGATGAAATCTGGCATAAAAAGAACAAATTACTCAATCCAAAAACAACAAACCCACTATATATATGAAACAACCAAGAAGAAATCTCTCTCAGAAAATGAAAAATTCTAAATTCTTTCTGCAGGACTCAAACACAAACATTGTGTTTTCTTCTGCTCACTCTTCAGTGTATTTTTTAATCAATTAAAAATAGTTATAAACAATTTAAAACATTTTTCTCTGTTTTCTAAATTTTGCTGAAAAACATTCTCTGATAAATTTAAGGTCTAATGAGCACTGAGGCATGGAAACAGCTGGGCTATGTTGAACAACGTGGACTAAAAACAGATGTGATGGGAGGGGTGAGACAGGACCCAGGATGCAGACTGGACTCAAGGACTAGATATTAAAACAGTTTATTAAAAAAAAAAAAACTGACAGAGCAGCAAAACTAGATCCAGAAGAAACAAAGACACAAGGAGGGAGACAAACAGGTCTGAAACCCATGATGAGACAGACAGGGACAGATGAGACTAATTAATACAAGGAGCAGGAGCAGCAATAAAAACTCAGACTTGTTTGGATACAGCTCTTAGTTTAAATGAATCACAGAAGCTGGACATTTAAGTTTCACAGATTTTCCAAAGTTTTTAACTTGATGATGTCACTCTAACTTTCAAATTAAACAGTTTGCTCTCACAACTTCATTTGGTACATTTACAAATTCTATTAAAATGTTATCTTTGTCTTTTTTCAGCTGATGTGTTTGTTTCTTAAACTCCTTCAGAAATCAGAGAAAAAGCAGACAAACTTCCACAGATTCAACCTTTCAGCTCAAAATGTTCTCTTTAACACAGAAGGATCTTTTGAACTATTTATGGGACCATCAGAGATTCTGCTGCTCAACAGTCAAACATTTAAAGCTCTGACTGCAACTGTGTGAGGTTTATTTTCAGTCTTCCTCTCCGTAACTCGAAAGTCAGGGACTGAAAAACACGGGTGTGTGGTTACCATAGTGACCACAATAAACACATTTCTTCTGATCCATCTTCTACAGTTACATGTCTGCATGGAGTTTGGGTTCTGCATCAGAACCCTTCAACATGTCTGCAGAAATGTTTTTAAGTTATTATTAGTTTTCATAATTACATCCTATTATTCCTCATGTTTTTACAGGAAAAACCTCACAAGTGTAACCAGTGTGGGAAAGCCTTCAACCGGAGCTCCACCCTCAACACGCACACACGCATCCATGCAGGATACAAACCGTTTGTGTGTGAGTTCTGTGGGAAAGGATTCCATCAGAAAGGTGAGGTGAAGACAAACCTCTTCAGGGTTTTCTGCTCTGGAAGGATCTCAGAGTCCTGAGTCCTGGGGGGGTGTCCAACTCAGTTAAACAAGGGGGTCAAAACTTGGTCCAACCGAAGGGCAAATCTGCCGATATTTGTTGATTTTAATGTTAAAAATTATTCTTACAGAATTCAAATTCTTTTTTCCAAATTGGATTTTATTAGAACACACAGACCCCAATAAATAATAATAATAATAATAATAATAAGATTATGTGCAGAATTACACATCCATTAGTATTTATTTCTTAGGCCTTACACTTTAACCATGACTATTTCATTTACTTCTTAGAGATAAATTTTATCACAATCCAGCAAAACAGTTTTATTAAAAAAAACATTATTATTTGACTTTAAAAATATAAGAGAAGACAGAATTAAATCTGACTAATGTTGAGAAAAGACTGCACTAAAGAGAAAGGATACTTTAATTTTGGGGCCGATGAAAATGTTAACGAGGGCCAGATTTGGCCCCCGGGCCTTGAGTTTGTGGAAAAACATCTGGAACATTTGAACACTGAGCTCTGCAGGTCTTTGTCAGTCTTGTTTATAATTTAATTTGGTGAACAAAAAGTTCTTGTTTGATTAATTTGTTGCACATTTAAATAAAACTGACTACATTTCTTCTGATAAAAGCAGGGAGATGTTTAGATTTTTATCACAGGCAGGTCTTTACATTTTGTTCAGAGGAAGATTGGACGTATTTACAGATCCATCTGTGTACAGCTCTTTATTTTTCATCTATGTTCAAATGTTTGATTTTCTGGTGGATTGAAGAGAAAAAGAACACAGGAAGTTTAATCAGCACCACTCGTAGAGTTAGTTTCTTTTTATCTCACAGATTTTAGTCACATTTCTGCAGAAAATTGCAAAACATAACTCAGAATCCAGAGTTCTGATTAGAAATAATCGAGGCGATGCAGCAGGACCGTAGAGCCACAGGCTGCAGACCCCTGGTTTAAAACATAAATAATAAACTTCTTCCTACAGTCTGTCTTGATCTTATAAAAGAACAGAAATCAGCTTTAACTCATTATTTAGACACAAATGGAAAAATTTTCTGGACTCATTTTTTTACTGTTAATAAATTCAAACACCTGCATTTTTTTCTTCAACATTTCTGCAGAAAATGTATCAAATTCAGCAAGAACAGATGAGTTTCTCTGTGGCATCTTGAATTGGGTTAAAGATCCACTGATTGTTGAGTTTGATTAAAACTCTTTCAGTGATCTATCAGATGTTTTACTAACACATACAGATATTTTGGCTCCGCCTTCACCTCCTAGTATGAATCCGGACTCTGGTCTCTGTGTTGAAATACAACCCAAGTGAAGTTGGGACGTTGTGTAAAGCAGAAATAAAAACAGAATACGATGATTTGCAATTCTTTTTCAACCTATATTCACTTGAATACTTTACCAAGACAAGATATTTAATGTTCAAACCGATAAACTTTCTTGTTTTTTTTTTTCAACTATTCACTTATTTTGTATTTGATGTCTGCAACACGTTCCAAAGAATTTGGGACAGGGTCAACAAAAGACTGGGAAAGTTGAGGAATGCTAACAAAACACCTGTTTGAAGCATTCCACAGGTGAACAGGTAGGTTAATTGGAAACAGGTGTTTGTCATGATTGGGTATAAATGGAGCATCCTCGAAAGGCTTAGTTGATCAGAAGCAAGGATTAATGCATTAATTCTGGCAGCTACATCCAGGTTTTGGAGCATCATATGCTGCCATCAAAGACATGTCTTTTTCAGGGACGTCCGTCAATGAAGACACATTCTGCACGTGTTCCAACAGCGTGGCTTCATAGTAAAAAAGTCAGTTCAAAGTACAGCCATCAGTATTTATAACAACTCTTTAAAGAAACAAGGATGATATGAGTTACAACAACATTTAATTTCCTTTTGGGATTAATAAAGTTTTATTGAATTGAATCGAATTGAAGTGCATGTACTAAACTGCCCTGCCTGCAGTCCACACCTGTCTCCCATTTAAAATATGCCGAGAGCAAAATACAGCAACAGAGACACCAGAAACTGAACTTGTTTATCAAGCAAGAACAGGAAACAAATCATCGTATTCTATTTTAATTTATGTTTAACACAACTTCTCAGCTTCTTTAGGACCGTAGAGTCTTGAGGTAAATTTTAGGTTGGTTCTTTGAGAAAGTGAACGTTTTTTACTGACGTCCTGCTCTGACCCCCCTGCAGGAAACTACAAGAACCACAAGCTGACGCACAGCGGGGAGAAGCAGTTTAAGTGCTCCATCTGCAGCAAGGCGTTCCACCAGGTGTACAACCTGACTTTCCACATGCACACGCACAACGACAAGAAGCCCTTCACCTGCCCCACCTGTGGCAAGGGCTTCTGCAGGAACTTTGACCTGAAGAAACACATCAGGAAGCTGCACGACCCGGTCGGGGCACAGTCGCCGCCACAACCGCACTAACAACCGCCCCCCAATCTGATCAAACTCGGCAGATGTTTCCAGATGTTTTGGTCCCTTTCCTTTTAGCTTTGACCGAACTTTATAAGAGAAGCAGCCAGTTTTAGCAATGTTCCTGTCCAACATTTTCCAAATATGTTGATAAAATGTCTTTGAGTGTGAGATTAACAGTAGAAGGAGCACAACGTGTTGATCAGATCATGCCAGCAGCTCGTTAGGCCTTTAGCTGCTTCATGAGCATCAAATTAAACAACAAAAGTTGTTCAGAGGAAATAATAAAAACTGCAGTTTCACAAACTAGACAATAAAACAGAATTCTGCAAAAATATGGCAAATTATTTTAATAAGTATTAGATGTCAACATTTTTTTTTATTTAAAAAAAATCATTAAAGTCTCTGCTTCTATTAGAAATAATTCAATAAATCTAATTGGCCTCGTTTTTATCTTCATGCTTTATTTCAAAGTGAGATCCTTCATTTATTGTCCACAACCTAAAAACACTCACATGGTTAAAGAGTTAAGTAATAAACAATAAAATTAATGCATTTCTTCTTTACACGAATAGTCTTATCACCCTAAGATATACAAATATCAATACATGTGAATCATTTAATAAATATTTTATTTAAAATGTTACACTGTAACAAGGTTTTATCAGTATTTTTCCAAAGCAGAGGTCACAGAGGTTCCCCTACATTTTATTTCCTGGGTGAAGTTTTAAACCTTCAGCTCAGTTCTGTTTCTGTACCTCTCAGGTTCATTCAGTGTAATATCTAAAGCAACAACTTCTGTCCTGATGTTTACCAAAGCTTTGACAACAGAGTTGTACCTCAGTGTTTTGGTCACCTTTAAATCTAAAAAATAAATAAATGAAATCCTTGAAGGAGAGCTTGTTACCAACCAGTGATTATGTTTCAGATGGAGATCAGCTCATGTGGAGAAACCAGAGTTTTGTCACTCTCGGTGTGTATTTTAAATGACTCTCAGCTACTACCACATTGTGATCACTCAAACTGACTGAGTTGAAGCCATTTGTTTTACAATAGCTGGTTCAGGCACCATTTTGAATTGGATTGATTCACAAAGTTAAGAGGAACATCTAGTGATTCCTGTCTGAGAGTTTCAATACAATTTGTCCAGTAATTCATGAGATATTTTGCTAACAGACACACCAGCCTCCTCCACCTTTGCCTTTTAGCAGCTGGAGATAACAAACACTGGCTTTGTTTTTGATCTTGATCAATAACTGCAGCTTTAAAGTTCCTAACTTCTGACATTAAATAAATGTGTCTTCTCATATTTGGCTCAGTCTTCCTCCTGTTGTCCAAATTTGTGTTGTCACACCTTGTGTTGTCCAACTTCCTGCTGTCCAACATTCTGCTGTCCAACCTTCTGACCTGGATGAAGCCCTGGATTTGTCCTGCTCCCCTCCCAGCCTGTTTATCCTAAGCTAGACCCCACCAAGTCTTTGACCATAAAAAAATTGTGTTTTCTGGACCCCATTGTGTGGCCCTAAATGTCTCACATGGTCTGACACTGATCTCTGGCTTTGACGCTGGACCTGTTCGGTCAGTTCACTGAACTCAGAGATTTGGACTGAGGACAAACTGAACTTTACTGCCATCTGATAACTCTTCAGATTAATTGTACTGTCATGGACCTTCGGTGGATCCCAGGATCTCAGATCAGAGACATGTGAGTGGTGAGACACCACACACCAACCCTGTCCGCTCAGAGTCTGTTCAAGAAGAAAGCTGGTGATATTTGACCATTTTCCTAATGTTGACAAAGTCTATAAGAATAAACTTAGATGATGACTGTAAAATGTGTTCTTTTGTTTTGTTTGAATAAAAACTAGCCCCTAAAAACCATGTGATTATTCTTATTCCATGTCCCTGACCTCCCCTGGGACACACAAAAACTGTTCCAGTTTTAGTTGAAGACAGATGGGGGGTTCCACTAAATGTTCTCAGTTGACTCTCATGACTTGTTTGGGTTTACCAGGTCTGTTCGGCAGCCTCCCCCATCAATACACCTAACTCACCATCGGGTGACAGCTCTGACCCTCTCTTCAAGACATAAGGCTGCAGGTCTGATTATATGATGACAAGTTTGATCAAGGTATCCTGGTACCAAATATGGAGCATGGTCCACTTTGAACAGTTTTCCAAAGTGGACAGTGTGGACTACCCAGTGCTCACACAGTGTTCAAAACAGTCTATGCTTAGAGCAGAAGTCTATTAACTCTTTTTTTAAGGATTTTATTTGCCACATCAGTACCAAAATCACTCATTTCCCTGCCCTGTCTGCTCAGAGGGGAATTACCACCAACAGGAGCCAAGAAGCAGCTACAGGTGGATGAAGCAGCCCACAAAGTGGGCGGAGTTTGCTGACAGTCTCTATGGTTTTATTTAGCAGGAAACTCCTTCGTTATCACTTCCAGCTGGATCAAACACCAGCTGACTGGTGAGGAACAGATCCAGTTACTGCAGGGGTTACAAGCACATGTTTTACTCAGCATATGCAAGTATAAGTAAAAGTATAGATCAAATAAATGAGATGTGTGTTGTGCTGTACACAGAAAGAGAGAATTGATTTAAACTGTAAATATCTGGCAACCCTAGTGCCAGGTGATTTTTGCCTTTCATTGAGACCTGCAACCAAACACTTCTGTCTTGAGCATGAAAACAGTTCAGTGTAGATAAATGAACATATATTTGGGTTGAGGATGAGGGCGTAAATGATTTTATATTTCTGCAGGGTTTTTCTAAAATGAAACAACTCCACTGAGACCTGGATTCAAAATGCTTTGGTTCCAGAGAAAACAACCAGTTTTTATGTAACAAACATATGAACCTACAGCAGTCATACTCAGAATGTGCTGTGTAAACTGTGGCGTGGAAGCTGACAAGTGATAAATATTCCTTTATGCTAGGGTGATAATTCATTTACAATAAAGAGCCACTTCAGGGCCCCATGTGGCTCCAGAGCCACAGTTTGCATACCCCTGGTGGGCTGCTCCTCTGTTCTGGAAGCTCATTGGTTGACCTGCTTCTCAGCTGAAATCGCACGTGGGACAGCTGAAAGGACTTTGAAGTGTCCCCTGAGCCAACCCGTCACAGTGCACGTGACTTTCTTTAGTGGGTCTTTTACCTCACCTGGTAAATTTATTGCATTGCTACAAATGCCTGAAAAATAAACTGTTGAACAGGACAACAAATCCGGAAATCAGGTGGCTGTAGTGTACAGTACTTTAAAAAAATAAAGGTCCACGACTAACTACAACACCGAGGCTGCCCTTTTATTCACCTCAACTAAATTAAAAGCAGCACGAGTTTAATGTTAGTGAAACACTTTAAATCACTCATATTTATGTGTACCTCTGATGCGATTTTATTGTCGCCGACCATGAGCTTAGTAAAATAATCTGCGTTTTATTTTGAAATCCCTACCGGAAACGGATTAGTTTAGTGTAGCGCGTGGGTGACGTAGCCATGTAGAAGTTGCAGCTTGTGGGGAAGTCGTGTGTGAGCAGCTGCAGCGTTTCTGAGCCAACAGGAGGTGGATAGAAACTGGTCCTAAAGGTGGGTTCGAGTAGACCGGTTCTGTAGCGGAGTGTCGCTAAATGTTCGGGTCAAGCTTTGTGCAGAACCTGAGTTGGTCTGGTTCCGGAAATAATCACTCGTGGTTCTGATACTTCTCTGTACATATTAAAGGTACAGGTCCAGACTGTTTGTGTAGGAGGTAATTACAGAATGCCTGTCGCGGTTCCTGTCAGAGTTTGAAACTAAAATCATGTTGAATAATGACAAACTTGTAGCTCCTGCTGTCATACCTGGAAAATATCATTACGCGAGACCTCCTGAGATATCGCGAGATGTCACGCTCAGTTCTGGATCATAGCAGGTTTTAGTTCTTATCCATGACTGAGGTAAAAACATTTCATTAACTAATGGTGAGTTAACTGTAAATTATTCATGAAAATTAAAGAGTTTTTTTCAGAGAGAATATTAAAATAGATAAACCTCAATATTACACAGTTAGTAGTGATATAAAAAACTTTTCAAATGATACAAGCTGTATAGTGAGTATTAAAAAAGTAATAGGATCTTAAATTTGGCCTGAAGCTCCCACCTAACATCTAAATAATCATAATGCAAAGGCTCTTAATGTAAGTGATGGAAGCAAATACAAATGAGATACATTTGAAAGATGAAATTGCTGATGACATGGTACTGTTTTCAAAGTGCACCACGGTGTCAAAAACTTGACATTTTTTCATCATACATTTCTTACAGTTTAAATGCTCAAACAGAGACGGTGTACATTTTGTTTCTGGTCTTTGAATGAACCAGGATGCTGTCTTTGAGTTCTGTTAAATTTGAAATGAACCAGGATGTTGTGTTTGGAGAAAATCCTCAGAGTTTCTCACATACTGTCAACATACAAGATGGCAATGTTAGTTTTTTTCTTTTTCTTTTCTTGAAAGTCAACTTTAAATCAAGTAGGAGGAGACTTTTCATTTGGTTCTGGTTAAATATTTGTAGCATCTGTACAGCTCTCTAGTTACAGCTGGTGAATCACATGCATGAGGAACTGTTTTATGTTCAACTTATCTGGAAGGGAGGTAGTACTGATTCATTTTTTTGTCTCTTTGTCATGCCTTAACGCAATAGTTCCAGGAAGTGAATTGTTTTAAAGGGAATTTGCTTCTCATGTGATGATGTATCAGATGCTCCTTCTCATCTGACTGGAGCTGAACTCCTTCTTGGTTGACGTGTCTCCGTCTCCTCCCTTTGACGACACGTGAAAAGCTCACCAGTCTGTTGTTTTCCGTGTCTTTAATTCAAACAGGGGAGGAGAAGTCATGTTTAGGGTCCTCTCTCTCCAAGGTAAGAAGAAGCCGAGCTGCCTTGTAGGTCAGCGACGCTATGAGCACCATGGGGTGGTCATGGCCATTCGTCGTGAGGACGTCAACCCTTGGGAGAGGAGGGCCCCACTGGCTCCACGTCACGTCAAAGAGCTCACCAACAATGGTGTCAAAGTGCTGGTCCAACCGTCTAACCGCAGGGCCATTCATGAGAAGGTAAGTCATTAATTAATACTGTGTGTACCACTATGACCCTAATGTACTGCAAAGTCAGAACTGAATAACACTTTATAAAACTGAGTTGAGACATGAACCTTTCTATCAAGTGCTGTAAGGTTACCCAAAACTGAAAGTCATGGTGTCTGTAAGTCCAATTTCCTTCTCCAACACTATGCAATTATAAACTGGTGGAAGTAGATTTTTGGAAGTAGATAATGACCCTCCATTGCTTCAGCTGTGATCTGTATAAACCCCACCATGAAGTATTCAGGTGAGTTGCAATCATTAAGACAAAGGAGCTTATAGAAAAACTGAGAGGGGAGATTATTTCATAACAAGGGTTTTAGGTAAATAAAGATTTCCCAAAGATTTCATATTCCAAGAGACACCATTGGAAGCATGTAAAATACTACAGGTAATACAGAGTTTCACTCGGCTATTTAAAGTACTTAAAAAACACTAAATGCTGTCAGTTGTTTTCATTAGGCCTGTGTCTAATTTTCAGTTCTACATGAAAGCGGGGGCTGTGATTCAGGAGGATATTTCAGAGGCATCTCTAATTATTGGAGTAAAGAGACCACCAGAAGACAAAGTTGTCCCCAGGAAGACGTACGCCTTTTTCTCCCACACTATCAAAGCTCAGGAGGCCAACATGGGTCTCCTGGATGATCTGCTGAAAAAGGTGAGTTGCACATCATTGTTCAAAGGCTGTCCTAGAGTTCTACTCTTTTACTAATAATACTCAGTATAAGCGGTAGAACTGTAGTATAGTAGCAGTAGTATTGGTAGTACTCCAGCAGTGATGACACAGTATAATACTGTCAGTTTACAATAAAAAATTATAGAAAATCTCAAACCAACAAACAGTATTTTACGTATTAAGCTTGTAAAACTATTGTAAGCCGTGCACATGATTATCTTACAGTGATTGAAAACGCAGTAAACATTTCAGGTATTGTGGAAACTATGCTCTCCACAGAGTGGCGCAGTGTGATGAGATTCTGGCTTTTTGTTAGAGCAGGTCAGCTCAAACTACAACATGAAAGCTAAGATTGTTTCAGAAATGTTGTGTAAATGTTCTGTGCATATTTTATTTGCAATTATGCACTTCTGTGTATTTGCACAACTTGTATGTGACTGTGAACAAGGACTGTTGTGTTGTTGAACTCAACTGTTACTGCAGAAAGAAAAGAAAAATCGCATTCAGTCACCTTTGAAGTTCCTAACAATGTTATATTGAAGTTTTTTATTTTATTTGTTTTTTGTCTCTTCAGGAGGTTCGTCTGATTGACTATGAGAAAATGGTTGATGCCAACGGTTATCGAATTGTGGCGTTTGGTCAATGGGCTGGTGTGGCAGGTGTGTGAAAATAATAGATGTTTCCGTCATAACTGAGCACGGTGGTGCAGTGGTTAGAGCTGCTGCTTTTCATGAGGAGGTCATAGCATCTGGGTGTTACATCACACGGATGAGAGTAACTTTATGTGAAACATTTGCAGCGACTGTAACGTTTTTTCACACGACTTCAACTACACAACAACAAGCTAAATTTGGCTACAATTAGCTTAGCATCCTCTGTCGTTCTGCCCTCTCTGTCCTCAGCGTCATACTGCTGGATGGTCCGGTACAGCCTTCGGTACTTTTTCCTTTGAGTTTAGTGTTGTCCATTATTGTTGTGTCACAAATAAAACAAACTAAGATACCCGTGTTTAATGATATGATCCTGCCCACATTGAGGCTCTCTGCTCAATGCAAACACAACCAGGGCCGGGGTAGAATAAGCTTAGGCTGACTGGAGCCAGGGCAGGTCGAAGCTAGCCTTATAATGCCAAATTTCCTTCTTTGCACCAGTGGGTTTTTCCTGGTGCTCCTGTTTCGTCCCGTAGACCAAAACCTACATCTTGGGTTCATTAGTGACTCTAAATTATCACTAATTGAGAGTGAGCGTTTGTCTCAAATAGGCCTGTCACTATAACAAATTTGACTGGACGATAAATTTTCTCAGATATTATTGCGATAATATTGTTGAAGACCAGTTTCAACTAATATAATGATAAACCCCCCCCCTGTTTATGGAAATGTACTTTAAAATTTACATAGTGTAAAAAGAAAAAACAACTGTCAGCAATCCCAAGGTGTCACCAGCTGTATGAAGGCATCAGAAAACTGAAGACGCTCCTCTGGCTAAATGACTGTTCACAGCCTTTCATGCTAGGAGACCATGCACCTGATGCCAGAGTTCACTCCTCTCTATGCTAAGTAAAAAAGAGGGAGACACAAGGAAAACAAACAAGCATGCAAATGAAAATTATTGTCTTCATTTTAATTTATCAAATGATTAAGTGATTTATTGTTTATTGTGACAGACCTAGTCTCTATGTCTCTGTGATGGACTGAACATAATGTCCAGGTGTCTCCTTCCTCTCACACAGTACCTGCTGGTACTGAAATGAAAAAGGAAATTAATGGATGAAAGGAACTGTAAACAGAAACAGAAGCGTGGCTTATTTTGTCAAAGTTGGAGATGATGAAACTTCAACCTAAACCCAGTGTATTATTTTAAGATTTGAATATTTAAATTTTTTTAACTGATTTTAATTCCTCCTGTTTTCTGCAGGAATGATTAACAGTCTGCATGGATTGGGGCTTCGCCTCTTAGCTCTCGGTCATCACACTCCCTTCATGGTGAGAAATTTTTTTCTTTTGATTCAAAAACAGAAAAAATACCTCACAATAAGTGTAGTTCAAAGGTATTTTACTGCTACTGATGTACTTTATTTTTGGTTTACAGCATATTGGCATGGCACATAACTACAGGAACGTCAGCCAGGCCATCCAGGCAGTGAGGGACTGTGGGTATGAGATCTCCATCGGGCTCATGCCCAAATCCATTGGGCCCGTTACATTTTGTTTCACTGGAACAGGAAATGTCTCCAAGGTACACAAAAGGTTCAACTCATCGATTTCATCTATTTAACAGAAGAAATAATAAACAAATGTGGAAATAAACCTGCAAACAAAAAAAGTACAGAGAAGAGTTGTATATTAAAAGTTTTTGGTGTCTTTCTTACAGGGAGCCCAAGATATCATCAATGAACTTCCTGTTGAATATGTTGAGCCTCACGAGTTAAAGGATGTCTCTGAAACAGGAGGTATGAGATCACACAGACTTAATTTGTTTTGTAATTCTGTATTCCTCACACCTTAAATGTTAGTTGCTGTTAATATTTTTTGCCATCTTAATAGTTTCAATAAGTGAGCTGCCTTTCTCTTGTTAGACATGACCAAAGTGTACGCCACAGTCCTGAGCCGACACCACCACCTGATAAGGAAAAGCGATGGCCTCTATGATCCCATGGAGTATGAAAACCACCCAGAACTGTACACGTCTCACTTCAGGACCAGCGTGAGTTTTCTTTTTCTGTTCTGCTGCCTCACTAACGTTCTGACTTCCTGTCCGATCCTCCCAGCTGGTCCTGTTTGTTACACTCAGGGCTTCTATTTCAGTCTGCAGGCCCAGGTGCACGTTGCTGTTTCAAGTCACATCTCACATGTCGCTTTAGGTCTGCTACATTAATAACATCTAATGCTCGGCTTTTGTATAGCAACTAAACTGTTGTCAAAGAAGATATGTTAAATCCCCCAAAAATAAGTTTTATTTTAAGTTTTTTTTTTCTATCATTCTTTGAAGGATTGCATATCACTTGCATCAATTGCATTCATACCAAAGTTTTACCCCTGTAGAACTGTCGGGTCCACAGAGGTGACCAGGTCTTTAGTTGTTCTGGGGTCTAGGTTTCTTTGTAATATTTGCTTGTTGGAACAATCAATCAAGTGAACAAGTCCATTACCGTGGCAGAGGTCACTGAGGTAGTCAAAATGCTCGTTGGTGGCAGGGCACCAGAGGCAGATGAGATTCGCCCCAAGATGCTGAAGCTCTGGATGTTATGGGGCTGTCATGGTTGGCATGTCTCTTCAACATCACATGGAGGACTGGGACAACTCCTGTGGAGTGGCAGACCAGGGTGGTGGTTCCCATTTTAAAAAGCGGGACTGGAAAGTAGGGCTGGGTATCATGGCCTCTTTTCCAAATCGATTCGATTTCGATTCATAAGATTCTGAATCAATTAATCACGATTTGATTCGATTCGATCTGCTCTTAAATAATGAAAATGGTTCAACTTCGTTGCAAAATACAAAATCACTTTATTTTTTCTCTTCACCATAAACAACAGGTTTTAAGAAAAAACTTAAATTAAACAGTTTAATATTGAAATAAAACTGTCACACATTTTAAAGGTTTTAAATTAAAAAGGAATTGCAGGTGACAGTGTTGTTGGATATATTCATTTTTAAGAAATTAATAATTTTCTTGATCACTAAGTGATGGAATAAGGCTACAGTAGAAGAGGTGGGCTAATATAAATATACTTCTGCACGCTCCTTTTGAGTGTATGAAAATTGTATATTTGTAATGTTTCTGTTAGATTCTGTTGTCATGTTCCATAAAACTTATTACTTATACCTTTATTAAAACAAAAAATTCAACTACAACATTTAATCACTGAATGAAATCCATTTCATTAAGATGTTTCTTAAATTTTAAAAACAATATTGGTAAACTAAACCATTTTGTTAGGATGTGGTCTTTCTCACATTTATACATGCTGTGGAGAACAGTTTCAGTCAGATGTTTAATACATACAGTTGTTGTTTGGTTCGAGCGCCTGAACGAGCCCCTCACTAAACCCTGCTTCGTTTTTCGCTATTACGTAGGAGTGCCAATCTTTGCAAACAAAAGTCGCCATGGTCTATGTTATCCTTAAGTTCTGCTGTGAATTGGCTGATAATATGAGGGATTCTTTAGTTTCTTTTGTTTTGCTCCAGACAACTTATCGAAAAGCTAACGTTAGCACTGACCGGCAACCGGATATAAACATATGGCAAGCCAGGAGTGACAAAATATAGAAACGCGCTTCAGACGTCCGCACAAGACTCCATGGGGAAGAATCGAACTCATGCCCTGTGAATCGATTTCCCCAAATTTAAATGAAATTGATTCTAGATTGATTAAATCGACTTTTTTTACCCAACTATTCCGGAGAGTGTGTTCTAACTATCGTGGGATCACATTTCTCGCCCTCCCTGGGAAAGTTTACTCCAGGGTGTTGGAAGGGAGGCTCCAATTGATTGTCGAACCTCGGATTCAGGAGGAGCAGTGTGGCTTTTGTCCTGGACGTGGAACAGTGGACCAGATCTTTACCCTTGCAGAGTTGCTAAGGGGGTCATGGGAGTTTGCCTCTGCGGTCTACATGTGTTTTGTAGACTTGGAGAAGGCTTATGACCGTGTTCCTCGAGGCATTCTAGGGG
This sequence comes from Cynodonichthys magdalenae, assembly GCA_031762555.1. Lineage (NCBI taxonomy): Eukaryota > Metazoa > Chordata > Actinopteri > Cyprinodontiformes > Rivulidae > Cynodonichthys > Cynodonichthys magdalenae. The sequence goes on from JARVJO010000002.1 coordinate 25,110,223, forward strand.
GGCTGCTGAGGGAGCAGCAGCCCCCGTGAGGGAGTCTGGGTTGCTTCTAAGAGTTATCCGGTCCCTGTAGAACCAAAGCTGGAGCTGTGTTCGCATTCTTGACACAAAGTCGATCTTGTTCTCAGTGCGTGTTGGACTCAGCCAGGGCTGTCCCTTGTCTCCGATCCTGTTTGTAGTGTTGGACAGGATCTCGAGGCGCAGGTGTGAAGAGGAACGTGTCTGGTTTGGGAACCACAGACTCTCATCTCTGCTGTATGCAGATGATGTGGTTCTGTTGGCATCTACGGACAAAGACCTTCAGCATGCACTGGGGCGGTTCACAGAAGAGTGTGAAGCGGCTTGGATAAAGGTCAGTTCCTCTAAGTCTGAGGTCATGGTTCTCGACCGAAAAAGGGTAGAATGCCCCCTCTGGGTTAGTGGAGAGTCTCTGCCTCAAGTGGAGGAGTTTAAGTATCTGGGTATTTTGTTCACGAGTGATTGTAGGATGAAACAAGAGATGGATCGACTCCCTGATTGGGGCTTTGTCCTCAGTAATGAGAGCGTTACTTCGGTCAGTCGTGGTGAAGAAAGAGCTGAGTCGAAAGGCAAAGGTTTAGATTTACTGGTCTGTCTTTGTTCCAACCCTCACCTGTAGTCATGAGGCATGGATCATGACAGAACGAGATCCCGAATACAAGCGGCCAAACTGAGCTTCCTTTGTAGGGTGGCTGGGCTCAGCCTTAGAGAGAGAGGGTGAGGAGCTCCGTCATCCGGGGGGAGCTCGGAGTAAATCTGCTGCCCCTCCACATCGAAAGGAGTCAGTTGAGGTGGTTCGGGCATCTGATTAGGATGCCTCCTGGACGCCTCCCTTTAGAGGTATTTCAGGCATGTCCTACTGGTAGGAGGCCCCGGGGAAGATCCAGGACTTGCTGAAGGGATTATGTATCTTCTCTGGCCTAGGAATGCCTCGGGGTCACCCAGGACGAGCTAGAAAGTGTTGCTGGGGAGAGGGATGTCCTAGACCTGTTTCCTTCATGACCAGACTACGGATAAGTGGAACAAAATGGTGATGGAACAATCAACATTAGAACGATGGAACAGTCAGAAAAAAGTAGCAGTCTGAATGTTTGGCTTCATGCAAGAACATTTTTGTATTCTTATCCTAAATTTCTCTTACTTTTGTTCATACGAAGGGTTGTAGGAACATGCCACATCAGATTCGGCAAACAGTTCTATCTTTAGGTAAAGTGTGTAAATGAGCAGCGTAAACATGATGAATGCGTATTCAGGTTCACCCAAAAACGCAATACAAAGCTATGTTTCCTGACCCACATACCAGGAAGTGTTCGTTCATAAAAATGATAGCGAAAAGTAAAAAGAACTTCACTAGTTCGGAGACTGAAGTCCTGCTCTCAGAGATCCAAAAAAGAAAATCTGTCACTTTTAGCAGCGTCAGCTGTGGAATTAAAGAAGCTGCTAGAGGGATGAAATGACGACTGCTGTTAATGTCATGTCTCCCGTGAGTCGTATACAGTAACAGAAATAAAAATCTAAATTTATTAATCTCTCTCTCTCTAGTCCTGCTCCAGTATTCCTTAAATAATTATAAGTTAAATCATTTTCATTTATTCAGAACAAGAGCCACACCAATGTGCTAGTCGCGCACCGTCCCCCTTCCCACCCCCGCACCCCCGCCATTGCAACTGGTGTCAGATGCGGCTCTGAGAAAGAGCACTTAAAAATGTCTCGAAAATATATCTGGCACTTTGGAGAAAGTAGCTGAGCTGATGTGCTGAATAAATCTCAACAAAATAAAATTTATAAAAAAAATAACATAAGCTCGTTATATACAGAGACAAATTAAAACTTCAATTAATGCATAATTTAAGTTGCTTTGTAGTTTAAGATCTTTATATTAATATTGTGGTGTTATACAACAGCATTATTAGTCAATTTAAAAAATTTATATCGTTAGTCTACATTACATTTAAAATTATAATTCTAATTCAAACAGAATAGCCTATTGTCAACATAATTATGGATTGTGATTTATTTTCAACTCAAAAAATCTTCAAACTAACTAAATATAAAGTTATTAGTGAAGAAAATCCATCTGGATCACAGCAGACTGACTACATGTAAAATATATGACAGGTCTGGACCACACAAATAAAATGCGAGAAAATTGGTGAATGCCAAAAGTTCTCGTAAATCACTCATACGCACAACTTAAGAACAAATCTGTTCGTATGATCGGTTCTTGCATGAGACCCGATGAACAGTCAGAACGCTGGAACAGTGAGAACATTGAAACAGAAGGTTGGAACAGTCAGAATGTTGGAACAGTCAATGCTGGAAAACTAAATGTTGAAACAGAGCTTTGGAACAGTCAGAACATTTTCACTAATGATGTGAACTTTTCCACAGGTGGCTCCTTACACAACTTGTCTGATTAATGGCATTTACTGGGACCCTCACACCCCTCGACTCCTCAGACGACTGGATGCTCAGAGGCTCATGAGACCACCAAAAACCTCATCAGCCGTCAATGAAGGATCACCTGCACTGCCTCACAAGTAAGACATTGTTTCTGAATATTTTCAAACTTTGTAAAGAACTTCCATTGCCTCATTATTAAATTGTGTAATCATTAAATAATATATACAAAAACTAATACTGATCACTAGTTGGTGAAAACACTTTCTTTTTTACTAGTGAATATTGATCTGACCAGTGACAACCTGGTGCTTGCACAGACTCCCTGCTGATTTGTAAGTTTTTTACTTACAAATATATGAACAGTTTATTTTTAATGGTAGTTTTCATTTAATGCAAGAAGACAGAATATTAACTAAAAAATCTTTGAGAAAAAATAACATTTGTGTAGATTAATGCATTAAATAGTTGCGTAACTTTCTCAGGTGGTTTAATTATGTCCCAGTTGGAATCACCAAAAAGTCCAATTCACTTCACAAACTACTGAGGTGCAGGCTGGCGCTGATGGAGGCTGACAACATCCTTCTTCAGCCAACAGAAATCCTTAAAAAGCTCTATGTTAAGATTAATTAAATCAAACTTTGAGCTGCTGTCGTGTTTTCACAGGCTGCTGGCCATCTGTGACATATCTGCAGACACTGGAGGCTCCATAGGGTTTATGAATGAGTGTACTACTATCGATAAGCCTTTCTGCATGTATGACGCTGACCAACACATTGACCATGACAGGTAAGATGCAGACAGCTCAGATCAGGATGTTCTTTTAGTAATACAATAATTTGTTTTTATTATAGATAATAATTCTACTTAAAGACTTCAGATTAATGGAGTGAAATAGAGAGAATAAAGTTTTTCTGGAAAACTATATGAAACTGAAAAATGGTATATGTACATGTACAGTATTTACTCCTTTTGTTTGCAAACACCAAAACACATACCGGTAGTTAACCCTCTGAAGTTCCTTTACGCCTCCTAGCATCCTAGTTAACACAACCTACTATAATCCCTCTAACCGGAAATATACACCCTCTCTGAGACTCTGTTTCAATTTGAGTCAAAAGTAGAGACTTTGAACTTTACACCAGTTATTAAACTGTGTTGATAGGTCAAGTAAAATTGGACTTATGATAAATAGTAAATGCCACATACTTTTTTCTGAAACTGACTGTCCTTTTTGATGCACGTTGCAGTGGCAGGCAGAAGGACACACTGTTTTCTCATGGAAAACTCTGCAATTCACTGTCAGATCTGTATGTAATAAAAAGGCTCTCAAATGTGGGATGATGCTCCTGTAATATCATTAGGTGTAGAAAAAAAATTCAGTCAAAAGATATTTTTAGCATTAATCCATGGAAATTTCACATGGACGATGATCACTATCAACATGTCAATATATTATATATATTATATATAATTATATTATATATAATATATTTTTTCGGCACTGTATTGTTTTCTGTACATAGTCAACGTAGTTAATGTCTGTGTAACAGACAGAGTAAAATTAACCCGCCTCTGATGGGGGTTCGAGCGCGGCTCACCCACTTGTGAAAAAGCAACTTGCGGATCCGCGCTGAGAAAATAATGAGCTGATGACATCAGAGCAACCCCAGGATCTAACCACCAAACAGATTTATTACAGAGGGAATATTAAAAATGACACAAAACAGCAACTTTGTAGTTGGTTTAAAAAAATGTTGAGCCACAGGTTCACTATAATGAGCTGATTTCATTCTTTGAATGAATGAATGACCCGGGGGGGATTAAAGTTGGACAGGTCTGTGCGGCGATTACGCAGATTTGACTTATGAAAGAGGCTAAATACTTCTGGGCTTTAGGAGAAAGTTGATATAATATGTAGCTACATTGACTCTTTAAAATATTCTTCATGAAAGTTTTTGTTTGTTTTTTTTGTTGGTGGTCATGTCAGTGTGGAGGGAAATGGAATCCTCATGTGCTCCATTGACAACCTTCCTGCTCAGCTCCCTATTGAAGCCACCGAGTACTTTGGAGACAGACTCTTCCCCTACATCTGGGAGATGGTAAGGCATCTGGATTTTAGGTAAGGTGTTGTCTTTGTACCTTTCTGTTTCTCCTTCAGAAGATCTTTTGATTTAGTTTGCTGTGGGAGAATGCTCCAACAGGTTTCACCTGGTGAACTGAGGAAAACTAACCCTCTTAACACTTGATCTCTATATTAATTGAACATTTTGTTACAGCTGCTTTCAGATGCCAGTAGACCAATAGAGGAAGAGGAATTTAGTCCCCAAGTTAGAGATGTGAGTGAAGCCTTTTTTCTTGTTATACAACAAAACAGTCATTCCAGCAGAATAATTCATTTCATGATCTCAAGCTGATCAGTGAATAAACGTAACAGAATGTTGATACTGTTGTGTTCCACCTTAACGGTTGGTTTAAACTGTAGTTTTAAAGACCAAAACTTTAAGTATAGTGCACTGAAAAACTATTCTTACCCCTTGAACTTTAACTGAAAGAGAGCGTTAGCTAACTTTCATAACCCTGGTTCTTTTATTAGCATGAGTGAGTGTCTCACCAAGTCACCCAGCGTGCGCTGACATTCTGAGGAAGAGGGGAATGTTTTAGAATAAACTGCAGGGACAGTCCTGTGTACGGGGGGAGGGACCCTGCCCTCCTGGACACTGACGGGCTGATTTCCAGCCTGTCCTGACTGCTGTGATGTAATAAGAGCTTCACTCTGAGGGAGACGCTCATGCTGCTGAAAGAACTGGCCTAAAGTTTTATGTAAAATAAAGTTTTTATTCATTTGTTCCTCAAGGCTGTCATCACTTCTAATGGAGTACTCACCCCAAAGTTTGAGTATATCGAAAAGCTTCGAGAAAAAAGGTAGGTCTTTTTTTATAAAAACTTACTTCACCAGGTCAAGAATAAGTTATTTAAACGTTTCATGTAAAATTGTATTTGTTTATTTTTTTAATGACTCATTTGAACTTTTCCCAATTTATTTACAGTTGACAACGGTGTTAAAGTTAGTTTGTGCTGTTTTAAGATCCTGCAGTCATGTGGGATCCTCTGACTGACACTCTGTGGTTGTTCCTGTACAGTGATGTTCTGGGGGTTTGCTATAACTGCATTCATTTCTTGCTTGGCGGGTGTGCTTGTAAACATTGTTTGCTTGCCACTTTTAGAAGCTTGGAGCTGACCCATGAATGGTAGAAGCATGTTTACTCTTTACATCAAAAATTTTCTTTGATTCGATCAGTCCACGTGTTACATCTGATTCTGGGTTCTTCTTGAGTTTGAAGCTGGATTAGATGATGAATACCACTTTGATTTTTGTGATTCTTGTCAAATCAAAAATCAAAATATCAATTAGTTGGGCAGCACATAAAGAAGTGGAGGTAGTGGTACAATGAACAAATGAATTAACTTTTATTGAAATTAGCCAATTTATATGACGATTAATCCCCTGGAGTCGCTGGACCCCTGGACCCCTGGACCCCGGTCATATGACCAATTTAAATCACTCTAGTAGGAAAGATATGCTCTCTCTCAGAATCTGTTCCAATTTGTGTCAAACGTAAAGACTTCAAGCTACCATTGAGATTTTAAAATGTATTGATAGACAAAGTAAAATCATCCATCCATCCATTGTCTATACCTGCTTCTTCCTTTCAGGGTCATGGGGGTCACCGGTGCCCATATCCAGCAGTCACAGTGAGGGGTGGGTTAAACCCTGGACAGGTTGCAAGTCCAAGTAAAGCCAGAGTTATAATAAATAATATACATCACTTTCTTTTTTAACGTTTTTTCGTAGTCAGAACCTTCTCAGAGGGCGAATGGAAGTTCAAAGGCAGAGATGGAGATGAAACAGTCTGAGACAGAGTGAGGACTCTGACAAAGAAGTGGGCGATCCATTGTTTAGAATAGAAGAGGAGCGCCTGTATAAATCACCATGGCCAAATAATACCAGCAAATGGTTTTCTGACAATCAATTATACTCGATACAATTTTGCCCAACCCTAAGTCACAAACGAAACATTATGAATTGCCAGTTAGTAAAAGTTGCATAACAAAGCCAGCATCAAATCTTTAACTTTGACACAGTCCCCCATCCTGAGCAGCACACTGGTGACAATAGGAAGAACGTCCAGCAGAGCCAGAATCAGAACCAGGCTCAGGATTTGTGGTCCTCTGTCTTGATCACCTGCGAATGAGAAGATGGGAAAGAAACACAAACACAGCTGCAGCTGATCCAGTTAAAAACCTGCCAAAGAATCTTTTAGTTTATTTATTTGCTGAACTTGATTTAACTAGTTACCTAATTTCTTTGTGCCGTTTTGTTAGAGAAAGAAAAACTCACAAAAGTCCCTGAAAAACTGGATCAACTGAATTCTTTAAAACTATTTAGTGTTTCTTAAATGGAAAAAGTACCAACAAACTTCTCATCCTGATGTATTTTGTTAGTAAATACATGCAGATGACGCTTATAAAAAACAAAACGATGTAACGTTTTGACAGTTTTTGTTTCCTGCCTCTTTAGAGAAATTATTTGTAGGAATCTATTCATTATAATGAAAATAATTGAACATAGCAGAATCTGACACTTTCGTTGACTCTGGTAAAAATAAAAATAAAATTAGGCCAGTTTTTCACAACTCGCATCATTTAAATATTCTGACACTGAAGTGCTGTTTTTAAACAAATGAATCAGGAAAACAGCTTTTTTCCAAGGCCTGCATGTGTCAGGGGCACATTGTCAAGAGGTCTTGCAATATAAATCTTTTAGGAAAGGAATGAATAAAATATTTTGTTTAAAAAATCTAAAAACATTGCTTTGGTTAAAACATTTGGATATTGGTATTTGTTACTTTACTGTCAGAGTACATTAATCTTGTTTTTTGATGAAAAATGAGGACAAGTTTGTTGGCTTTGTGCATGGTGCACACCACTTTAACTGCACTCAACATGAGCACCTTTACCTCTGATCAAATGTCCTCCAACTGCTGCTGTTCCCTTGGCCATGTTCATTTCATTATTTAGTTCTGGTCCTTCAGAAAAGTGCATATTTTTAAAGGTGACCAGCCAAATATTCCAGTGAGGTTAGTCACTTGTTCATTGCTCTCGTGCTATAATAATAATTTCCTTTTCACTTCAGTCCTGATGGAATCCTTTACTTTCTTGTCAAATGTCAGCTTTTTTCTGACATTCATGCCAAGCCCATAAAAAGCAAAACACAAAAACACATGTACACCAGGAATGGGAGATAGATATAAAGATGTATGTGTTTTTCCGTATTTTTTCTATATTAATCTATATATAGTCCATATTATTCCTACGATGAACCAGCCTCTGTCTGAGGATCCTGTTCAGTTTCAAATGTACTGGGATTTCATGTTTGAAGAAAATCTTCCTGAGTTTATCAATTACTCCAGCAAGAAATGGGATGATGATGTTTTCTTGTTCGCTCTTCTCCTTGTTCTGTTCTGTGGAGTGTTTTTTAAATTTCTTTGCTGACTTGATAAAGGCCCAGTTAGGATAGTTTAAGAACTGTCCAAGTTCTCATTGGGTTCAGGTTTGGTGAGGCAGGAGGCCGTGTTATCTGTTTATGACTTGCATCTGACTTAAAGTGCAGCGCTGTTACAGATCCATCTGGTCCATCAAGAACCACTCTCATTTCATCTGTTCATAAAACCTTTGAAAAATCTGTCTTCAGATATTTCTTGGTCCTGTCCAGAAACTTAAGCTTATATGTCTTATTCAGTGGTGTTTGGGTCATGTCTCTGAGCACTGAACATTTTGTACTTCGAGGTCCTCCAGGTAGGTTGCTGTTGTGGAAAACATTATTATTTGCCCAGGCAGAAACACAAGTGATCCAAAATAATGCAACCGTAGTCCGTGAATGGCTGTCAGAAATTTATTGACACACACACGTCATGTTACTTCCAGTATGTGTGTACCGAGGCA
>JARVJO010000002.1:25145763-25163641 GCA_031762555.1 Cynodonichthys magdalenae
AACTCAATAACTCAATCACTCACTGACTTAATAAATCAGTAACTCAATGATTAGGTAACTCAATAATGACTCAGCAGCTCAATAACTCAATGACTCAGTAACACACTAACTCAATAACTCAATAACTCAGTGACTGTATAAAATCGACCCTTACCTTCAGACATTTACATCCTAACAAAAAAGAAACATTTACAGTTGGGTTCAAGAGCGCACCAGAGTTCACTTCCTCTTGTTTAAATCATGAAATACTTTCTAATTACTGCAACTTCCTATCAAAAAAATTACACTTTCATCTAACAGAATAACTCTTAGGTTGAATTTCTTTAAATTGATATTTTGAAGTTTTTTTAGTTTAACTTAGACATAACAGCAGTCTAACAAGCTACCATACCCTCATCATGTTTGTTTAATAAACACTAGTGTAAAATAAAAATCATATTTTTCAGATCTGAGTGTTGTGGATCGTTGCTAAAACAGGATACAGGATGTTTTAAATGTGTAACAAGATATTATAGTTTAATTAATAAAATATTTAGCTGCAATACAAAGTCTATCAATGTCAAGTCCAACATGGAAACAAAATCACTTTTGCTTTTTGTGAGCGATGAAAGAACAGATGTTTTACAATAAAATAAAAAAAACAAAAGATGAAGGTTGGTCTCTGTGACACAAACCATAAACACAAGCTGAGCAGTATTTCCTTTGTTTAAAACAGAATAAATAAAAATTAATATTTGAGTACAATCAGACATGTAAAACAGAAGACAAGAGTTATGAAATATTACACAGTATAATTTACAGTTTAGATGAACGTAGAGCAAAATTACAGAAAAGAGAGGGATGTGTAATTAGAAGGAAAACAAAAAGAAATTATGGATTCATAAAGGCTGAGTGGAGAAATATAGCTGTAAGAAAACAAGTCTAAACAATTAAAGCAATTAGAAGAAAAAATGTTAGACAAAATAATAGTTTTAGGGGAAAAAAAATAACTAGACAGCCTCCCCCTGCTTAAAGCCAAAAGATAGGAAATATAATAATATGACGATTTTTCCATATTGTCCAAAAATGTTCACATCTTACTAAATAGACTGAAGAAAATGTAAAAAAAAAAAAGTCTAAACTTGTTCAGTTTTAGGGTTTTATGTATCAGGACAAAATAAAATGTGTTTGCCTCTCGTATAAAAACTTGTGCTGATTTTCCATGAAACGTGACAAACGTGTCAAGTCTTACAGATTGTCTGTGAATTACAAGGATTTTCATGAGTGTCTCACTGATTTTTCAAAAATTCTACTTCAAATGAACAGAGGTGAGTAATGAAACATCTTTGAATCATGAACTGGGTCATAAAGAACCTTTCATATCCTGCTGTTGTCTGTTTATATGTTGTTTAGATATTTTAAAGTAGACACATGATGCTTTTAAATCCTTCTGTTTCACATCTAAATCTTGCAGTTGGGGTCTATATAAAGTGGAACTGCAATGCTTTGGTCTGAATTCCTCCTTATTTTAACTCCACAAGCCCAGACTATTTTCTGAGGTGTGTCTCAGATCAACTCGTTTTGAGGCTGTGTCTTTAAACCTAAAGAAGCTGCTTGACACGCCGCCCCTCCTCCAGCTTCCAGACCGGTTCATTCTAGTTTGATAGAGGGGTTTACGACTATATAGCTGCGCAGAAACTTTTTATTTACAAATGAATTAAAAGACGATAATGGAAGACTTGTCCATCTAGCCTTACATGTTGGACCAGAGTCTGACCCAGATCCAGAGTCTGACCCAGAGCCAGAGGAGAATGAAGACCACCAAACTGTAGCTGGTAAGTCCAGATTTTATTTAGCAGTTCTGTTGTAAATACTGTGATGTAACAGTTCATAAAACAAAGAAAATGGAGAAAACTGAACAGGTTAATAAAGCATGACCTAACAGAATAAAGATATCTATGCAGTTTGTTTTGTTTAATAAATAATGAGATGTTAAAATCTGTTGAGTAAATTGGAATTATTTCAGAAACAGGTGGAAACCAAATTTTTATTCTGTCTCGATGTGAAAAACTCTAAAACTAAAAGAGACTTCTGTTTCCTATGATTGTATTTGATGTTTTATTTTCTTTTAGAAAAGCATTTTAAAGCTTAATTCTTGTTAATGTTCTATTGTTTTTATATTAAGCAGTTTTTCATCTTTGAGTTGAACATGGAATATGTCAGCAGACACAGTTTGCTTCAGTTCTTTGCTGAACGTTAAGCTCAGCACCAGGTTTAGTCTCTCTTACCAGGATCAGTGACGGGGATGAAAACTGTCAGCATTTTGCTCACATGTCCGTACAAACCGTTGGTGCAGACAGCCACCACCTGGACATCATAGGAGGTGTTGGCCAGCAGGTCATCCAGTATCACCCCCTGGTGGTCAGAGTTATACAGTCTCATCAGTGAAAGGATTTATTGTTCATCAGAGAAACTTCGTCAGAACATTATGACCAATGAAAGTTTCAAACAGTGGAGCTTTTGGAGTATTTGTTGTGACTGACAACTGAGCTTTAGCTGATCTGTTTAATGTTGATTGGCTGTGGCGGCCATCTTGAACAGGACTGACAGTTATAAAAGAATGTTCAGTCACTTTCTGAGTTTCAGTTAAATCTGTTCAGCTCACCAGATATTTTGCTAACAGAGTTGTCTCCAAACTGATCTTGCTCTGAGTATATCTTGTAAATGACTCTCAGCTACTACCACAGCAAATGTTAGATAATATCTGTAAACAGCTGAGTTTTAGCTGTTTTTGTTTAGCTTAGCTGTGGCGGCCATCTTAAGTTTAAAGGTTGAAAAGTTGCAGTTTTATTTACATCCATCCAGTGTTTTTTGGGATATTTTACAGAACCTACAGAAAAGTAAATCAGTTCTGAATATTTCCCGCGGTGGAACTGACCGTGTCCTGATAGCCGTCAGTCAGGAACTCAGAGAAGGCCTCCTGGTCTGTGTGAGCCACTCTGTAGCTGATGGAGTACTTCTCGATGCTGTCGTCGTACACGGCCCGCGGTCGCTCCCACATCACCAGGACGCTGCTGAGGTTCTGAGGTGCTGCCTGGAGGTTCTCAGGCTCTGAGCTGCAGACTGACACAAAAGCAACAATAATCCTGAAGAAATGTATATTTTCATGTGTGTTGTTTGTTTACTGACAGAAATCCATTCACAAATTATTGACCACCATCATAACTTTGTTCTTAAAATCAGTTGATCTGTTTGGTTTGTAGATTTTACCTGCTTTGGTTTCTTTTCACACAGAAAAACTGCAAACGAGCTAAAATTTGTTTCTAAAGAACAACCGGCCTGCTGATTGGTCAGATGTGTAGCAAATATTAATAGTGTAAGATGGTCCTGTATTCTGAATCAGTCACCGATGTGGAAACTTCACTCCTGTTCTAAATGTTTCTCTGGGTAATATTTAACAATCATCATCAGAGAAACACCAAAGTTTCAGGTTCAGTTCCTGAGATCACTGACAGAAGGTTTTAGGCCTTCAAGACTATGAGACTTCCACTAAACATGTGGAAAACAGGCTTGTTGATTCATACATTTGTCAACACTGTATTATCTTTAGATTGAGCAGTAACTAGAGGAGGTATACTGTCCTCTGATCGTCACACATTGTGTGCACTGTATCTTCTGAACGGAGCTATTGATTTCAGTCAAAATTCACATGGTAATTTTTCTTGGTGCAACGGAGGCCTGAAAATACTTGGGGGTCAAAGGTCAAAACTGAAGGTCAGGTAAAGTCATCTTTGTGGTTTAAGTCACCTGGTTTGGGGTTTGGATGTTACACATAAGTGGTTGGTCACTGAATTTAACAAGGTAGAACTCGATGTCAAAGCATCGACTGGTGCCTCTGCAGCACTGGGCATGCAGTTACCTGTTTACCTCTATTTTTGGACTGAAATATTCCGAGAAGTATGTAAGTATATCAACGATTTCTAAACATGACTTCCTCTTTGATATTTACCTTTTCATCTAATCGGGTATTTAATTTGTACTGTCGTGGAATTTAAAAAAAATAATTTTATATTACCGATCATCATAAATGACCTTGACCTTTGACCCTTTGATGCCCAACTCTAATCAGATAGAGTACTACCCTAAAGGAGTTACTATGCCTATATATAAGTAAATATATTTTCATTCAGGAGATATCGTGCACACAAGACCACCTGTGACAGACGGACACCACACTGACACACAGACAGCCAGAGAACAGTCCAGCCCCAGTGGGCGGAGGCATAATGATATGGTAAATATCAAAGAGGAAGTCGTGTTTACACATCGTTGATATCGTTGCATAGAATGTTTAAGTCCAGAAATAGAGGTAAAAGGGCAATTCCCAGTGCTTTCAATGCAGATGACTCCAGGGCAGGTGGAGACATACCAGTCGATGTTTTGGCACTGACTTCTACCTTGTTTTTTTAGTGTCAGGATTAATGTAGTCCAGTTTCTTGTGCCTGTTAATCATGTGTTTGTGTTGTATTTAGATTATTTTATTTTATTGCTTTTTAAACATAATGACCAGCAGACCACAGATGAAAAACAGCCTTTTGGGTAATTAAGTTTTTTGTAATTCATGAATTGTCATGTGTTTTATTAAACTGCACTGTTCCCTTTTAAATAAATCAATCTAATCAAAAACAAAAGTGAAGAATACATATGCCCAGCTTTTTAATTTGATATTTTTAAAATCTTTTAAAACATTTTTTTCTTCATTTCACTTCTTTTTTCTTCAGAATAATTTTTTTAAACCAGGGCTATTGAAGTGCCGGACCGCGGGCCACATTCAGCCTGCTAGTGACCACAGTTCGGCCCTCCAATCAGTTCATTCATCTCTTAAGCCCAAACCCCCAATTTTCTACTTAAATCACTATAAGTTGTTTTAGTTAGACATAGACATGTGTGATATCTACAGACATGTCAGAATATTGGCTAGAAGCTGGTAAAAACATTTCAATAAACAGCCAAGACAGTTCAAACCACAAGCAGTTAAATTTAAAACTATGAAAGTGAAAATAAAATTGGTTTAAAATTTGGCAAGTCAGAGATGTCAAAATTATATTAGTGTTAAACAAGAGGCATAAAGTTTTTGTTTTGATATTGTTTTATCATCACTACTTTTATTACATAGGGTTCTGTATGTTGTATGCATGATTAAATAAACTAATTCAAAGGTAACAGATCTTTGTAATACTTGTTTTTTTTACATAATGACTTTAATTGTTGGATGTTTGACCTCTGTGCTGTTGGTCTGCAGCACCTGTGGCCCCCGGATCAATTTAGTTGAATGGCACTGCTTTAAACCAAATTAAAAATTTGGTTTAATCCCAGGTTGTTCTGTTCATATCTAATTACATTTAATCCAGTTTGGGTTAAAACAGTCAGATTTGGATTCAAATCCAATTACAATTCCTTTCATCTAAATGATTAGCACAAAGCGAATGGCTTCTAAAATAAAGTAAAAAATGTTGGCTTTCTAAAAAAAAAACTATAAAACTTGAACAGAACCAAACAGAAAACTATACCAGAGGTCCAGAAACAAAAGAGACAAACAGAAAGTTCAGTTCTAACATTCAGAGGAGACACGACAGTTTGTCTCACAGCAGAATCTTTTCTGTTCTCCATAATTTAAAGATTTGTCAGAAACAAATCTAAGTTTTTGAGCAGATAAGTTTTTATCCTCTGCTGAGACAAAAAAAAACTTGCTCATCTTGTTCATCTCTATGATTTAACCTCAGCTCCTGTAACATGAACTGCTAACACGCTGCGAGGAAAGATCTGATGAGATTGTTGTCTAATAATAAACATTATTTCAAGAAAAAGTTATGTATTAAAATGTTTCCTTCCAGTTTTTCAGAACAAATCTGGGTCAAAGGTAGTTTAGCAGTAACACAGATGACAGACACTCTCAGGTCTGGGATTATCATAGATTAAAAGGATCTGAGGATCAGTCCAAAAACACCACAGTGGGGGTTTAAGCTTTCTAAACACCGGCACGCTTCATTCTCTGCACAACGTCCAGCAACTCCAAACTCTGCTAATAACCTGCTAAATATACTCTGCTGCACTCAAACAAAGGGTTAATACTGAGAAAAAACTATAACATACAAAATAAATCTACATTTAATCTAGATTTGCATTTATCTTTCAGAAAAACTAAAAGGAACTATTTAAGATCTCAATGTGAAGACAGACTTCTAGAAAGACCACTAGATGGCAGAATCTGCAGCTTTCAATAAATCCCATTATTCTGAAGAAATACTGGAGCCTGATTTTACTTCAACATGTATATATACACACATACTGTTACATTGGTAGTAAAATAGCAATTAGTGATACTTTGGTGTATATTGCAGTGAGAAATAAAAGCATGGGGACAAGACCAACCTGGAGTGTGGACCTCCTCTGTTCCTGTGTAGGAGGAGAACACCTGACCCGCGAACCTGTCCTGCTGCTCCCTGTAGTTGTTCTGCAGGTAGTCCATCAACATGACATATCCAGCTTGTTGCATCGTCATCACCTCACAGAACATCTCCAACTGCAACACAGCAACATCAACATGTGTGACGAGCGCACGTTAGGGCTGAGTCATACCCTCGTCTGTACATTTAAACAGACATTAAAAGCATTAAACAACAAATCTATCAGATGTGTGCAGCTGAGCTGGTCTGAGGCTGTTTACATGAGATTCTCTGGAAATGTTTGTGTTTTTTTAATTATTATTGGTGTGAACAAACAAATAAATTCAGGTTTACTCAGCGTTGCCAGATAGAACATGATAAACTGTTCAACGGTCCCTTTAAAATGACTATATTTTGACTCAAACTGTCACATATCTGAGTGAGGTTGATGTAGCTTGAGGTGTGTGATGCAATCGGTGAAACTGTCCACAGAAAAGTAGGGACAAAAAGTGTATTTTATATTTATCTGGCAACCCTAAAGCTGGTCTGACTCATGAGCTGATCATACAGCGGCTGCAGGATCAGAGTTCTGTTCGAACGGCTGTAACACAATGACACTGTCACACAGCTGTAAGGCTGTCATTGTTACAGTGTTATTTAGTGTAACTGTTGTCAGGTCAGCCTGCAGTCACCTATCTGCTCATGTGCAGTTTAACGCCAGCAGGAGTTTTCACACCTCCACGAGGATGCTCCTGAAAACCTCGGGTTGACTTGGTTTCAAAAACGTCTGGTTTCAGAGAGAACGACGGTAAGACTAACCTAACCTGGTGTTGTTTACACAAGGCCTGAGTTCAACTCTCACTAAAAGCAAACCTGTAGGTAGCTTCTAACATGTATCCTGTCTGTCACAGAACATATTTTTACTACAAATTGGAGAAAAAAGGGCCTGAAACAAACTGATCTACATCCTTTGTTTTAACAGAAAACGAATGCTGAATTCTAAAGGTAAATTAAATGTAACTCATACTATCCTTTTTCTTCAAATAGTTGTTTTTGATACTGACGACTGTGGGCAGGAAGGATCTCCTGTAGCAGTTCATCTTACAGTGGATCTGGAGGGAGCTCAGAGTTGTCCAAAATGATCTTTATTTTATGAAGATTCCCTTCTTTGTACAATCATCTCATGTGTTTTGTTCATATTCAAGATGTGATGATTGTTTCCACACCATGTCACAAAGCCTTGGGTCAAAAGAGGAGAAGTCTGTTTGACTGTAGACCAGAGAGGAGGATTCTGAGCTTCTTCCTGAACTGAACCTATTGAAGAATGTGTTGTCTTCAAAACTGGTAAAAGACAGATCCTGATTTTCGAGCAGAAAGATGGTGAACTTTTTGTTTTTTCCATCACTGTTTATGTTTTTTAATAAAACTCGACTAGTTTAAAGTAACAAGAATCCGTTCTGTGTTCAGGAAAAGATCGGGCATAAAGAAGGTTATAAATCATGTAAATGTTTCTTCACCTGCTGTTTGTCTGTGAAGCAGCAGCATCACATGAGTCATGCTCTACATGATAATCACACAGCTTAGATTAGAAGGTGGAGTTTAAATGGTTTTCTTAAACTATTATATTCTGGCAGATTGTCTGGAATGTGAACCAGCCGTAACACGTCAGAGCTTCGAACAAACCTGAAAACATTTATTCTGCAAGGAAAAGGAGGCAAATGTAGAGCAGAATGTGAACAACACTGACCCTGTCGTTCAGCTGCTGAAGGGAAACATTCAGGTTGTGTCACTTCTGCATTTATTTACACTGTTCTTTCTCCACAATGGAACAATTATCCATCATACTGTTGGCTTTTTTTTAAGTCCACATAGGGTCAAATGTGTAGTGAGTTTTTACAGAAAGGGTAATTAACTATTTCTGTCCTACACACTTTTACCTGTTGTGGCACCAGGTCACTTTATTGACCAACATTTATTTACCCTTTTTGATCAAACTCTGTGAAATCAAAATATTTTGTTTTGGGAGATATATGTTTACTGGACAGAGTGCTGTTGTGTTCAAACAGAGATGAAGCTGTTTTTTTTGTGTGTTTTTGCTCAGGAGAAAAGTCAGTTAAATTAATGTGAAAATTAATGCCAGTTTAGAAATAACCTTTAGATCACAGTACGGTAATACACACTTGAAATAGAAATATTTTTAAAAAGGAAAATCATGCTAATGATTATTTTCTTTCTTTTTTTTATGAATCACAAAAGATTAAAACAGACTGTCTCTACATGATAAGGACAGATTATTGAAGCTAATATAAAGTTTTGTTTTTTCAGAACAAAGTTCAGTTAGTCGGGAGACATGACCAGTGGTGGTCAAAAGGTCATGTCAGGTTATGGTCGTTCATGCTACAAATGTATACAAACACTCACTGAAAAGGTCCAGAACTTCTTATTAGTGATCATGATTGACTGCAGCCGGTAGTTTCTCTTTGCCAGAATTTATTAAACGGATTAACTAACACACACACCCACACACATCCTTGTACTTGCATCAAATTGAGGACTTTGTAGTGACTTCTATTTGTTTTGTAACAGTATTATGCCTAACCCAGACATTTTCTATAATCCTAACCTTAACCAAAACTTAGCAGAAACCCACACCATACCTCTAAACCTAACTAGTAGAGCACAATAGAACTGTAAAAAAAAGTGAGGATTGGGAAAAGGACCTCACTTTGTTGGTAAATATTGTAAAAGTGGTCCTCTATATGTGGTATATACAAGTACACACACACAGAGCGATGGGAAAGGAACCCAGTGAGAATCTAAGAAAGAGGAAATTGCTTAATGTGTTTATGAACAACACAGGAGCCACTGAAACAAAACCAAGAACAATGTGAAAACTGCTGAAACAGCAGCGTCTCTGAGACCAAACAACCCACTAACTAAATAAAGTTCAGACGTTGAATAAAATGTTTTTAAATAAACATGGCTCCTGAAAGCAGCATGTTTGAAACTTCATGTATAATGTTGAAAAGCTCTGAGTTTCTCTGTCTGTGTGTCTTTAAATAGCTTAAACTTCAAATAGATTCATAGTGAAACAGTTGAGGTCACGTGATGATGGATGTCAGTCATACTCAGCCTCCAGGCTGCCCTCAGACACAGCTAAACTTCTCTGTGGCTCGCCCATCACTGGTATGCTTGTTGAACAGTAGTTCAGCTCAGTGAACACACAATACTTGTGCCAAACGTCTTTTAAACTTCAGCTAAACCTTTAAATGAATGGGTTGTAAACAAACAGGCTCAGAGTCACAGCTGAAACTGCTACAGTTTAGAGACCAAGTCTGCTTCTCCTGTTTCTGACATTTCAGCTTCATTTTGTCTAATTACATACTCTGTAAACTCTAATTACACACTGGCTCAAACATGCTCATCAAGTTCAGCAGGTGTTAGTAGTGAGCTCTTTTTTTTAATCAGAAAGCAGCAGCTGACAAGACGCTCCTTAAACCTCTCACTGTATCGAAGGGCATTCAGGTTTCTGATGACATCATTCTGCCATCATTTGTGTTTTTAACACTACAGGAAACAGAAAGCTGACGTGAACTCAGTGAATCTGAGGTTCGGAGCTTCAGTCTGTGACACTGAGATCACTCATCAGTCTGTAGATTTACACAGCTGGAAGGAACCTTTGACCTTTGACCTCCTTCTCATCACTCTGAAGCTCACAGACGAACTCCTGATGACCCCAGTGAGGGGTCAAATGTTTTCTTGTTGTCCTTGGATTCACAGGAAGAAACCTCAGGCTCTGTTTACACAAGAATCATCTGTGGAAATGTTAGCAGCTTTTTCATTTTTGATTGTGTCAAATTAATATTAAAACAGTTTACAGGAGGATTTCTGTGCTCGTTAAATCTGACAGGCAGGGCTGCCAAATAGAAATGAAAGAAAATACTGTTTCTTTAAAAGAATTGGATTTTAAAGCAAACTATCCTAGGTACTGACTGAGGTGTGTTGCTAAATGCCGATGTCAGTTTTTTTATATGGCACATAAAACAACAGTTGACCAAAGTGCTTCACGATTCAGTCGAATGAACAGATAAAATGACAAAGAAACACAGAAATGTTAAAAAATTAGTCAAATTAATTTAAAATACAGAAATACAACATAAAAACGCAAGCTCTAAAAGAATTTCTAACTCTGCCAGAATCAAAATCCAAGGAGTGAAGAGTAGTCTCAGCAGTCTGGATTAAAAAAGGTAAATTGTTCCACAGGTTTGGGGCAAAAACTGCAAACCTCCTTAGTAGAAACAAACAAATGTTCTGTCTTTGTGGTGGTGAACACGTGTGACTTCACACCTCTGACTGAGGGCTTCCAAAAAAACTCCCCTCTGATTAATGCAATCCTACATCCTCTCTCCTACAAATATTGTAAATGCACCTTTATTCCTCTCATAACAGGTAAATAAACTGGTCAAGGTCTGAACCTTGTTTACATCAGGATCATGTTAATCGGAATGTGTCAGCAGATTTCTCAGCATCACACACTACCAGTCCTCTAAACTGGATTACTTAATGATTTAAGTGACATGTTGCATTTTTTCATCACAAAACCCAAACATGTAAGAAACAGTTCACGTGGACTTCCAGAAAATAACCTCATGCAGAATATTTCCTATACACCTTTTTTTTTTTTACAAACAAACAGACTAACAATATCATATATTCAAGGTAACTTTCCGTGTACTAAAACAATTTTTACCTGCTCATCAGATATGGTGACCTTGTCTTTGAAGACGATCCACTCAACATTCTCGCTGCAGGGCGGCGTGGTCAAGGAGCCGTTATAGATGAAGTATTTCTCTGTGGAGTTGGGCAGCAGACCTTGCAGAGTGAAAGGTGACAGCTCTGCAGTCTTTCCTGGACAACAAAATAACGAGAAATGTTGAAGGAAAGCAAAAGAGAAGAAGTGAAACAACGCCAAAGAAGAATGAACCACTTGTACCGTATCTGCTCACGCTGTTGATCCCGTCCACGATGGCAGCGTAGTTCATGTTGTCTTCAGAGCCCGTCTGTCGGAAATCAAACCATCAACATCATTTCAACTACAAAGTCTGCTCATTGTTTCAAGATGTTCAGTCAAATACCAGATCAAACCAATTACAAGTTTCCAAGTCTCAAACATCACAGTTAACATGTTTTCACACAGAACCAGTAAATGAAACAGACAAACTTTTATTCAGTTGAACAATAAAACAGGAACGACCAATATGGTCTGTCTAGCCTGCTGGTGGGTGGGTCAGGATGTGGGATTGGTTTCAGATGCTTTTTCCTCCAAACAGAAATAAAAGCAGGTGATAAAATAAGTGGAGTCAGTTTAAATGTTGATAAAACTTATGATTTCACTTTTCATTGTTTGTTAACCTTATTTTAATCAGGCAAAACCATCATCTTCTCTGGATAACATGCGTGCATATTAAAATCCCCAACAATAAGTCATAGTCACACAACAAACCTCAAACAGAACAGCAAGGGCTGTGATCCTGCCGCTGGCCTTGCTGGTTTCATCTAAAGAGTCAAACTGATGAGCATCATAACAGTAGATCTGCATCTGTGGGAGAAAAACAACTTTTGTTACAGATGATGATGGGCAGTGAAAACATTTTACTGAATTATAATCAATAAACATTTTGTCTCCTCGCTCAGTCAACCTGAACTTTTAATTAATGATGTTTTTTTGGTTTTTGGTTCTGAATCATGGGATTAATTTGTGACATAGACTGAGCTTTTATTCAGTAAATAGGACCTTTATTTTGGTGATATTTAAACATCTAGTTGTTACAATTGTGGGTCACAAAATATTCTAGGAAGTCCAAATTAACAATACAGAACTTGACGCCAATCGTCGCTGATGTCCCCCCGTCGCACGTTCAAAGTAAAAATGGCAGAAAGTAGCAAATTGTGATCTTCCCATAATATTGCGATATCACAAAGCGATCTACAAACGCTCAGAGTATGTGTTGGCACATACTTAGATCTACTTACAAAACAAATTTCAGCTCAATAGATGCTTACGTTACTAAGCTACTGCCATTTTTATGTGGTGTAAGAGCTACGGTGGCAGCCATCTTAGATCACATGACCAGTAGGGCTTGGACATTCAGTAGTGACCAACTGTTAGCAAGTTTGTTGGAATCATCACAGGCCTTCATTATTTAAATCATCTCATACGGTGAACAGATGGACAGACGGACTTTCTTCATGTGTACCTGGACATATTAGTGAAATGTTTTGCAAAATAATGCTACCTACAAGTTGCAAAAGCAAAACTGTATTCTTACAGTTTTAAATATTATCACAAATTTCCCTGTAATATTCTAATTCAAGAAACTAATTTGAGAGACTATTTCCCAGTCCTACTACACCTCGTGTGTGTGGAAGACTTATATAAGAAATAAGAGTTCAATCATCATATCTTACCTCTAAAGGGTACTTGACTCCATTCAGACTATGTTCGGAGCCCTCTGAGGAGGCATTGCAGCGGCCCCAGTGGAAAGTGATGTGGCCCACCTTGAACCTTGACCTCAGTCCCACTCCATTAATATAGAACTCTCCATCCACATTGACCGTCACTAACAAAACAAAAACATCATGCAGGTACACTGTGAGAGTCCGTGTAAAAAAGATTCATTTTAAATAAACAAATGTACCACCACTCACTGCAAATAGAAGATAACAGTAAACATCATGTTAAGAAGAATATAAAGCTCATGTTTTTGTTTTCCTTTGGCTTGCTCCCAAATATAGAGATCTTCACAGTGACTGAACTGACAGAAGATTTAAACAATGTTTTATGTCAGATGTACTTCTTGGTACTACCTAAGCTTTAACCTGCAGCCTCAAGATTACAAGACTGCAGTTCCTCCAAGAATTTAGTTTATACACAATATAATACTCCAGCAAAAATTTAAATGGGCAATCAAACAATAAGTCAATGAATAAAAATATTATAACAAATTTAGAATTTTTCAATTTCACGCAAAATTCTCCTTATTGATCAAAATGTTTTTAAAGCCAAAGAAAGAGGAGTCTTATCAGACCTTTTTACTGCAGTACACATTCATTTAAAGTACAATATACATATGTGCTTATTACTCTTAAACAAGACAATTTTTTAAGTAAATGTGATGATAAAATTTCAACATTTGAAAAATAAGTCATTTTTTGCAAAGTCATCCTTCTGCTGAAATCTGATACATGAAGAAGTTAGAACTATTTTGCTAATAGTTGTGAAAAAACAGGGGTGGTGAAAGAAACTCCCTTCTCTGATTAGATTAGTCTTGTTATAGTTGTGAGTTTGACTGAACTATAATAACCACTCACTCACTCACTCACTCAGATTTTGGAAGTCTTTCAACCTTCAGTTTTAGCTCAAAGGCTTGTTGTTCTGTTGAGAAAATTCAATCAAAGCTAACAAACACACTGCAGTGTTAAATTATTTAGTTTCTTCTTGTTAGACTGAGACAATCACATGCTTCTGTACAACATGAAGCATGTTTCAGGCATCATTGCACCAAAGAACAGTCATATGGCTCAATAAATAAATGGGCCAGAGAAGGTAATCAACATCACCACCAGAGGACCAAAGCTACTAGTCAACAGAACTGTTGTTCAGGACCATGAGACCAGACGGACACACAAACCTGTGCACTGCTGGAGTTGACTACAAGGAAGCATAGTTTGACACTTACATGGATCTTAAAATGTGTGAAACTGTACTTCAACAGGAAACAGTGTCTTCATCAAGAACTCAATGCATGTAGAAGACTCTAGAGACCAACTCAAACCTCAGAATTTGATGAACAAGTCAGCATCAAGCACTGCATAATCTAAGGTAATGATCTGTCCCCACTCCTAACTGCCTCAGCCAGATCATCACAAAAAGAGTGTGCCAGTTCAAAGTGGAACAGTAATCAGTCACCTCCTCTACATAGATGACTTAAAGCTGTATGCCAAAAATAGGTGAAATAATTCCCCACTTGACTGAACTAAGACATACAACAAGGGCATTGGAATGTCAGCAGGACTGGATAAATGTAGTTGAATGCTATCATTTCCTTTACTTAACCGGATTAAAACCCCAGTGTGATCAAGATCTTATTTGCAACATGGGAGTGGACCAAAAGTGAACAGCACACATACCCAAGAGAAGCAAGCTGATCACTACTGAAAAAGCTGAATTGTTTAAAAGTTACATCTGTGCTGAGTACAAACTGGAGGTCCCAGAGTCAAAGTGGGAGACTCCATCAAGTATGGTGGAGAGCAGAAGAACTAAGATACTGTAAGATGTCGAAGTCCAGACCTAAAAACAGGTGATTGCCAAGTTGGCAATGCCAACTCATCGGACACTCTAACGGTTGATAAACTTCAGAAGAAGGCATTGGTGAAATCACAAGTGATTTGGAAAAAGAAGTACAAGAAGCTGGAAAACTACCTGTGCAGGACCTTCAAACTAACAGGATTCTTGTAAAAGAGACTCAAGTTCCACCATCTAAAGGTGAGCTCAGAGCAAGAGTATCGAATTGAGCTTTCTCCTGGTTGGAAACTATCGATGGCATTTTTAACAACAAATAAATAAACTGAGAAAAATCCAAGCAGATACAGTATAATGACATAATGACAGTTTATTTTAGATGTTACTCTTTGTAAAAGTACAAGTGTTTTTGTGATGCTAGTGGTGATCACAAGATTTATTCTTTAAATATGACAGGTCAGTTGTCTGAATCTGAGCTTCATCCCAACATCTACCACTGTCCAAGTACAAGTCTGAGGTTGACTAAACACGATCACTCTTACCTGTCTTGCCATTGTTTGTGATAGTTGTCCTCTCATTTGTTGGTTCCTCCCACCCATCAAACATCAGCTTCTGGTACTGCAGCTTCACCGAGGCCAAGTCCTCCTCAATGTTGATAGGAGACTGCTTGGCACTGCTGCATGATGGAAACTTCTTGGCCCAGTTATGTTGGTTTAAAGTTCCTGGTGGACAGGTAAAGGTACAATATCCAAAACATGCTCTTACCAGACAGTGTTAGGAGCTTGTAGGAGGACTGAGGAGGAGAAACTAGATAACTACAACAAAAACAAGGCACGGATGTATGGATGTATGGATGGATGGATGTATGGATGGATGGATGGATGGATGGATGGATGGACGGATGGCTGGATGGATGGATGGACGGATGGATGGAGGGATGGATGGATGGATGGATGGATGGGTGGATGGATGGATGTATGGATGGATGGGTGGACAGATGGATAGATGTATGGATGGATGTATGGATGGATGTATGTATGGATGGATGGATGGATGGATGGATGGATGGATGGATGGATGTATGGATGGATGTATGGATGGATGGATGGATGTATGTATGTATGGATGAATGGATGGATGGACGGATGGATGGATGGATGGATGTATGTATGGATGGATGGATGTATGGATGGATGGACGGATGGACGGATGGACGGATGGATGGACGGATGGACGGATGGACGGATGGATGGATGGATGGATGGATGTATGGATGGATGGACGGATGGATGGAGGGATGGATGGATGGACGGATGTATGGATGGATGTATGGATGGATGGACAGATGGATAGATGTATGGATGGATGTATGGATGGATGTATGTATGTATGGATGGATGGATGGATGGATGTATGTATGGATGAATGGATGGATGGACGGATGGATGGATGGATGGATGGATGGACGGATGGATGGATGGATGTATGTATGGATGGATGGATGGATGGATGGATGGATGGATGGACGGATGGACAGATGGATGGACGGATGGACGGATGGACGGATGGATGGATGGATGAATGGATGGATGGATGGATGGATGGACGGATGGATGGATGGACTAGCCTAAAAAGACTTGTTGTTGTCCACTTTAGGAATTTTCATAAGCCCCATGCAAAATTATTTTATTTTAAATATAAGAAATGTACTATAAACATGTGACTACAGAAAAGATGTTAAACATTCATGTTTGTTGTTTACCTGCATATGACCAGTCAATCTCTTCTGAGAACCTGCGCTGGTTTCTGTATGTATATCCTTCAGCTGCAAGAGAAAAGCAGATGATCACTTAGTTTTATTTGATGGTGCAAAGCAACACATTCTTCTGCTCTCTTATACATTTGAAATAGCACGCCCTAATCAGTATTGCTGAGACTGACTGAAATCCAGAGTTCATTTTGATGACAACATACTGTATTTTGTTATATTATTCACAAACAACCTGGTATTCCAGACAAAAATGAGACAATACCTAAAAAGCTATTATATGGGTAATAAAACTATGACTAAAGCTAATGATGTTTTAATTTACAAATAAAAGCAAGACCAAACATCTTGAGTACAACAACTAATTTGATATAATTTGTTGTGTAAAGACGTGAGACTTCTGCAGATGTTCAATCAAAACTCATCTGTGAGCTGAGGATCAACATAACTAGCTTCTCTGCACCCTTCACTTAAAACTCATGCAAAAAAAAACAAAAACAAAAAAACATTAAATTAAATCCTCATTAGAATACACTAATAATAGGACATCAGACATATTTTCCAGAGATCTTCCATATTATGAAGACAAATCAAGCCATATTTCTTGAATCAATTATGTCAGAATGATTAGGTATCAAAATCTGAACGTTTGGATTGACCAAAAGTTAGGTAATCCCTGATTATGTGATGAGTCACATGTAATATTATGTATAATATTTGGCTATATTATTATAATTTTTAGCTAACTAAAATTAAAACAACTAGTGATTAAATATTGACTAAAATTTGTTGCTAAAACAAGATTAATTCATCATTTTACCTCTTAAATTCAGTTTAAGTATAAACATGAATGTTGATCTCACTTTAAGTAAATTAGTCTTTGTACCAGCTGCAGAACATCAACAAAGTATTTATTAATAAAGGATATGGCCCATGGGAAGCTTTGCTAATAACCCTGTTCCTCTAGAGTTAAATATCACTAGACTGAGCCCTGCCTTTCCTGTCCACTATTTTTACCTTAAACTGTTACATTGAAGAAATTAATGGGATTGTATTACTTACTGAATTTTAATATACTACACATTTCTATTTTTGAGGGGAATTTTTATATGTTTTCTAAACTATTGTGTGGCTATTTATGTGATGATGATTTTAGGTAAGATACATGCCTTGTTCCACACAACACATAGAAAACCATTTTATAACATTAGGCAGAGGAATTCTGTGTTTAAGGGCATTGACTCCTGCCATAGGATGGCCCATAATGCAATGCAAAAAAGGCGGAGTCAAACCCGGAAGATGGCTGGTTTTGGAATAAACTCCATCTCTCAGTCCAGCGCTGGTTGTATGACTTTCTCTTACAATTCTGCCAATTCAAATATA
>JARVJO010000002.1:25163741-25178814 GCA_031762555.1 Cynodonichthys magdalenae
CTGAAAGGCAAATGCAAAACCTACGAACCCGGGTTAGAAGCCGGGCCGGGCCGGGCCGGGGCCGGCCCTGCAGTGCAGAAACGCCTATACAGTACTGTACTGTACCGTACCGTACTGTACCATACAATAAAATAGCATACAATACCATACTGTACCATACTGTACTGTACCATACTGTACCACACCATATCCATCCCATCCCAGATTTATTTATAAAGCACTTACAGTACCAAAGTGCTGCACACATTGTATAGTAAGTTTTCTGTTTTCATTAATGAATGTGTTATCAATGAATGTGTTGCTCCAGTAGCCCATATATTATCAGGCTGTCCTGAATGTTAGCTGGAAATTAACGGGAACGATAAGCCTCTGCACTGCATGTGCCACAGACAGATTAAGGAAGTGGCTGATATCAACTAAACCAGTGGCTAGAGAGGGCTGGAACGAAGGACAGCACAGAGACACTAATCATGGCAGTACAAGAACGATAGAGGCTGGGGTCTACTGTACCTGGCAGGACCCAAGACACAGGCTGTGCAAAGATACCCTAAGATAGTCCAACACATAACAGCAGGGTGTAAGATCCAGACAGGCAAAGCATACATGAAGTGCCATAACCAAGTGTCTGAAATATGCAGGAACATCTGTGCAGAGTATAGACTGGAGGTCCCAGAGTCAAAGTTGGGGACCCCACCAAGGGTGTTGGAGATCAGCAGGGCTAAGATATTGTGGGATTTCCAGATCTAGACAAACAAGTAATGGCTAACCAACCAGACATTGTGGCGCTCATCAAACACCACAGCAATAAACAAGCAACAAAACAATCCTCTACAGTTTGAGAAACAGACTAAATAAATGTGAAAAGGCTGCAAAATTCATAAAATAAGAAAAAAATAAATAAAGACCTTTGTAAATTCTAAAGGCCCTGTCACACTATAACATTTTGGACAACTTGTGCTGACTTATGAAAATGTTGTTATGACTATTTTACTCATATCTGCTACATACCATATTTAATCTAATTGTTAGCCTTACAGTGAGTATAGGTCCAAAGGAAGCTTCCAGAAGATTTTTTGTTTGTTTCATCTTCAGTTTAGACATTTTTAGTGTTGTACACACTTTTCATATGTTGGCCTATGTTGTTTAAAAATTTTCTTTTATAAAAAAAAACTTCCAGAAACATTTCACTCCTCTGAGATGTTTAGGGAAATTAAAACAAGTTTGAGCAGCCCTGAAAAGAGGAGGAACAATAAGGAATAGTTAAAGGAGTGAACACTGCTGTTCATAATTCAGGAATTACTGTTTTCATATTAAATGAAGCAAAAACTCACAAATACGGATTGATATTTTTAATGTGAGGAATGCACCATTTGACTCAGGAGTGGGTGATTAACCTCAAAGCTTTATTTTTTTATTAGCACTTTACTTCAACTGTTGCCAATAAAATGAAAGCAAAATAGAATAAGTTTCAATTCAACAATGTAGAATGTTAAGTATATGTTTTACTAACTTTTTTTTCATGTAGAAAAATAACAGTCCAGGTTAATAACTGGAACAATAAGATTTATGTTATTTAAGGGTATCAATGTTTCCTTATACTGTTGTTATTGTTAAGGTCAAAATTCACAGGTGGTGTCTAACACACAACAAAATTAACACCTTTATTAATATTAATTCTGATTCCACAGCAGCTAGCCACCAACCATCCATCCGTGCCGCAGCGTTTGGTGGTCATTAATTACTGTTCTGTTTTTAAATATGACCTACACAGCTACTTTTAAATGGTTCTAAATCAACGGTTTTAAGAAACATTAAGTTCAAATTTTGTGTGCTCATAGCTAAGAATGATCAAAAATAAATGCTAATCACGCTTTCCACTAATGCTGATTTTACAAAGAGCTATAATTCAGTCACTTTTAGACAAACAAAACTAAAAAAAATAGTGCAGTAGTAGTTGAGAACAAACTTTAACAAACTGAATGCAAATAAAAAAATCCAAGATGGCCACTAAGCCAAATTTGAATGGCTATGTCTCGTCAATGTTTCGACATACTGAGCTGAAATTTGGTGTAGAGGGAGCTGCGATCAACAATAGCACAGTCAAATTTTAAATTTAAACGTGGCAGTGTCCGTCAAAGTTTCTCAAGAAACTTTACTAGTTGCAACATATTATTGACTGGCCACTGGATGTCACCCAAATTTTAATAACTGGTTCTTAAACCCAGATCTATTACACACAAGTTTTGTTTTATATTATTATATAATATATTTAGTGGTTCTTAATTTTTTTTTCTACACACACCGATAGGTTCCCTCTATATCAATCCGCTATACTTAACAGATATCTATTCCCTTTTAGGGGCGGCTGTGATGGAGTGGTTAGGGGAGTTGATATCAACACCCCTATGGACGCTGATACCTGCACTGCTGCCTGTAGCCTCCAAAGTGTGTTGAAGCCTCATCTCAGCTCCACATCTCTGAGGCAGGACACCTCATCTCAGTTCCACTTCTTTTCACTGTGGCAATATCTCAATTCAAGGGCTGCAGACCACCCAGACCTCGGCCCACGTTGGCCACAGCATATGCAGTCCAAGTACGCTGCATGACCACGTGCTACTTTGTTACCATGGTGTTACGTTTTGCATCACGTGCCTTCAGACTTAAAATACAGTGGGACATCTTTTCACTGGAGGATTATATATACACAGTTAAAACGTTACACATAAATAAATAAAAAACATTTATAATTTGGGTTTAGTGCCAGTATCAGTACTAAATGTTGCATTATTTTAACATCTTATTGCAGCATAAATTTCATCAGCTATGTTGCTAAACTTGCATTTAAAAAAAATTTTTTCAGTCCTTGATGAGTTTTTTTAACTAGGCCAACTGAGTTAAAGAAAAAAAAACTCATTTGTCTTTGTTTTTCTGTTTAGCCTGCTAACGGCGCAATGAATCCTGGGATATCTTTGGCCTTAATTTTTGGTATTTTGTGGGCCGCATTCATCGGCTGCACAAGAAGGAGCCCCTGAATTGAGACACAGCCTGTGTGGATCAAAGAGGGTCTAGGACACTCTCTGTTTCCTGTCAAGAGGATCCAAAAGGACATCTCTCTATTGTGTGTCTGAGTGTCTGGAGGATGCTCATCTCACTCTAAAGGGGGCTGGGAGGATGCCTTGAATGTGGCCAAGAAGTTCCAGGAAGATGCTTTTCACTTCCCGATCTTTGAGGAGGTCTGAGCTTTGAGGATGTGAGGTTCAAGAGTCCCAGAGTTACAGAAATCACTCCATTGCTTCAAAAGGTTGTACAATAAAATATTAACAATATATTTTTTGAAGAGACCGGTTTCATTATTTTGTATTTATTTAATAAGTTGAAATTAAATTCTAAAGCAGTAACTCCTGTTTATTAGTTGATTTTCAATCATTTTTCTCACTTTTGTCGGTTTCATAGTGACCTGTGTGTTTTCCTTTCTTTAATACATGAACAAATTTCTGTGCAGATTTAAAATAATGAACTCACTTTTTGTTATTTTAATTTGTTGGATATAATTCCTTTTATTTACTTCAGATATTATATCTAATTCTCGGGTCACCATTTTGCAACTTTCTGTACTTCTTCCTTTAGTGGCTATTTGAAATTCTATTTATTTTCATGTTTCTTTCGGTCAATGCTCCAGACAGCCGCTCCAGAGGGTCTGAAGAAACGCATGTTGCCCCCGAGCCGTAGGTTGCAGACCCCTGCTCTAAACGGGGGGCGGATTTTTTTACAAAAAGAATTGTGATCTTCTTTTCAAAAACATTTGACAAACTTCAGAAAGTCTGTGTGAAAGCTAAACGTGAGGCCAACAGATGTGAGGTTTATTCTGAGGCGGAGAAGCGCACCTTTACATGCCGCGGCACCTTCTGGTTGGCGCAGCAACTTCAAAAATAAACACATCTGCACTCTTTAGGATCTGCGCAAAGAAACCCCAAAACAAAGGCAGAACCATGAGGCCTTACCTTGAGGACTGATTAAGATGAAGAGTGAGGCCAGGAGCAGCCAGCTGCCTTCACGCTCCATGATGTGAAAAAAAAGACGCTCAGATGCGGAAATTAAAAAAAGCTGCTGGTTTAAGGCAGCGGGTCCCGAGTGCGGGTCGGAACACGGTCCTCACAGCACCATGCCGCGTCTCGTACTGTTCTGCTTTTTAGTTTATCCGAGATTCTGGGGGTCCCGGTGCGCCTTTTGTCACCCTGAACGGAACCGACTGAAGTCCACAGACTGAACCGGAGCGCCACCCACAGCTCGAGGTGACAGGAGGGCTGGGGCTCCACTCACCCCCCTCTCCTGTCGGTAGCGCGCGCGCATTGAAGTAAAACACACCTGAACATGTCCGTGACCGTGACAATCAGTGCATCTGTTTTTCACACTGTTAGCAAAAAATCTCGTGAACCACCGGACGGTTTCTTTTGAAAAAACAAACAAAAAAAAGACTCATTGAATGATTTTCAACGGATCAATTATTGAAATAAATAATAATAACAATAAAAAACACATAAAATCTGCTCTGAGTTTTACAGATACTAAACTCTAACTGGCTCTTCAGAACAACAAGCTTCAGCATAGCTTTAACTTTTTCATTGTTTAGATAATAAGTGTCAGCTTTTTTTACAGCTTAGACAGAAAGTCTTACAAATAAAAAAAAACAATCACTTTATATTTTTATAATTGCGGATACCAACTAAAATTCCAGAAAACAAATAATATAAAAATTATAAATGGATGTTTTTAGTCATGTAATGAAATGAGAATCTGACCCCTCAATAAACCTGAGCAGAAAAGTGTTTCTTGTTGCTCACCAGGTTTCCACACATTTCAAGAGGGCTTTTGGCCCACTCCTCTCTGCAGAAACACTCCAAATCTTTTAGGTTTTAAGCCAACTGCTCAACTTAAAGCTTCATGGAGAGGATGGGATTAAGGTCTGGAGACTGACAGGCCACTCTATGACCTTAATGTTTTGCAGACACTCCTTTGTCTTGGAAGACCCAGAAACAACCCATAGTCTGTGTTCTGCATAAGGTTCTTGTCCAAAGTCTGGTCAGGTCCTGGTCTTGTCCTTTGACCGCTCAATAAGTCATCCTGTACCCCAAAGCATTATGTTTCCACTTCTGTGGAACAAACATGGCAGGTCGAAAAAAGAACAAAAAGCTAGTTTTGGTCTCATCAAATGCAGGGCAGGGTGATGCTTTCCACCACTCAAATATGATTGGCCACCCCAGTTGATTGACAAGTCACTGCACATGGCATAGAAAATACATGATTATGGTAAACAAGCAAACACAGTTATTAGTTTGTGTATTCTTTTTGTAAAAACACAAATATTCTCTAACATGTTGAGCTACACTAACCAAGAAATCACATGATGTGATAATGACACGACTCTGTAAAAACAATAAAAGAGTATCTCTTGGCATTTCCATATCAGTATTAATACCATATCATACCAATGTCAATTTGTCATAAAGATATCTTTGTCTTGGTTAATGTCAAGTTGTCATAACTAAGACATTTTAAACAATGTCAACTTTGCAATAAGTGCGTCACAATTTACCAAATGACACTTATTGACAACCGTCATAAACATTCATGAAGCCTCCTCTGTGTTTATGACAGTGTCATGTCATTCTTATGTACACCCCTTCTAACAAATAATCTGAGTGAAAAACATTTGTATAACCTGAAATGAAGTGTCTGTCAGAGAGGTGATCCTGTTATATAATCTGTGGTTTTAGCTGCAGCAGCCAATCATCATTCAGTCCTGCTGATGATGAAGAACCTTTGAGCTGGTCTTAAGTTGTATGCTAATAGTTTTTGATTGCAAGCACACAACACATTATTAATGTCAAATTTGAACAAAAAAATACATCAAAACTTCAACAGTTTTTCTGATGTCTGATCTATGAAGGATATAAACCTGCAGAGGGACTTTCTAACCAAACACTGACAACCAGACTGTTCCTCCTGGTTCGGATGTTCACCTGCAGTAAATTCAATCTCAATGAAAACGAGCGTAGCTGTGCTCCTTTAAGCAGATCCTGTTTCTGTCAACAGATAGCAGCTTTCTGTCTGTGTGTTCTGGATCTTCTGCAGCCAGAGATGATAACAGAGAGCTTCACATCTGTATTAGGTGAAGTCAGTAAGAGCAAACATCAAGTCCATACGTGTATAGGACACAGTTACTGAAAGAAGGATATTCTGGCTTTGTGAAACTTAGGAAAACTAACGAGTTCATGTCTCTGGTGGTTAATGAATCCATCAAGACCTCTGACACAACTTAACTTTGTTTAGTTGATTTTCATGGTGACTACATCAGAGAATGGACCTGCTGGGCCTGATAACCCCTGTAGGAAGAACCACAGAATGTATTCAGAAAATTATTTATTTGTTTGATAAAGACAGTGAGCTGGATTTGAACCTCATTAACATGTTTTTGACCGCTGAGGAAAGTGAACTGGCTGTCTGTTCCTCCACTGCCTCATCAGCGTTCTGCCAACTCATCAGTGATGTCAAGTTTCTCTCATCACTAATATGTACTCTCAGCAGTAACATATATTTTGTTGGGTAAATCCATTAGATTTCAAGTTTGAATTGAACAAATTTATTGACCTTTAAATCAGGCATCAGAATGTACAAACTGAAATCATATTATGTTGCAGCAGCAGTGTCAAAACAATAAAGATAAAACAGTATCAATTAAAAGTAAAGAAACAAAGTAAGGTACAACGGAAGTCCAGAACAAACAAACAAAAGAAAAACATTATTCATATATAACAAAATTATTTGTGTCAGGATTAACAATGTTATTAAAATGACTTGAATTAATCAATTTGATGGTTTGCAAAAATAAACAAAAGTTTTTGTTGTTTTCACGACCTTTGGTGTGAAATTACTGCAAATGTGTAATAAATGAAGTTTTTCATCTGGATTTTATTTATAAGAAATTGAAGTAATAAATTTATCAATATTAAATAGGAGGCAAAATGTGTCCTCATTGATTTTATTGTCAAGAAATTCAGTTTATTTCACTTACCAAACTAAGATACTACCAAACCAAGAAGATATTAAACTAAGAAATTAACAAACCAACATATTACCAAACCATAAAACTTCAAAACCAAGAAACTACTAAACAAAGAAATTACCAAACTAAGATACTACTTTTTCTTTATTTTACTTTTTCTCAGAGGCCTGCTGCTGTGTGGCTGCTGTGGTCCTGATTGGAGTCAGGTGAGAATAAAGCTTTCTGGAAGAGAATCAGCTGTTTTTCTGCTATTTTATTCAGACTTCCAATTTATTGATCACAGTTTTCTCAAAGCCTTGTTATTTCTTTCAGCCATCTCACTATTTTTTGTTGTCCATCCACTACTTCTCAACTTCTAACTTTTCCAGGTGATCAAAGGATCTGATGCACAGACTTCTGGTGCATCCTTTGTTTTTATAAAAACTTTACAGTTTATTGTCTCTGTAGCCTGAAGTTTGTATTGTTTCTTTAGTGATCTAGCTTTCTTAGCAATGCTAACATTCTTTTTAGTGAGAGGTTTATTAAAGTAAACACATGTACCTCTCAGATTTCTTCATTGGCTCAGACGATAAGTCTTATATTTTTTATTGTTAAATCCAAAGATTGTGGACTTAGATTTGTCACATACATTTATGATACAACTCACAGTGAAATGTTTTGTGCAAAGCTCTGAATTGTGCAAAGGCTGGATAAGAAATGCAAAAATTACAGAGTGAAACTAAAACAAATAAATGAAATTCAAGTAAAAGTTGCAGTATTTATGTGTATATGGGGATGAATGGATATAATGTCAGCTCTCTAGATTAGTCAGTTGTTCAGAGTTTGAATGGCTTGTGGGAAGAAAATCCTCCTTATTCTCGCAGTCTTAGTCCTCAAGGCACGGTAGTGTTTTCCCCCCCGCAACACGGCAACGAGTGCATTGTTTGTGTGGCTCAGGTGTTGTGTTATCTTTCTGGATTTAGTACAGCACTGAGCTCTGTATGTGTGATGCGTTTGGCTGGTCGCACCACCCTCTGGGGCTCCTGCCTGTCCTGCACAGTGCTGTTCCTGAACTAGGTTATGATGCTACCAGTGATGATGCTTTCAGTGAGGTTTTCAATGTACAGTAGGTGATATAGCAGACTCTCCTCTTTGGTTTTTGATGGGTAGAGTATGACAAGCCTCAGTGTTGTGCCTCAAGGATTTGCAAACAAATATTAAAAAGTGAAAGTGTGAGTTACGGTTGTTAAAATATGCAGTTACTTTTGTTCTTTTAAAAATTGGAAGGCACATCTATAAGCTCTTGTAATTTATACACTGTTCACCTGATTTGGATGCAAATACCTTAAAAATTAAAGTTGAAAGTCTCCAATTAAAGCACATATTTTATGTTTCATTTCAAATTCATTGTGGTAGTGTTTCCATCCCAAAATGACAATTATGTCCATGTTCAGAATAAAATAGGCCTGATTGTTCACACTGGTGAAAACCAACAAAGTTTTAATTCTGATTACGTTTGTTATGTTTGACTTTATGAGAGGTGGTGTGTTAACAGGAGCATGCCACAAACAAGCTGGTTTGATTTTTACCCACATGATGGAACAAAAAACAGTACCCTGAGGGCTCTGACCCTGCCTGCTGAATGTTACCAAATCCAGAACTTGACCTCTGACCTTCTGAGTGTTCTGGGTGGCAGGAGGGTGGGTGTTATGCAATGAAAGTGATTACAATGATAAAAAGGGGGGGGGGGGTGTAGAATGACACCCAGTTTGTTTTTTTGCAACATGACCTCAATACTTCAATCCATGAATTGATGAGGACCAGAGGGGATTTTGTCTCCTTGGCAACAAGGATTTTAACACTTTGATACCACTGTTAAAGTTTTTAATTTTTTGAAGATGCAAAATTTTGTATTATTCCTAAGTTCTAAACTATTCTGTGAATGCTGAGTCAGCATGTACATTATTTTCTGTTAAGGATGATTGAGAGTCTACAACTGCATGTAGACCAGAAGTTAAACAACCATGTGATGCTGTTTTAAATTTACACTGCAGCATGAACACCTTTAGTCATTTTTTAATAAAGCTATGATTTCACGAAGAGCCAGTCTAGAAAATGTGCCAGTGGTTGAAGTGTTTATTCAGCCATTGGATGTTTTATGCTTTTATTGCTGTCACAAATCATGGCAAATAAAAAATTAAATTGTCAAAGTCAACATTTTTACAGCAAAAAAACAAAATAAATAAAATATGTCATTTAAAAACTGAAAGAAGCAAATATACCAACTGTTTCTAAATTATTCTTTCAAGAGGTCATATTTAGACCACAGTCTCATGTTCTAAAAAAATAAAAACGAATAAGTTTTATTATTTTTGTAGAGAATACATTTTGTCCACAACCAGCCTTAAAAATCCCTGAATTGGTTCTCTCTGGGAGTAAAAAGTAATTTTATTATGCCCCTGGAAACATTCAACCTAACAAGTGGAAAGCTGTTTCTGCATAAATTAAAGATAATCTGGAGTGAATTATGCAAATATATTCACTAAGATAAAGGAGAGGGTGGCGTGGCTATATATTGTAAGGTTAAATAAAAGCTGGTAGTTGAAGCTGAAAAACTACTTTGTGCTCCTCGGCTTCAAGTACGGCCATTTGTGGGACTCAATCATGAATCAATAAAACATGTTGCATCAGCTGTAATTCATACAAAGATCAGAACTTTTTTCAAAACATTCAACAGTTTTAAGGTTCTTTATTATTTTCAACTATTACTTTGAATTCGTGTCACAAGTTTACAGACAGGAACCTGAGAATTTTTCCTTATCTGTAAATTATGGTAGTAAATACATTCAGGTCTATAAATATTGGGACATGGACACAATTCCCATCTTTTTGGTTGTAAACATCACCATGATGGATTTGAAATGAAACAAACAAGATGTGCTTTAACTGCAGCTTTCAGCTTTTTTCCATCCAAATGAGGTGAACAGTGTACGAATTACAACAGTTTGTAGACGTGCCTCCCACTTTTTAAGTGACAAGGTCAATGGAGTGTTAAGGGGAGAAATCCTGGTCGTTCCTCCCACTGAAGCACAGGTCACACACAAACAAAATCATCACAAACAGCAATGTGTGAAGATCTGTTTGTTTTTCTCTTTGATTTGTATATTTCCATTATTTTCACTGGGTGCCGGCCTCTTTGTTCCAGCTCCTCCCATGGACACCTGAGACCTATGTGTCTTCCCTAGATGTTTCCAATCGTTACTCACCTTTATGTTCCGTTCCCTGTCTTCACTCCCCTGTTGGGCCAATGTACGTGTAAACGTCCATTTGGTTTGGTTTTGTCCTCCGGGTTACTTTGTATTCTTGTTCTAAGTTTGTTTATCTGCCTCATCAGTTTTTTTGTTTTTTTAAATAAATCATTTTTGTTTTTCAATCTTGAGCCCTGCCTGCTTCCTGGGTCATAGTACTGCTAAAACCTAACACACGGTTGTCAGAGTGGATTCTTTTTTCATTTGATGATGGAAGAAAGATCTGGTATTTGTGTTGTTAACCAAGAAGATCTGTTTTGTAAATCTGTCACAAAGAAACCTCCACCATTTTCAATAACATTGCCACCCTGAGGAGCACTTATTCCTGGTCAGAAGAGCTAACATCAGCTGCTGGTCCTCCGTGCTGTCTCCAGTGGGCACAAAGTTGTCCAATCTCTTTCCATGAATTCTTTAACTATCATATTTTTATTCATTCATTCTTTCACTGATTAACACAAACAAAAGAAAATCTGTTTATGATAAAAACAAAATGCAACTCATAAATGAAATGAAATGAAAGAAAAAGAAAAACACATGTTATCATATCTGCCCCCTTTTTTTCCCCAAAATGAAATTCAAATAAACAAATCAATATTGGGTCCTTCTCAAATAACAATTTATGTCATCACACACATATTTTATATTATATTTTTTATTCAACAAACTAACCTTTACCGTCTCCATCTCCATCTTCTGCCACTTATCCACAGTCGGGTCACGAAGGCAACAGGTCCAGGAGAAAAACCCAGACCTCCCTCTCCTCAGCAACACTTTCCAGCTCGTCCTGGGGGACCCTGAGGCGTTCCCAGACCATAGAGGATACATAATCCCTCCAGTGAGTCCTGGGTCTTCCCCGGGGGCTCCCACCGGTGGGATGTGCCTGGAACACCTCTGAAAGGAGGCGTCCGGGAGGCATCCCATTCAGATGAACCACCTCAACTGACTCGATGAGGAGGAGTAGCAGCTCTACTCCAAGCACCCCCCCCCTGCCCAGATGACAGAGCTCCTCACCCTATCTCTTATCAGGTTTACAGGTAATGTCAAAGATGAGCAGCAGGAGGCAAACTCAAACAGACACAGGAGACGGAGCTTTAAAGGTAGGTGAACTTCATTTACCGTGACACAGCAGGCTGAGAAGATCCTTCAGGCAGGTGACAGGAATTCTTAAATGCAGCTAATCAACAAGTAAGTATAACTATAGTAAAGAAAGTTTACAGAGCGGCTGCAAAACAGTTCAATGTGAACTCGGCGGACAGTTTATTGTGCGACACTGCGGATGAGGATGTAAAAAATTGATCTCTGTACGGACGGCCGCTTCGGATACGCAATGAGTCCGCACGGACCTCCACGGAGCGAAGTACACCCGAGTGTGTGGGGGCCTTAAGGCTGAGCCCAGTCAGCATATGAAGGAAGCTCATTTCAGCCATTTGTATTTGGAATACTGTTCTTTTGTTCATGATCAATGCCTTATGACCACAGGTGAGGGTTAGAACATAGAAAGACCAGCAAATTGAGACCTTTGTGTTTTGACTCAGCTCAATTCTGAGGATGAGGCCCTAATTTGTTGATCCATCTTCTGCTTCATCCTACCATCAATCATGAACAAAACACCCAGATGCTTGAACTTCTTCTCCATGGCTTCCCAGAATTCTTCTCATATCCGAGTTTTTGCATCTGCAACCAATAAAGGCGCAACCCTTTTTGCTACCCGGTATCTATCAGCTACTTCAGGAGTCCTCCAGGAAAGCCAAGTCCAGAACGCCTTCTTCTTCAGCCTGATGCCCTCCATCACTGCTGGTTTCCAGAGGGTCCTTTGATTTCTGCTTCAAAAGGCACAGATGACCTTCAGGCCACAGCTCCTGGAAGGAGCTGCATTAGATGCCCTGAATACAGCCCATTTAGACTCCATGTCCTCCCCCAGGACACGTAAAAACTGATTTTTGATTTTTGATGAGATGAGATGAGAATTAAAGATCACACGTACAGGGGGCTCCCCCAAACTTTTCTAGTTCACCTTCACTATATGTTTGAGTTTGCCAGGTCTGTTCAACAGCCTCCCCTGCCACTGGATCTCATCAGTTGACAGCTCTGCCCCTCTCTTCACCTGAATGTCCAAGACATAGGACCTCGTCATTGCCCACATAGGCATTGAAGTCACCAAGCAGAACAAGGGAGTCTCCAGAATGCATCCGTTCCAGGACACCATTCAAAGTCTCCAAAGAGGCAGAGTAATCAGAACTGATGCTTGGTGCATGAGCACAAACAACAGTCAGAACTTTTCCTCCTGCAGCACGAAGCCGCAGAGAGGTAACCCTCTCGTTCACCAGGGGGAACTCCAACATGGAGGTATACAGCCGGGGGCCTATGAGTATCCCCATAGTTCTGTGCTTCAGTTTCTCATGGAGTACAATGTTCAGGCTGAAAACAACATCTTACAACAATCTGAGCAAGAGCAAATTTCTGCACTTCTTGCAGAGTACGAATCCAGCTTTCATCACACCCCAACACGGAACTCCCCTCTCTGCATTTGTATCAACGGCATTAGTGAAGACTTTTCCTTTTTTACTGTAATCTCTCTCTGACTCAGTCCTGCTGAATGTTAAACCTCACAGCTCCACTATTCTTCACACTCAAGGAAAAAAGCCAAAACAAAAACAGGAATGCATAATTAATTTATTAAAGCTGCACTTTTAATTGTTGCTGCTTTTCAAAGTTGCCCCAAAGCATTGTCTCTAGTTTCAGGCCGACTGCCTCCAATGGGAGAACATCATTTCTGTCTTTTTAGGGTCAGAGCTCTACCAAAGTACCATCAAACACAGACTCTAAGCTCGCCTTTTTTCTCAGGGTGTCTGCTCATACAATAGACTTCCCTTAGCCTCCACACAAAAGAGGCTGGTGCATGAAAAAAAGAACCTTATTCAATGGCATTCCTCCTCACAATGCACACTGAGAACATGTGCCTCTTTCTCACCCTCTTTCCTCTAAGCACTGTGTGATGTTGCAGGATCAGGAAGTGATATATTCCTTCATCCAAATAAAATAACTTGTATCAATGTGACAGTGGGAAAAAAATAAAAGAAATAATAAAAAAAGTCTTTAACCACTCAGATGGCTCTGTGATTTAAATTTAAAGGGAGAAGTCACACATTTAAAGACAAAATTGTTTTTGTTATTAGCAGATTTAAACTGCAAAAAATACAGCTAATGTTTGTAAGGTTTAGGCTTTTAAAAACCTTAAAATAATAATAATCTTGATTAGAAAAAACTATTTTGTTTGGATCAACATAATCCCACACAAGTTTCAGATATTTTATTTTAAGGTTTAAGAATTATAAAATTTGCAAAATCAATTAAGATGATAAAAAATCTGACTTTAAATGTCTTTATAAAATTTGTCAGTCCATCTGTTTATGAGATATGTTCTGGATCTGTCATTCTCAATTCCGGTCCTCGTGACCCACTACCCTGCATGTTTTAGTTGTTTCCCTGCTTTGGCACACCTGATTTAAATGAACGAGTGATTGGCAGGCTTCTGCAGTACTTACAAAGACATGCTGAAGAGCAGGAAAACAACTGAAACATGCAGGGTAGTGGGTCATGAGGACCAGAAATGAGAACCACTGCTTTATGGGTTTGGATTGTGTACAGAAAAACTTCTTAAATAGTTGAAAGCAGACAGAAAACTTGAACTGCCAATAAAAATCAGACTTCTTGAAGCTGGTTTTCCAGACACACAATGTTTGTCAGAATGCAAATTTGTCTGCGTACTTACAGAGTCGTGTTTGTCTAACAGGGAGAAACTGGTCTGATTATTGGATGAGGTGGGTTTGTAAGGTCTAGTGTCGGGGTTCACATTAAACTTGGTTTTATTTCAGCCAAGAACTTAACACCCCAAGCACTTCAGCTGAAGGAGTTACTAAAACTGTCACAGAAACCTGCAGCCTAATCCTCCTACCCCATGCATCTATTTTTGTTCCGTTTCAAAAGCAAAACTTTTTTCCTCTCTGAAATCTTCTCTTATCCTCATCACGCTTCACCTTCTTTTCTATTTTCTGTGTTGTTCTTCAGCAGCAGAGAAAAAGGCCTTTTGTAGTAGGTCTTAGTGTCACACAAACACAAGACCTGAGGTTGCCAGTTGTCAAATGGTCGCTCTCTTTAAGGTCTTTCAGTGTGCTTACTTTACTCATGTCAACTTGAGGGAGAAGAGGGAAACCTATTTTTGCATGTGAAAAGACTCTAGGTGGGGGACACAAAGACCAGCTCTTCACATTAGACACAATTGACTCTGAAAGCCAACATTTTTTTAATAGTAGGGAGTGTTTGCCACGTTGTTGGTATCATGTTTTAATTGAACTTGGTCATCAGAAGATTTTAAATAGAACTCAAACTAGAGGTATGCTTTGCAAGATTTGAATTTTACAAAAGTAAACCACAAAAACGAGTTTCTGCACTTTATTAATACTGAAAAGTTATTCGTAACTTTACTTTACAGTCACCCCAATTACATTTATTTAACAAGTAACTACATCGTAAATTACTATGAAATTACTTGATAAATACTCGATGAATCAATATGTAATTAAAGCTAATTTTAGTTAGACAATTAAATTAAGGATTATTAGTACCTCAATTACCTCCTCGTTTGTTCGTTCTCTTCCACTTATCCGGGATCGGGTCGCGGGGGCAGCAGCCTAAGCAGAAAGACCCAGACTTCCCTCTCCCC
>JARVJO010000002.1:25192652-25211482 GCA_031762555.1 Cynodonichthys magdalenae
TAATAGGGAGTTTTTCCTCTCCACTGTTTGCTCAGGATGGGAGACTGTGTTGAAGTGATTCAACACAAACTGCTGCTGCTTCTTTAGATTGTTCATGTACAGTGCCCTGAGACAACATATGTTGTGACTTGGCGCTATATAAATAAACTGAATTGAATTGAATATGAGGTGGCACTGTGGCTCAGTTGATAGACATACCCAAGGAGCTCTCTGAGTAGAGTTTGCATGTTTTCTCTTAGTCCATGGGCTAGGGTGGGTCACCGTGCAGCCCCCACTACTGAATTTGTCTGGTATTTTTATGTACCTTAGGGTCCACTCTTTCAGAAAATGCATGTTAACAGAAAAAAGTTGTCTCACTGCCCCCAAGAGACCCCTTTTTGACCACACCCCTTTGTGTTCATCAAAGTTAGGGGTAAAGGAACCTTAACTGCCAATAACTTTGCTATAAACCAACCAAATTTTATAAACAAAACATCAGCAAATTCATATTGATTAGTTCTTCGATTTAAATGACATTTCATTAACAAATATGCAAACGATGTCATTGGAGTGTCAAAAGCTCACAATCCCAACAGAAGACGAAAAATTTCATATTTTATCTGAGTTTAGCACACAGATCCTAAATCTTCAAGACAGATCCACTTATTTAGAACAAAGCCTGTTAACAAAGCACTAGACCAGGCCAGTGGTTCCCAACCTCAGGGGCCCAAATGTTTCAACATTATAAGCCTTTATTTTACCATGTAAAGCCAGTTGAGAAATAACCCTCATTGATGACCTGGTCAATATTTAATACATTATAGTCATTATGGTCTTGTGAACAAGACTTTTTTGGGAGGTGGTTGTTCACTATAGATTCAAGTGGTGTGACCTAAGCTTTGATCCGTGATAGGTTTTTTTCCAGTTACTTTTATACTTTAGTAGTTTTACAACTAGTACTTTTATACTTTTACTTGAGTATAAAGCTTGAGTTGATACTTTTTAAATCTTAGTATCTATACTTTTAAGTAATGAATGTGAATACTTTTGACACCTCTGTTCTTGTTAAGTATTTTCCTCATATAATTGGGTGTTTACTGTCTGCTGTGTCCTACTTCCAAGAAATGGATTGAGCTTTGTCAGACCTCTACCTCAACATGTGTCCAGCTGGGTGTCCCACCTGAAGACGTTTATGCAGGTGTAACTTATAGAATCACTGAGGTATGCAAACCCCCCTGACCACAATAATGTGGCAATCCCTCAGTGAGGGAAAAATAATAAATATTAAAAAATATCCATCATCTAAGTTTTAACAGCATAAAAATTATCTTATTGGATTACCATTAGGCATCTATGCATCTCAGAACCATAGTTATATAAGACAACTAGAGTGAGCTCTGCCTATCCCCCATGCATGAAGCGGTTACTGATCCGGGTTGGGTTTAGTTTGTAAATGGTAATGGTAAATGGACTGTACTTATATAGCACCTTTCTTACTCAAAGCGCTTTACGCTACAATCTGTGTCCTCAGTTACCCATTCACACAGCACTCTACAAAGCTAACATGTACAATCATCTATGGAGGCTAATCAGTGCCAATCACATTCATACACTGATGGGAGACACATCAGAGGCGTCAGGAGTGAAGGGTCTTGCCCCAGGACACAACAACTGAGACAGCTGAAACAGGGGATTGAACCTGTGACCTTCCGGTTCCAGGACGACTCCCCAGACCACTCTGCCACAGTTTGTGTCACAACAAAGAAAATTAGTTCCTCAAATTCAAGAATCAGAGAAAAATGTTGCACTTTTCTTTTATTGCATAGAGTAACCTGGTTTTCTCAACACTTTCTAACGTGTTGAACAGATTTTGAAAATTGCATAGTACAATAAGGAGTAAAAAAGGAGTC
The DNA here is from genome assembly GCA_031762555.1 of Cynodonichthys magdalenae. NCBI lineage: Eukaryota > Metazoa > Chordata > Actinopteri > Cyprinodontiformes > Rivulidae > Cynodonichthys > Cynodonichthys magdalenae. The sequence goes on from JARVJO010000002.1 coordinate 25,194,542, forward strand.
CTGAGGTTCATTATGAAACAAGCTCTGCATCATCTGCTTGGACTATGAAGCCGCTGGAGTGAATTTAGAACAATTTGTTCAAAAACATTTGTGCAAACACAAACCATCTAAGCAAAAAGTGGTGAGAAGCAGTAAAAACACACAATACAAAAGGAATCATTTCATCCAAAAACAGGAGAATAAAGGAGCTCTATGAATGGGCTGCTGATAAATGAAGCCTGAGAAATGAAAATGTACTGCAGCCGCAAGCTTTCAGTTGAGCGAGTTCAATCAAATGAAGGCAACAAGTGAACTCTGATCCAACAGTGAGCATAGAGTTAAAATGTGCAAAATATTGTGCTCAGTCTTGCCTCTGTACTTCTGATAAGTTAAAGCTTAAATTAATCAAACTTTGTTCAACAAATATAAAAAAGGGAATTTAAAAAAGACAAAATATTTAAAGTAACCAACTCATTCTTCAGTAACTGACAGGATGCTGCTTGGCAACAAGTTTAAAATCTAAAATCTGGCTATATTTCAAAAATATAAATTCTGTTTAGTGCGTTAAACAACAAAAAAGCAAAGCAGCCTCCGTTACGACCGGACCAGTTTGAAGCCCTGCTCAGTGTCCAGGACAGCTGGTGGGAACCAGTTCAGTTTGATTCTCTTCACATATCGCAGACAGAAGCTGCAGAGCCACGTTGAGTTTTGCTCACTGGGCCACAGCACCAGCTGCACCACCGGGTACATGATCTGAGGGAAGTACATGCTCCAGTGGTTGGTGACATCACTTCCTGTGGGCAGGGGCAGGGTGTAGTCGCTCCAGTGTTTGGAGATGCCGTAGGTGGCAGAAACCGCCCTGCCCCTCTCCAACCACTGGATGCTGCTGTTGGGGTTGCAGTTGTACTCCACCCACTGGGAGGTGAAGTCTCCGAGCTGAGGGGAGTCCTCCAGCTCTGCGTTCGCCTCTCTGGTGAGCGTGGCACCCTGCACGGCCACGTACGGACCCTCCACGTTTCTGACCTCCTTCACCCAGGGTAACGAGTTGTCACAGTCGAGCACCACGATGAGGCGTGAACAGGAGCTGCTGTTCTTCTCCCGCCACCAATCCAAGAGCTGATTAAGGCGAAGGACGTCCCCACCTGGCAAGCACACAAACCAGCTGATTACATTCAAACGGTGTAAACATTTTCTGTTTTTGCTGTGTTGTGCATGTTGCCAACATCGCTCCAACTTCTTGCTACTTTGTTAACATGTTGTTGTTGTGATCACATGGGCTCTGCACGCTGGGTCCAAGTGCTGCTGGAGCGGACTGCTGGAATGAACTGCTTCTATCAGAGTGTTTATTTATCGGAGATTTTAGACGCAGGCCGATAAAATCCGATAATGGTTTTTTTGGCTGATATCGGACCGATATCCGATATCAATATCGGATCGGGACACCCCTAATTCTTATAAACAGTATAATAATATTAAAGAAATATATTTATATGCCCCATATTATAATGGAGACGTGTGTCTTCATTTGACTTTAATTTGACCCTAAAATCACAGAGTTCTGAGTCATTTTTAGGTTCCTTTATCATAAATATCTGCTAAACTTAACCCTACCAGGTGTTTTAGCAACAAGGTTCTGTGGCTGTTTTATGCTAAACTTATTTAAAACCATACTGAGAGGTTTTTAAAATAAATATATCAGAGCTCCTCAGCTGAAAACACTGAAATGACATAAAAGTAAATTAGAGATAAACAGTTTAAATCATCCCTCTTCCTTCAGAATGTCATCAGTCTTAAAAATCCAAATGCTGCAGGTTAAATTCTTCTTACAACTTCTTTCGAGAAAAATACTGAGTTTTTACTAATGTAATAAACTCCACTTTACATGAAAACGTTTGACATGTGCAGGAAGAAGCTCATGAATGTGTAGTACTGGGTGGTGGTGGAGGTTGATCCTTGGGTAACCTCTAGGTGTAGAAAATATTTCATTTAAAATACTTTTTACTGCTATAATCCCTGAGCCTAAATACTGTGTGCCTGTCATTGTGAAGTCTGATGACAAAGAAGAGGATGAGGAGAAGAACGAGGAAGTTCTACTCAAGCAGCTCCTGAAAATGTCAACCATTTTTCAAAAGGACAACCTAATATTTTGGCGGACAACCTAAAAATAATCTTTGTGTGCGCCCCTGCATTAACATTTTAGAGAAATAACATATTTGCAAATAAAGCAGTAGAACAATAATACTTGTTCTAAAACTGGAGTCAAAATATAAAACCTGAAACTCAATGCTAAAGTAAAAGAAAAATCCTGAGCCTGAAACTTTTCTGTGGTGGTGATAGGAACAAAACCAGATTATACTCTTGCCAATCTGTGAGAATCTGTGCAAAATCCCACCTTGCTTCCCTACATTAAAGGTAAATCAATTAGATTGCAAGTACAAGTAATATATATAATTTCTAACAGAGTCCTTTCAGGGCTCTATAGTTTGTTGATTTATTTTGTACTTAACCATTTTTTTAAAACTCAATACAAAGTAGCCGTGTCATCATCAACATTCTCTGTAATAAATCTGTAATCCTGCACCAGACAGGGTGTGTGTGTAAAAAGTAAATGTAGTCACACCTTGGTTTTAGTCTTGCCAAATTTAACCTTCCTGTGATATTATTTAAGAACTAAAACAACCAAAACACACTTAAACAGGCAGTGCACGCTCCTGCGGCGGCTAAACAGCTATTAGCACAACACTAGCTAACATTTTAATATCAACGGCTCTTTTTATCCCCCTGAACACCACAGAATCCTCCACCTCCCTGACGACGTCGGGCTACAGAAAACATTAAAATGGTTCCAGATCGTTTCCGGCCACACATTGCAAACTGTCCCGGGGATCAAATCAATTCAGAAGATTTTCTGAATCCATTTTGAATTGGAATAAAAATTATTTCAATGCATTGATGAACCAATATCTTTAGCACCTCTAAACAGCAACAGGAAAAAAATGCATTAACGGAGTAAAGAACATAGGTTTTACCTGCCAGCGCCCACTCTCCAGAGCGGTGTGTGTGACCGCTGTAGAATATCACGTATGTATCATGGCGAGGCCCGTCGGCTGTGCGGAGCTCCAGGAAGGATTTGATTTTGGCCTGCAGAGTGTCCAGGGTCAACCCGCTTGTGGAATAATCGCAGCCAAAGTTTTCGATCAGGTGGCAGGCGAAGAAACGCTGAACGCTGCTCAACATGCCTGTGGAGCGCCTGTTCAGCTGATCCACCTGACCTGGAGGCAGCAGTACGGGCTGACCGTCAGGACTGAACAGGAAGAGGAGATAAAAGTTACAACTATGTCAGGTCTTTAGGGACCATTTAGGATAAAGTGATTTGACTTTTGCAGCACCTGCAGAAGTTAGTAGGGATGACCACCGCATAGCCCACACAGGTTCCCCCCAAGCTGTTCCCCAGCTCATAGAAGAGTCCATGAAAGAGAGACTCCAGGAGCAGAATGAGCAGAAAAGTACTCATAAAGATGCAGCTGGAGGCCTGCCGAGTAAATTCAGTCAGTGAGACACAAAGAAACTTGGGGTGCACCGATAAATTGGTGATCAGCTGATTTATCTGCGCCAATTTCCTTACTTTTGGGAGATCGGTCGATCCTTAGATAAGATCAGCTTTTCTACCTCTACAAAAGGTCTGAAAATCAGCCACTGTCCTCTTTTGCTCTGCTGTGAGCTCTACATAATATCCAGTTTAAACAAGTTTGTATCGTTTCAAGGGTTTAGTTCAAAGTATTTCAGTAAAATAACATTTGAACATTGAAGTTGTATTGTGACTTTATAACATCTGACAGTGTCGGTTATTCAAGAAATCTGTATCGGCCAAAATCGGAATCAGCAGGTCAGACGTTTTAAGGATCAAAAATCGGAGATCCGCAAGAAAACTGAAATCGGTGCACCCCTAAAAGAAACTGCTGTAAAACGAGGTAAAGGTGGCAGCATTGGTCTTAAAGTAATTTTGCACATCATCAGATATTCTCAAGTACTGAATGGCTAATTTATTAGTAAACAAATTTGGGGAAAATTTTATGTTTTCTAAAGCAATTTTTATGAAAACCTTACTCATTTTGAGTTACATTAACCATTAAACAAACATTTAATGATGCAGAATGTGAACTGTTCAAAAACATTGAAAACCTGCATATTTTGATAATGAATCTGACTTCAAACAAAGATGTTGCACAATGTTTAACACTCTGTATGTGTTGAGGACAACTCCCAGCTATGGTCAAAATATAGCTCAACATTTGTAGAACTGACTGAGTAGTAGTCATGTTTGTGTTTACTACTATGGATGTAAAACAGTTCCAATATTCACACATGCACAGGACGCACTTCAGACATATAGTTCTGACTTGAGACTTGTTTGACTTGGCTCAACCCACAAATACCTTTTTTAACAGGGAGTGATCAGCAACCAATCTTGTTTCAGCCAATCATAAGTACGCACCACACAAACGGCATCATTTTATTATAAGCCAATCACAACCCATTTAAACAGTGCTGTATCCATGTGAAGTAGAGCTGCTAAATACAGTTCATTTTATAAAACCAGGTTAATCTGAGTCAATCACTAAAATAACCTGCTTCATGTAATAACCCCCCGCCAAAAAAAAATATTTATGGATGATGTGCAAAATTCACACACCAATAAAACAAACACCTTACAGATGATGGAACAAAGACGTAAAATGTCTAAATGAAATAAAAAATGAGCCAAACTGTTGGTGTTTACATGTATGTTATTCATGTAAACATTTGTCTGTGTACAACTCATCTTGTCCCAGTGGAGCGGCCCCACCCTCATCAGAATCTGCAGCATTTCCAGCAGGTTATTAACCGGAGAAGCAAGCCGACCTGAGTGACTCCGAAGCATTTCCACTCATGTTGCTGTTTTTTTTTTTTGGTTGTTTTATGCATTTGCTAACTTGTGGGATTTAATTTGTAGTCTGCCTGAGGACATTAAGGATTCGGTTTAATTTAAACCTTGGATGAACTGACTGAACTTCACATTAAAATGGTAAAATGGCAAATGAACATTAGACACCAAAGAGCTTTACACTACAGTCATTCACCCTTTCACTCACTGGTGGTGTTGAGCTACATTGTAGCCACAGCTGCCCTGGGGCACACTGATAGAGGCGGGTCTGCCATGTATAAGCACCACTGGACGCTCTGACCACCACCAGTAGGCAAGGCGGGTGAAGTGTCTTTCCCAAGGACACAACAAATGAGACAGCAGGGACGGAGGATCGAACCGGCAACCCTCCGGTTACAGAAAGATCCCCCTAACCACTCCACCCAGTTAAAGCTGATCTGTTCCTGATCTACCTGGGTTAATGAGTCGACTATTCACACTAAATCAAGTCCCACAAATCTAAGGTCAAAATTAACCTAAATCCTTAATGTCCTCTGGCATTCGGGTCCTCTGAATCGTCCTGTGCCCGTGTGGATCGTCCTGTGTTAACAAGTAAATCATGTGTCTGCATTTGTGAATAATGAGACTCCTAGCTCCATCTACTAAGTCCCTTAGTTTTGGTAGCCATCTTAAATGGGGTTGTCTCTGAAAGTTAATCAGCTGTAGATGTAGTATATACTGATATCCATGCAGTGTTTTATTGACAGCTTCAGATCACCTTCTTGTCGAGCTTACCTGCCAACTCAGAGCAGCAACAGCAACAGTTGATGCCAGAGCAAGAGCCACCAGGCGCTCAGAGATGAGACAGAAGTGTCTCATGCCCTTAGAGGCCATGACCTTATCCAGGCTGGTGTCCTCCAGTCCATGAGACGGATACAGTCTCTGACAGTCACTGAGCTTGGTATGGAAGCCCCACACAGTGAGGAAAAACACCATGTGGAAGACCACCCAGAAGAGCACCAACACCACAAAGCCCAGGATCACCAGGTACCCCGAATCCGGCTCTGAGAGTTTCTGAGTAGCCAGGACGGTGAAGGCCACCTCCACCAGCAGCAGGGGCAGGAGGGACAGGCGGCGCCACAGAGCCCTGGACCTCAGGAGGGACTGCCAGCGCTCGGTCAAGGTCAGCCCACTGAAGTAGAAATCTAACAGTGGGTCGCAAATCAGCAGGCTGAAGAAGCAGGAGAGGGCGAACGGGTTGGTGGTGACGTTCAAAGACTTTACAAACAGGGCGCCGGTGATGGACGCGAAGCAGATGAGGTTCAGAAGAGCCAGGAAAACTTTCACCCGGAGGACGATCATGACCGTGGCCAGCGCCACTAGCAGCACCGCGACGCTAAAGGTCTGCTGGATCCGCAGCGCCGTGCTGGCCGCGGCGAAGCCCACCAGCTCCGAGCGCTCCGCCAAGGTGAGGAAGGCGGGACGGTACCGGGTACGTCCGAGCAGCCTCTCCAGCAGCGCCCACAGCGTCCGGAGTGCGACGCTGACCAGTAACAGGTAGTTGGCTGCCTGCTCCTTGACGTCTCTCTCCTGGGCAGGTGAGTTGAGGAAGCAGAGCAGCCCGAGCAGGAAGCCGTAGCACAGGTGGAGCAGGAAGAAACTGACCCTCTCCATGCTGTAGTAGTAGTACAGTACACTCGCTACACCGAGAACAAGCAGAGCCAAAACACAAATAACTAGCAGAACAGACTCCTCGGTGTGCACCCACCGCACATAAAGACCCAAACAGATGGCTACGAGCAGGTTCAGACCGGACAGGTAGCCGAGCCACCGGACCGACGACCACACGCTCACTTCCCCGTTGACCTCCTCCAGCCGGGTCATTGCTGCGTGAAGGCAGTGGCTGAAACAGTACCGCAGAAAACGCAACATGTTCTTACGAGCGACAAACGTATTTAAAGTAAAAGTCCAAACACGGTCACTTTGGAGAGCTATTTTCCGTAACGACACTACAAACTCCCACGACACGTAAACTTCACTTCAACTGCCAAACGATTCAATGAGAGGTGCTAGCCCGGCTAACGCAAAGCTGTCCGTCACAACTATTTACATTTCAATGTCCCTTTTTCCACTTCATCTGATGTCCATATCTGATGTCCATTAAGAGTAGGAAAAAGTTGCAGACGGAACGTCGTGATGTCGGCTGTCAGAAGTGTCCGAAACATATTCTTTCTAAAACTTCGTCTTATCAAAACTTCAGGCAGATGACGATCTCCATTGTGCTTTCAGTACGGCAGCCTCCGAGGGTAAAAAAGGCTAGGCAACGACGAAATTCTAGTCTGGATTTTAGATTTTAGTTTTTGTCACTTTTTCATGGACCTACGAAAGAGGATTAGGGCCACTGAAAAAATAAGAATTCTGACTTTAATACCATAATTCTAAGACAGAAGTCAAGAGTCAGAATTCTGAAATTAAAATCATAATTGTTTTTTCAGTGGCCCTAATCCTCTTTCCTATGTATCTATTATGTAAACATCAGCTGAAACAAATATATGATAATCAAGTCGTGGCCCACAGGCCTCTTCGGAGTCACTGTAAGGAATTGTGTCAGATTTAAGAAAGCTGTATTTTCAAGATCTTGGAGGTTCACATTTATTTCTTCATTTACCATAAACAAAAAGCATATATTTTATTATTATTATTTTTTGTTTCCTACAAACGTTTTCCACCAATATCCAGACTTGATATACATAAATGAATAAATAAATTAGCTTGCACTAAATATATTATGCATCTCTGTCTTCCAAATTACAAAATAGATTTTTTTAAATATGCCAAAAATTTTGCAAAAAAAATTAACATTAATTATAATTAAAATAAATCTATAAAAAAAATGTGTACCCGGTCAGCAAGCATCTTGCAGCCAAGCAGGCAAGAACACAGGTAGCCCTGCTGAATGCCCACTCTATAACGAGTCTAATTCTTTTACTCTATAATGTGATAATTAGAGGTGCAACAATACATGTATTTGTATCGAACCGTTCAATACACCCTTGTATCGAACAATACAGATTTTTTAAATTTATTTTATCAACTTGTCTTCTGAAGATGCTCTGTGTTGAAGGATCAGTGGATCTGTGTTCGACTGCTCCACTTAGGCTGCATTGTTGAGCACAGATCCACTGAGAAACTTTTCATTTCATTCATTCAAAAACTGTAGTTTTGAGGTTAAACAAATGTTCAAAATTAATTCCAAAAAATTACAAGTTACCTCCTGGTAGGGCACATGTGTTTTTAGATCATTTTTTATCTTCCGTTATTAAAGTTTCAATTCTTGAAGACTTTAACATTCACATTGATGACGTGTCATGCAATGTAGCATCAAAGTTCCTGTCACTCACAGAGTCATTTCAATTTAACAGCATGTTCCTGGTCCTACACATAAGAAAGGCCATTCACTGGAAATTGTTTTCTCTTTTGGCCTTAACATAGAACAACTGAGTGTTGTGGATGTCCATATTTCTGACCACTGCTGTGTGTATTTTAATTTGTCTTTTTACTCCCATAGTCCCCCTTATAAGGTGATTTCTCAAAAGCATCAGTCAAACTGCTGTTGATACTTTCTCAGAATTATTTGAGCCCAATTTTTTTTAAAGATGCGGTGATGCTGACTTTTTTGGCCATTTTTGAAATAGTCATTGCTTGTCGGTCTTTAATTAATTTGCTCAACAAAATATCTTCTTCCAAAAACTTGTGCCATTGGATGAATGAAGATGTTATTTATGAGATTATGTCGTAAGGTGGAGCGTCCACAGACTGCATTTAAAAGAATTGAATTTTTTGCTTAATGTTATGTTCCAACAGGCTGAATCTGTTTATTTTTCTAACCCTGAGATCATGAACAAGAAAAGTCCAAAAGTCTTGTTTAATACCATTCATAACATTCTGTCACCTTCATAACCACTGGTGCCAGTATTCTCAATAGATGACTGTAACAGACTTTTTTTGTGGAAAAGGTTGAAGGGATCAGGAAAAGTGTAGAACCACCTCTAGTTTTCCTTGTGTTGGCTCCACTGTGTGCTCCCGCTCCTCTTTTTCCTCTGTCACTTTAAACCCTCCTCATGCCCACTGGATGTTGTCCACACATCACTGTTTTTAAAAGATTTTGATGTTGTTGGTCCACATGCTGTTAAACTGATAAATATTTCTCTTTCAACGGGGTCAGTCCCAAACATTTCTCAAACAAGCAGTTTTAAGTCCTATTCTGAAAAAGCCAAATTTTAAGTAAGCAATTATAGGCCAACAACAAATTGCCTTTTCTTGCTAAACTTATGGAGGAGGTAGTGACAGGGCACTGACTACCTTTCTGGAAAGCAATAATATCCTGAACAAGTTTCAGTCTGGTTTTCCCAATATGCATTCTACTGAGACTGCCTTGTTTCTAATGATATTTTAATGGCTGCAGACTCTGGTCATTACAAAGTGTTGGTTTCATTAGATCTGTCTTCGGCTTTTAATACAGTGAACTACAAAATTTTCTTTTAGAAATTGAAAAATGATATAGCTGCTATTTTGGGGACTGTTTTTCAGTTGTTTTTTTCTTTATCTGTTCAACAGATATTTTTCTATGTTTGTAAATAACAAAATGGTTGCTGCCTCTCCCCTGTTACGTGGTGTTCCACAGGGCTCAGTGACTGGCCCATATTATTCCTTTTATACATCAGCCCTCTTGGTATGATTCTCAGTAGCTTTAAAAATGTGTCTGACCATTTGTATACTGATATTAATCAACTATACTGCTCTTTCAATGATTCAGAGTTATTCAAGTTAGCTGACCTATTAAATTATGTCTCTTAAATTAAGAACTGGTTAGCTAAAAATGTCTTCAATTAAATTCCAGTGAGACTGAAACTCTGTTCATTGTTCCAAAGAAAAAAATTCCTTTGGTCAATCAGCACCTCTGGGCAGCTGTAGCAGAGTGGTTAGGGGAGTTGTCCTGGAACTGGTAGGTTGCCGGTTCAATCCTCCATTCCGGCTGTCTCAGTTGTTGTGTCCCTGGGCAAGACACTGAACCTCTGATGTGTCCCATCAGTGTATGAATGTGATTAGTCTCCATAGGAGGATTTGTACATGTTAGCTTTGTGGAGACCTAGTGTAGGTGGGTCAGTGAGGACACAGATTATAGTGTGAAGCACTTTGAGTTTCCTGGTTGGATAGAAAGGTGCAATGCAACTACAGTCCATTTACCATTCTCTTCTCTTCCCAGTCCAGTCTCAGAAACCTTGGTATTTCATTTGACCAGCCTCTGTACAAACATTCACATTTGGTTAGAAGTTGTTTTTATTATATGAGAAATATCTAAATTGAGGGCAATGTCACCTAAATCTGACCTGGAGATGATCCTTTATAAATTCGTGATCTCTTCTTGTTCAGACTTTTGTAACTATCTTGTTTGTTTAAACAAACCTTCTGTCACTTGTTTACAGTTGATGCTGCAGGAAGGCTTTTAACGGGTGCTAACAGAAGAGCACACATCATACCAGTTTCATCCTCTTTACATTGCCTACCTGTCAAAGTCAAAATTGATTTTAAAATTTTAGTCTTGATTTTTAGAGCTCTTAATGAGCAGGCCCCTGAATATATTACAGAAATGCTGACTCCTTATTCTTCTGACCACAATCTTTGGTCTTCAGGCCAAAATCTCTTGAAGGTTTCTCAAACCAGGTTTAAAACTCAAGTGGACCTGTGCCCCTAGATTGTAGACCACTCTGCCTGTCTCCATGAGTCTGACTCTGTTGACTTTTTTAAGAAGCAGCTGAAGACTCTGTTAAATGGACTTAGGCCTTTCTATCCAACCATGATGTCCTCATTTACCCATTCATTCATTCAGCACTCTACTAGATCTCGCTACAAAGCTAGTAGAGGCGAATCACTCTATAGAGACTAATCAGTGCTTCAAATCACATTCATACACTGATGGGACACACAGTGTGTGTGTGTGTGTGGGGGGGGGGGGGGGGGGGGTGTTCAGTGTCTTGCGACATGTGACTGACTAGCGGGGAATTAGACCATCAACTATCTGGTCTTTGGTTAGAGGACGACTCCCTCAACCACTCAGACAAGCTTTTAGCAAAATGTGCTACTTACTGTTTTAATATATGCTTGTATGCTATTATTGTATTGCTCCTTGCGAAGCACTTTGTGATGCCTGTGTAAAAAGTACTACGCAAATAAAATGTACCCACTGAATACAACATACTGTACTAAACAGGCTAATTAGACCTATTATTTTATTAGCTTATTTGTCATTAAAAGCTGGCTCCTGCAAAAGCTGCTAAAGAAATCTGTCCCACAAACAAATATTGAATGCTTTAAGTACATATTCTCAAAGAGCTCTTGTATTGTGGGTATGTATTTATAGAAATAAAATTGGTGTATAAAGTTGATTTTTTGATACATCATTTCTGTATGAACATATTTTAGCATTCAATAATAAATTATTCTTCAGGTTTTATTCAAGTTCAGTAATAATTTCAACTAAACATTTAACAGAAAAATGGCTAAGTCACTCCACAATTAAACTATTTGTACAAATTATTTGTATTATTTGAATTTTGCTAAGTCCAATCAACTTTACATACTTTGTATTTTAAATTAGGGAGAGTTGGCATACCACATATTTGTTTCCGAAATGTTTCCACATTGTAATGGGCTCTGACATCAAAGTGTTTTACTTTACTCAGCAGCATCTTAAACATGTAAGAATAGCTTTTCTGTGATTATTTACAAAATGCTGAGGCTTTGGGTCCAATTACAGTTTTAGGTTTGCTCTTAAACTTTTTTAATCTTCAACCAACTTTACCGTAATTCTACTATAATTAACCTATTAAATTCCTGTTAAAATATCTTTTACGCTTTTCCCTTGCTGACACTCATGAGTTCATAACAAGTACGCACAGAAGAAATTTGAGTATTTTTTAAATAAACACACAAACACAATGTATTATTTCATTTACATTCATTTATAAAAGAGAAATACAACCACTTTGTAAGCACTCATTGTTCTTCATCAGTGTTGATAATGAAAATAAACTTTGTAAATGGGCCCCTCACACACAAAAATACTGGAAGACATCACAAAACATGCCTGTTAAAGTCTGACTGTGTGGTATGATGACGTTTACCCTGATAATGGTATGAAAATGGGAATAAAATCCAACACACAAATACAGAAATATTTCCTGTTTCCTTGATATGATAAAGGCAAACTGAAAATATTTGTGTGCAGTTTGGCCAAAGAAGCTTCATGTCTGGTTGATAAACTTGTTTAATCCTAATTTTCTCCAGAGGCCAAATAACTATGAGCACACAAGGCACCTTGTACTTAATGGTTCACTTGTAAACAGTTTTTATGGGAAATCAATTTCACACATTTTGTGACACCCAATGAAATCAATTATAAAGTGCCACTGACAAATTAAAAAAAAAATCAACATTCACAATCCACAACACTGGCCCTTTTCAGGGACCAGTAGGAACACACAAACATTTCACCTGGTAGTGTCTTCAGCGAAAACCTCTCCTCCTACAATTCTGTTCATCAAACTTTGTCTCAACGAATGTTCCTGAAATCTGCAGCATTTCACCTGTTTCTGAAAGTCAACAGGTCAAACCTGCAAATTAGTGCAAATCTCTTCAGTCGAGGTGAATCATCTGACAGCAAGGGGCTCAGATTTAGATCATTTTTGGGACTTTTTGTGTTCACATTAAAAACAGAGCTGTGTTGATACAGGTGCAGTAACGTCAAATTCACATCATTGACTTGCAAAACGTATCACTTCTCTGCTCAAAAAACATAAAAGGAGAGAAAATTAAAACTGATTCAACATCATGGTGACAAAATGAGGGGAAAAGTGGAACAGGGTTGGGCGACAAGATAAACGATTTTTTCCATTGGGCAACATCGGTCCGACAACTGATTATTGGTGATTTATTCACACAGCTGGCTTTAAAGGTGCTGGTTTTTTTATAAAGCAAAATATAAATTCTCATTGCACAATCTCAGAAGTAGTCTATCTGTGGTCAAAAATAATACAAAGTCACTAAATGAAGTTTACTTTGGTTTGAAACCAAGGAATGACTCAAAACCTTGAACAAGAACTAAACTTTGTGTGGAACAAGCTGTTAGCTTTATGATGTGATACATTTCTAACACTGTCAGCAAACAAAGTGCTTTTGAAAGCTAGAACCTGCAGGAAAAATGTCTTTAAACATTTTTATGTTAATGTGGTGTGCTTCAGTCCATGGGTGCATAAAGGATGAGGAAAGGAAGGTTTAAATCTGTTAAAGCCCTCTTTGTTCACGGTGCCTCATGAGCCGCAGTCAGACATTACATGTGTGCTTTACGTGTGCTTCACGTGTGCTTCACGTGGGCACAGGCAGCTTTAACTCATCAGAGACTTGACTGATAGTTGATTGTGAAACAGCTGCCGTGACAGAGTGAGAATTTCCTCCACAGCTGATCGATGAGGAAAACTCTCCACTTCATTTAATCTGCTTCTTATAAAACCTGGTGGCTGTTTTAATCTATTTGGCTTTTGGCAAATGTTTTACAAATACGTGCATCTTAATCACAGGTTTTTTCTTCTTTGTTTGTTTTAGAGGAAGTTGATTTAGGCAACACAGGAATGTTTTTTTCTTCATTCTTTACACAGCTGCTGCTAACTTAACCCTTACATCCATTTGTTTTAGAGAAAAATGTAACTGTATCTTTATCTTTTTTTGTTCTAAGATAAAACTTTCACATTCATTGTTGCTAAATCAAATAAATAAACAAGCCCAATCTTTGCTGAGCAGTAAAGTGACAGCAGCTGTCAGATGTTCAAGTTAAAAGCTGTGTTTGATGGAAATTACTTGAAAAAGGCAGAAAATATTGTCCTTAAATCAATCTGATCAACTCTCTTCGCTGATCATCCATATATTCATCCAATCGCCCAACCCTAAAGTGTAATACCTATTTTGCACTCGTACCTTGCTAAACAACAAGTAAACAGTTACATTTTCACACCAGTAAACCTAGTAACACTTCTACTGTTTGATTCAAGAAATCTCTAAAATGCTACAAATACTACTTTCTCATAAAAGACGCACAAATCACTCAGAGGAGTTAAAAATGGCATCGACACATATTATACTAGATAACACCAATGTTCCACTAAGAATATATATTTGAAAATTATAACTTTTCTCTTTTTTTGTTGTTTGCTTTGGAAAACTAAATGCGCATGAAGAGTTCTCAGAGCTGCATGACTGAAAGGAGCGAGCGTACCGGTTCACATGTTCCTCCTCAGTCTCTCCAGTGCAATCAAACTTCAGTCAGACTGCTGGGAGGTGCTGTCTTTGGCTTCTGTACCGAGCAGTCTGCGACACGTAGCTTATTCAAACAGAGACTGAGCACAGAATGGAAACAAGCCAACTTGTATTACCTAACAGCTGACTTGGAGATAGTGATTTCTTTTTTTTTCTAAATGAAGGAGTGGGGAGATAAGAGCAATCAATTTACAATTTGGAAAAAAAACTATCAAAATATATCCATCTTAGTGTCAGTGTGTGTGTGTGTGTGTGTGTGTGTGTGTGTGTGAGTGTGTGTGTGTGTGTGTGTGTGTGTGTGTACTCTCAAAGGAGTGTGGATATGAGAAAATAATCTGTAAACTCTCTTTCACACTGTGCAAACTGCATTGTTTTCCTTAACAAAGGGGAGTGGGAGAAGAATGCAGCAGGTCTGAATTTGGCAGCGCAGCAGCAGGAGGGAAGGAGACAGTCAGGTGGAGGAGAGGCCGGAGATGGGTGCTGGTTTAGTCTAGCTCTGAAGCAGAATGGGATCCTCGAGCTCGTGAAAGCCAGGGACAGAGCTGCCCTGACTCTCCCCTGAATCCGAATCGTACGGCGTGTCTGGTAGCTCAGTGAAGCCCCACGCCAGCTGATCATCCTCAAACTCAGAGCGCACCTGCGCCGACACGTCAGAACAATCCTCCTCTTCGTTGGAGTTGAAGTCCTGAGGGATGTAGAGCATCTCGGGGTAGTTGCGCGACACCAGGTCGCTGGTGGTGGTCAGACACACCTTACGGAAGGCGACGAGGTGCATGTGGGAATATTTGACGTATTTGTAGCGCTTGAAGCCCAACGACTCCACCGCCACCCGCCAGCTGCGCATCATGAGGGCGTGGCGGTTCTGGTGAGACGAGTCGGGTGTGATGATGAGCAGCAGCCCGTGAAGCTGCAGCAGCTCGTGGGCCTTCTTGCAGCAGATCCAGCGCTGGTACGGTGAGGGGAAATAGGAGAGGAGCAGGGAGAAGACCACCACGTGAAACAGCTGGGCTGGCAGGGCGTCGATCGGGTTGTGGAGGTGACGCAGGAAAGCCTCGACTGCATCACCTGCCAGCTGGAGAGGCTGCTGCAGCTGCAGGTTGAGGAAGTCACACTTGTACACACTCTGAAAACATGAAGGAAGCAGCACAAACCGTGATTTAGAAATGCTAATGACTATTATTACAAATGGTTTCATGATTTGCAGCTGCAAAACACAAACTCCTGTTGTTCCGCTTTCTGCTGAACTGCTTTCTGCTCTGTAACCACAGCACCATTATCCCCGCCCTCATCATGCATGACTCACTTCTGCTGTTTTTGCTTTGTAATGCAAGCACCCTGACAAGGAAACCTCATTCACATGAGCCAGGATTTAAAAACATGCTGTCAACAACAACAAAAGTGAAAAGGGCCGCTTTAGAGACGCCTGTACCTCGACTGCAGGCACTATGTCGATCCCAACTGTCAGGAATTCATCAAACTTCAGGAAAGGGTTGAAGCAGCTTCCCACATCCAGAAGGCGAATCTTCCCCAGCTGAGAGATGGGACTGTAGCAAAACATGGAGAAATTAAATCCTTGTTGCCAGCAGCCTTTAGAGCCAAAAGTTGAAACCATGATCACCTTGTGTTGACAAATGACGGAGTCAGGTGATCTCATCTATTCTCATTCATTAGTGCTCAGACAGTATTTTGTTTTTATGTCCAACTCCCAGCAGCTACCACCAAGAATGTTTGTAAAAATGACTGAGTTACAGCCATGTTTGTGTTGGCTAAGGTTGATCAGCTGTGAAAGCAGTGTATGGTACTGAAACCTGGTCATTTTTCAGCCTTGGTGCTACATGATTAATACTGACCCGATCAATAAGCCTGAAATGGTATCGTTAACGGTAATAGAGTAGTGGTGTGACAAGCATGGACACTGCACGTGGTGCGTTGTTTAGATTTGGTTCAAAGAGACGACCTCGCCTCTCTGCTTCTTCCAAGCTAGACTCAAGCTGAAGGGGAGGGGCTGAAAACACAGGATTGAGACGATGGCGGAGCGGCAAGTAGCGAGCTAAAATGTTCAAAGTGTGGCTCTACTTATCAAAAATAGACACAGAAAGTGCAAACTGTCTAAAGAGTAACAAAGCATTAAATTGCTTGCAATGGTGGCAAAATGAGTAATTAATCAAAACACATCAGTAAAGTATACCACGTCCAAACAGAAAGTTACACTGTGTTTGACCCCCCTAGTGAGACGCCAAGCACCTGTGTTACTCCAGGTATGTATGCTAGCCGTACACATGTAGAAAAGTTTTTCTTTATCAAACATAAAATCATGAAATTTTCATAAAATGTTGAAAAAAACAACATGAACTGAAAAATATAAGAAGCTTAAAGTATCATCTTGGTAAAAGTAAATTAAAACTGCATGTGCAGATAAAAATGAAGTGACTTTTCAAAGTTCTAAAATGTTCTAAAATAAAAGTATTTCATATTCATAGTTTGCTTTTGGTTTTATTCCCACAGAGAAGCATCAGTAAGAGTACCATTAAAATACTGGATTGACAAGCAATACCAATAGAAGTAGAAGTATTGATACAATCTTACTGATAAATTGATTAAATTATTTTAGTAAGAGATAAAATTCTCAACAACCTTCCTGCTGTTGTCTCTGATTCTCTGTCAGATGAGGCAGCTTTAGTGTCACTAGA
>JARVJO010000002.1:25218051-25228461 GCA_031762555.1 Cynodonichthys magdalenae
TGAAAAATTAGTTGTAATCGCCCTTTAGTCATTTCCCGAATCGGAAGCTGGAATCGGAAGCTAACTTCAGCTTCGTATAATTAACATTAAAAGAAAAACACTTTCTGTTTAGCATTGATTCAAGTAATTGAAAAATACGAATTAACAGTGTTTATAGGCTGTTTGACAGGCCTCAGTCAGTTAGAAAGGCTTACGGAAAAGCTGTAAAACAAATGTGTAGTTTTTACAGTAAATGCGGTGCGTTCACGTACCTGACAGGCCTCCCATGGCCGCCGTGCATGGCTGTTTATATGCGATGTTCCAGACCAAGAACGCCGAAAATCCAACCAGAGTACCAAAGCTAGCATAGCCTATGCTAATATATACCCTGTTGATTCCCATTTGAGCAACACCAACGCTAACCGAAAGGTTTAGGTCGTCGTGTGAAGTACAAAACAACTTTGTTTTGCTTAAAAGGGTTCACGATTATGATATATAACACAGCAGCTTAGCGCCACATTATATAATATCATACAAACAGGAAACACAGTCACAGGAAGATCAAATTTCACTCGGATAACAGCCAACAGCGCCAATCACTGCAGACTAAAAACAGCTGAGTTTGTTTATGTCGCTTCAAACGCCACACGAACGCCTTTTTAAATCATTAGCAAAACATGAACCATCAAAAAATAATCCCAGTTGTTTATATACCATCCGCCGCACGCGCAACTAATAATCATCGTTCGAGCCACACCACCTCTCAATAAATGTCGGCGGTTCTTACTTATTGGTAAGATAAATGTAACTAGCTCCGGAGTGTTTTAAATAACATCTTAGCATTAGCAACCACTTGCTTCTTCTTCGGCCCCTTCTTCGTCTTCTTCTTCGGGACGGGTGGTGTTATTGGCGATTGGTAAACAATGTTATGGTGCATTACCGCCACCAACTGGTAGAAATATAGATCACACTAGCCAGCTCAAAAAAACAAAGAAACAAGCAAGGAAACAAAAAAAAAAACAGTTTATAATAAATAAATAAAATAAAATAAAAAAATAGGAGTCTAGCATTCTTGAAATTAATGATTTGCCCACTGCCTTTTAAGGCAAAGTTTTAGACTAAAATGATCTCATGTTGCCTCTCCCTGGGCTGCCACCTTATCGTGGAGAGATTTGAGTGTCCCAATGATCCTAGAAGCTATTTTGTCAGGGGCTTTATAGCCCCAGTAGGGTCACCCAAGGCTACCAGGTCCTAGGTAAGGGATCAGACAAAGTACAGCCAGAAGACCCCTAATGATGAGTGACAACGATGGATCTAGTGTTCCCTCGCCCAGACACGGGTCACCGGGGCCCCACTCTGGAGCCAGGCCTGGAGGTAGGGCACGTTGGCAGGTGCCTGGTGGCCAGGTTTTTGCCCATGGAACCCGGTCAGGCACAGCCTGAAGGGAAGATGTGTGTCCCCCTTCTCATGGACTCACCACCTGTGGGAAGGGCCGTAGGGGTCGGGTGCAGTGTGTAACAGACTGTGGTCGAAGACGGGGACCCTGGCAGTCTGATCCTCGGCTATAGAAGCTGGCTCTAGGGACGTGGAATGTCACCTCTCTGGTGGGGAAGGAGCCTGAGCTGGTGTGTGAGGTTGAGAGGTTCCAACTAGATATAGTTGGACTCACCTCGATGCACCGCTCCTTGAGAGGAGTTGGACACTCTTCCCCTCTGGAGTTGCCCATGCTGAGAGGCGCCGACCAGGAGTGGGCATACTTATTGCTGCCCATCTTGGTGCCAGTACGTTGGGGTTCACATCGGGGAATGAGAGGGTAGCCTACCTACACCTACGTGTGGTGGAACAGGTCCTGACTGTTGTTTGTGCATATGTGCCTAACAGCAGTTCAGATTACCCACCCTTTTTGGAGTTTTTGGAGGGGGTGCTGGAGAGTGCTCCTGATGGGGACTCCCTCGTCTTGCTGGGGGACTTCAAACCTCACGTGGGCAATGACAGTGGGACCTGGAGGGGTGTGGTTGGGAGGAACAGCCCCCCGATCTGAACCCGAGCAGTATTTTATTATTGGACTTCTGTGCTCATCATGGATTGTCCATAACGAACACCATGTTCAAGCATAAGGGTGTCCATATGTGTTTTTGTCCACCAGGACACCCTAGGCCTCAGTTCAATGATCGACTTCGTTGTCGTCTCATCTGATCTGCGGCCGCATGTCTTGGAAACTTGGGTGAAGAGAGGGGCGGTGCTGTCAACTGACCACTACCTAGTGGTAAGTTGGCTCAGATGGTGGGGGAGGATGCCGGTCAGACCTGGCAGACCCAAATGTATAGTGAGGGTCTGCTGGGAACATCTGGCAGAGTCTCCCGTCAGACTGAGCTTCAACTTACACCTCCGGGAGAACTTTGAATACGTTCCAGGGGAGGTTGGGGACATTGAGTCCGAATGTGCCATTGGTCATGTGCCTCCATTGTCAAGGCGGCTTACCTGAGCTGTGGCCGTAAGGTGGTCGGTGCCTGTCGTGGTGGCAACTCTCAAACCCACTGGTGAAAGCCGGTGGTGAGGGATGCTCTCAGGCTGAAGAAGGAGTCCTATCGTGTTTTTTTTGGCTTGTGGGACTCCGGAAGCAGCTGATAGGTATCGGCAGTCCAAGCGGATTGCAGCTCGGGGGGTTGCTGAGGCAAAAACTCAGGCATGGTAGGACTTCGGACAGGCCATGGAAAAATAATTCCGTACAGCTTCGAAGTGATTCTGGTCCACAACTCTGGCATCTCAGAGGGGGAAAGCGGTTCACCACCAACACTGTTTATGGTGGGGATGGTGCACTGCTGACCTCAACTTGGGACGTTGTGGGTCAGTGGGCAGAATACTTCGAAGACCTCCTCAATCCCACCGACATATCTTCCCATGTGGAAGCAGAGCCCGAGGACCCTGGGTCGGTGTTGTGGAAATATTATTTACCCAAGACAGAAAATATGTGGTCCAAGAATAAAAAGTACTCCGTGGAATGGTAGTCAAGATTTATTGCATATGCAAGGCACACATCATGTCACACAGGACAGTGGTACATAAATTGTGCGCTAAAGCAGTCTCAGCAGATTACATTTATACAGAATGTTATCAAAACAGACAATTAACCAAGGTGCCAAGGAGAACATGATATGTGATAAAGTATCCAGCAAGAATGATTACTTTTAACAGATCTTGTCCTAATCGAAAAACACTTGTTTGAGAGAAAACAGAGGATAAACAATGAGGTCATGGTGACATTAAGGTTAGAGAAAAGAGGTCACTGACTCTTGGCCTAAAAACAATGTGGGACCTAGAAAATAAGTTTTTTTTTTCTTTTTTTTTTCTTTGAGTGTGGTTGTTTTTTTTTTGTTTTTTTTTTATGTTATGTTTTTAACTCACAGTAAACTAAGGACTGTGGGACATTTCAGTTCTGGGGATGACAATGCAACCAAAGAACAGAACTGTCTTTTCTATATGATTTGGGGTGTTTTGTTTATCTTTTATTTTTATCTTATTGTTAATTTCTTTTATCCTGTGTTTTTGTTGTTGTTTTGTTCTTTTTCATTTTGAAAACAAATGTTCAGTGTGACAAAGAAATGGTTTATATCAATTACTTTATATCAGTAATTGAGGCCTACAACAAGTTTAATTTGAAGTTTGGATTTTTTGTGATGTTTTTTGTTTTATTAATTTTATTCCTGTTTTTAATGTATAATTTAAGGGTTTATTAAGACAAGAAGAAATAAGGTATGTTTAAAACAAGCATATTTTTAGAAGCATCTTTCTGAAGCTGTTTGCTGACTTCTTTCTTTTGTTGTTTGTGTTATACTTTTCAAGCAAAGGTTTATGCTCCCAAGGAGGAGGTCAATCTGGGATTCCTAAAAGGTCAGCAACCTCAAAATTTTTCTCTCACTGCCAACAAGTTGTACTGACTGCAACCCATTCTCAGCTTCACAAAAATCAACACCTAGGAGACTTTAATGGCATGAATGTTGGTGGACTAAAAGCTGCAGGACTGTTGCTTTGTTTGCAACATCTACAAAAAAGTCTGAAAAAAGGAGAGAGGGACTGTTGCCTCTGTCCTGTGCTGAAGTCTGTTGCAACTACTAACCTGTTGCAGAGAGGTTTATGTGAGAGGTGTCTGATCTTTCTATCTGCTGAGAACAAGCTCAGGTTTACAGTTGTCCAGTTGCTCGTGGGAGCGTGGCCAAGACTGGATCGTTGGGTGCAATAGAGGCTATTTGTCATCAGTGCAAGAGGAGATGCAGTGAGGAGGTAACAGCTGACCTGATGGGATTTTCCTGGAGTGACCCTTCCTAATGGGACATCAAGACCTCCTCTCATAAAGGGAGTTGTTTTTCACCATGACAACATATTATTGATTAGAACTACATTGCTGGGCTGTATAAAAAAAGAAAAGGAGAAGTTTGTTTTGATGTTATTTCATGTTTTAGTTTGTCATGATTCACACCTTGTTGTGCGATTTGTATTTGCTTCTATTTAATGATTTTTATTTTTGACCTAGTTGGCAATAATATTGGGAAACTAACTGGATCTGTCTGGTGACTACTAATTACAAGCCTTTCATGTTTTAAAAATCCAAAACCATAATTGCAGACGTTTATTCTCTATTTTAATTTTCCGTTTTATTGTTGCATTTGTCTTTGCTTGTTTGTTTGTTCTGGATAACCATACGGTAATTGGGGGCCATGCTACGTGCTTATCACAACCCACTCCGCTGTAAAGATCATTGAACTTGCCACATGGGTCCATGCCAGCGACTGCAGGAAGGTTCTGGCTGTACCTGAGGCGATATGAGATGTGCAAAGACACAACGCTGCTGTGTCCACCCCTGAGGCGACTGGAAGTCCAAATGGGGATGTCACTGCAGAGCCCCTGAGTAGGTGACGTTTGGTCACACTGCTCGACCTCCAGGAGTTCAACACGTGTGGGTATGAATCGCCCACAAATCGCTCCACCCCAGCAGCAAAAACTGAGCCCTAGCTGGACAATGGCTAGGTGCTGCTGGAGTGTTACTCAAGGACTCTGCACTGGTTTTCATCTGATCCTGCCAGTATCCTTTCAATATTTTCTGCTGCATGGCTCCAACATACGCAGCAATATGCAAGGATTCCCCAAAGCGATACTTATCAACTAGGGACACACCATTCTGTTCGTCTGCTGAGACTTCATTACAGCGACAGTTCTGATGCTATGGTATTGTCTGTTTTGATAAAATTCTGTATAAATGTAATCTGCTGAGACTGCCTCAGCGCACATTTTATGTACCACTGTCCTGTGTGACATGATGTGTGCCTTGCATATGCAATAAATCCTGACGACCATTTCACGGAGTACTCTTTATTCTTGGACCACGTATTTTCTGTCTTGGGTAAATAATATTTCCACAACAGTCGGAGTCTCATATCTCTGGTGCCGAGGTCACAGAGGTGGTTAAAAAAGGTCCTCGGTGGCGGGGCACCGAGGGTGGATAAGATCCTTAATGCTCTGGATGTTGTGGTGTTGCATTGGTTGACACAACTCTACAATATTGCATGGACATCGGGGGCAGTTCCCCTGAATTGGCAGACCGGGGGTGGTGGTCCCCCAGTTTAAAAAGGGAGATCACTCTTCTAAGCCTCCCTGGTAAGGTCTATTTAGGGGTCCTGGAGAGGAGGTACGGTCAGATAGTCGAATCTCGGATTAAGGAAGAGCAGTGTGGTTTTCGTCCTGGTTGTGGAACGCTGGACCAGCTCTACACCCTCAGCAGGGTCCTGGAGGGTGCATGGGACTTTGGCCAACCAGTCTACGTGTGTTTTGTAGACTTGGAGAAGGCATTCGACCATGTCCCTCAGGGAGTCCTTTGGTGGGTACTTCGGGAGTATGGGGTGCCAGCCCTTTGATACGGACTGTTAGGTCCCTGTACGACAGGTGCCAGAGTTTGGTCCACGTTGCCAGTAGTAAGTCAGATTTGTTTCCGGTGAGACTTGGACTCTGCCAAGGTTGCCCTTTGTCACTGATTCTGTTCATAACTTTTATGGACAGAATTTCTAGGTGCAGCCAAGGTGTTGAGGGGTCTGTTTTGATGACCTTAGGATCACATCTCTGCTTTTTGCGGATGATGTGGTCCTGCAGGCTTCATCAGATTGTGATCTCCAGCTCTCGCTGGAGCGGTTTACAGCCTAGTGTGAAGCGGCTGGGATGAGATCAGTGCCTATAAATCCAAGACCATTCTCCAGGTTGAGGAAGGGGTCCTGCCCCAAGTGGAGGAGGTTAAGTATCTTGGGGTCTTGTTCATGAATGAGGGAAAAATGGAGTGGGAGATCGATGGGCGGGTTGGTGTTGCATCTGCAGTGATGCGGGTGCTGTACCGATCTGTCATGGTGAAGCGATTTACCGGTCGGTCTACGTTTCAACCCTCATCTATGGTCACGAGCTTTGGGTAGTGACCGAAAAAATGAGATCACGTATACAAACCGAAATACTGAAATGAGTTTCCTCTGTAGGGTGTCTGTGCTCTCCCTTAGAGATAGGGTGAGAAGCTCGGTCATCCGGGAGGGACTCAGAGGAACTGCTCCTCCACGTCAAGAGGAGCCAGTTGAGGTGGCTCGGGCATCTGATTAGGATGCCTCCTGGACGCCTCCCTGGTGAGGTGTTCCGGGCACGTCCCACTGGGAGGAGACCCAGAGGAAGACCCAGGACACGCTGGAGGGACTATGTCTCTCGGCTGGCCTGGGAGCGCCTTGGGATTCCCCCAGACGAGCTGGCCCAAGTGGCTGGGGAGAGGGAAGTCTGGGCCTCTTTGCTTAAGCTGCTGCCCCCGCGACCCGACCCCGGATAAGTGGAAAAAAACTGATGGACGGACAGATCTCATGTTGCAAAATGACACAGTTGTAGTTATTTTGGTCAAACTTGATGTATACACATTTTCATGTGAAATTGCATGATGGCAGGCTTAGAATGCACGCTGTGGTTGACTCCCAGCTGTTACCACATCAAATTTTAGGTCAATATTTGTAAAAGTGGGTGTTCTAACTGTGTATTTGTTAATGTTGATTAGTTGTGCTGGTAATCTTGAATGGGGCTGTATCTAAAAGATATTAAATTGCAGATGTACATTCAATAATTATTTCTTGTTGCACAGTGGCTCAGTTGGTGGAGCAGTCATTTTTATGTCAACTGGTTCCACTTTACTGAGTTAAGTAAATTCAAAGCAAAATACTCACATGTGCTTTGGTTAAAAAAACTGGTATATTGCTTTGAATTTACTCAACTCAGGTATGTGGAACCAGTTGACATAACATGGTTAGGTAAATCCAACATTTAATTTTTTAGAGTGTAGTTCTTTATGGTGATATTAACTTTCCAAAATCTAAAATATTCAGGACTTGATTACAAGCTACTTCATAGTCCTAAGAAAACAAATTATCTGCTAAACTTGTCTTTGTAGTCTTACAACATCTCACAACGACTCCTCCTTATTGTCACTGGAGATAGTTTCTTATTTTTATTTTTATTAATGAACAATGTGGGTTGTGTTCATGCTGTATAATTAATCTAAAAATTATTGTTTTGTTTTTTTAAATCTTTCTTTCTTTCTTTCTTTCTTTCTTTCTTTCTTTCTTTCTTTCTTTCTTTCTTTCTTTCTTTCTTTCTTTCTTTCTTCCTTCCTTCCTTCATGTGGCCCTAAAGTCTTATTCAGGCATAATATTATGTTTGTGATCACACAGATGCTGCCAACTTGAACAGAATAATGACAGGAAATGGCGTTGATCTTTAATAGAATTGAAACATGAAAGTGCAGAGTCAAGTCATGGACATGTCTGACACGACTCTCCACCAGCTAAGAAAAATACATCCACTCTGAGAAACATTTACAGTCTGACTGTAACTATGTGATGGTAATACGTAAAGCTAAAATCTGTGTTGAAAAAGTGAAACACTAAGCTTCCTGTGGTTGTTTGCAGCTTTGCAGCAGGCGGTGGTTTCAAAGATGAAAACCACAGTAATTACCTGTAGCTGTGAAGATTGAAAAACGGTGCCAATGCTTAAAGCTTGGTGATAAATTCACACGCTCACTTGTGCGCTGTGGGTCTGCACTACACTCTGCCCATGCCCTTGGGCGCTCACTTTATGACCAATCAGAAAGATACAGGAAACCATGTCCACTGACACCCCCTCACAACTCTCACAGACGACCCAGACAGAAATGATCTTCAGACCTATGTTGGAAAAAGAATCCTAACAAGTGCTGAAGACTCTGTGAACTGACCGATCTGAAGGGAGCAAGCCAGTGGTGAGTTACAGATCATCAGTCAGACTATAAAGATAGATCATTGTCTTTCTTGTACTATTTTAGAAAAACGTTATATTTTGGGGTAAGCAATATATTTACTTCTATTACATCATGTATGACAATTGTGCGCAATAGACTTTAATGATTACTGCTTTACATATTCATGTAAGCTTTCATTATAGTTGAAAGATTAAGAAGGAGAATTAATTCTTTAAAATACGTAATGAAGTTTAAGCTGTTTACTATTTTAGCTAAAATTCTAAGTTAAATATTTCCATGAGATGGTACAACATTGGGTAAATATGGAAAAACAGGCGACAAGCTTAAGGTACTTGTTGCTCCGTCTGTTTAAATATATTTGCTCATGTCAGCCCCTCTTTCTGCTTTATCTGACCAAGAGGTCAAACAGATCAAATATGGATTTCCCTGTTGCTGCCTAGTGGTTTGGAGAAAGGAAGGAAAAGGTGTACGTGTGTGGGAGCGTGCATACATAAGTTCATTCGTGTGTGTGTAGGTGTGTGCACTATCAGACAAGCACAACACAGACAGTTGGCAAAGAACATTCCATGGGCGTAAATGTGTTGCAGGAAATCCCACTCCCATTCCCACAGGACCTAAATAGAAACACATCAAAAATAAACACAAAGAGAAAAAGACACTAAATCAGAGAACAAATTATTTCACTTGAGAAACTGTATTTTCTGTGACAACCCAGTATGAATGCTGATTGAAAAACTAGCTTGCTTGAAGATGCTGAAACTATTAAAGTTTAAAGAAAACAGAACAGAAACTAACATTTACAAAACAATATACCTAAAAGCTAAAATTAGCAACACCATATACAGAAGTACAACAGAGTAATTAGGGTAATGCTACAAGATTTTTCTTTTTTAAATTACGAGAACAAAGTCATAATATGACAACGTTAAAGTTGTAATATTACGAGAAAAAAGTTGTATGGGAATAAAGTTGTAATATTACAAGATTAAATTCAATAATATTGTGAGAATATGTAAAGTTGTTCTTTGGTATTGGTTAAAAGAAATACGTAATCTTTCAGCACATTAGCATCAGATCAGCAGGACTTTGAAATGATTGTGCAAATGACTCTATTATAACTTAAGCCATGTTGCAATTAATGGCTGCATTGACAGATTTAGTCATCACATAATTTGGATGGAAGCATATTATACTAACAGTGACCCAAAAATCATTACGAGCTACTTCATAAACACAGAGACACACATGGCTGTCCACAGCAGCTGTGAGGAAAATGATGGGGAAAAAGTCACGAACAGAAAATTGATGTGATGTAAGATTATGACTTTTTTCTCAGAATATTATGACTTTTTTTCATAATATTATGACTTTAATCTTGTAATGTGATGACTTTATACTCATAATTTAAAAAAAATCTTGTGTAAAAAACAGCAGTCTCAAGCAAAAATTTGTAAAACATGTAAGGCTTAATTAGAAAATGATGCTAAAATTAGTAAAAAAGTAGCAATAAGATAGCAAAATAGTAGCTGAATGCTAAAATGAGCTCAATTGTAGCTAAAAGCTGATTTTAGCAAAGCAGTAACTATAAGTTAAAATTTGTGAAACTGAAGCTAAAAAATAATTTGTGAATCTGAAGCTAAAAAATGCTAAGAAGATGAAAGTATAGCCCATATGCTGAAGAAGAGTTCAAAGTAAACACTGTCCTCGATAGAAGTCAAAACATTTAAATGTAATTTTATGGGGAAATATTTGTAATTAAAGTTAAATCCGTGAAACTTTGAAACTTTATGATACTAAAAGACAAAGTGAATAATTTCCAGTCAACCATGTTGTTAACCCTAAACCAATGGTTAAAACGGTGCAAAGCAGGAGCAAGTGAAAAAAAAAAAAAAGTTGTCAGGGAAACTATAATGAGAAAAACAAACTACTGACTCAGCATCCACCCAAGTAAAAAATACTATAGAACTTCTTACACTCTTTAAGATTTAGATGTTTATATGTTGTTGCTTAATGCTTCTAATGCACACAAATATGTTTCAGTGGATCTGTTTTTAAATGGACTGAACTTATATAGCGCTTTATCAAGTCCTTCCAGACCCCAAAGCGCTTTACACTTACAGACATTCACC
>JARVJO010000002.1:25262400-25283675 GCA_031762555.1 Cynodonichthys magdalenae
CCCGTAGGCGGAGGGAGGCTACCCTCTCGTTCACCGGGGTGAACCCCAACGTACAGGCACCGAGATGGGGGGCAATATAAAATTAGGATAATAAAAATTAACATAAAAACAAGCATTTTCTATAGTTGATAAACATAAATGTTATACCATTTAATCAAATAAAGTTGTTTTTTGTTCTGCCCTGACCCAAAGTGCTTGGGAAAGCAAATTAGAAAAATACACATTGAGAAGTAATTGCATATCCGTGATTCAGCAGCTGATGTCAGGTAATGACAAGGTCTCTAAATTATTTATTTTCTGTGGTCATGTGACTTAAAGTAAGTCAATTAGTGATGCTTCAGTAGAGTAGTACCTGTCTTCTGTCTACATACAGAGCTTTTAAAAAGTCATCATACACTTGGATGTTTTATGCTTTGATGCTGTCATAAATGATTAATGATCAATATAAATGATCATTTTGGAGAAAAATAAATTGGTGTCTAAGTGAAATCAAACTTCTAAAAAGTAATATGAAATATGTATATTGTAAAATAAGTAACGGCATAAATATTCACTTTCTTCAAATCAGTAGAGGCAGCAGAGTCTGTGTGAATAAGTCTTAATCAGTCTTGCACATCTGGAATTTTACTCCATTTTACTTTACATAACAGGTCAGATCGAGCATAACCGGCCCTTTTCAATTCGAGCCAGAAATTCTCAATTGAAATCTTCTCCCAAGCTGCACTTGTTTTAGTCAGAGTGTCATCCAGGATTGGATTTTTTGAAGCATTCATTTTAGCTTATCTTTACAAGCCTTTCAGAATATTTTTGGCCAATATTTGCATTTTTTCCTTGTATTGGTATCGGCCGATACGTTCATGTGTTCGGCCGATGCATTCCTTTGATCACACGAGCGCATGTACTGCTGCTCCCTCTTTGGGAGAGAGCGGCTGGTAATGTTGTAAATGGTAAATGGACTGTACTTATATAGCGCCTTTCTATCCAACCAGGCTACTCAAAGCTCTTCACACTACAATCGGTGTCCTCACTTACCCATTCACGCAGCACTCTTAGGTCTCTACAAAGCTAACATATGGAGACTAATTGTGCCAAACACATTCATACACTGATGGGACACACATCAGAGGCATTGAGGGTAAAGTGTCTTGCCCAAGGACATAACTGAGACAGCTGAAACGAGGTATTGAACTGGCAACCTACTGGTTCCAGGATGACTCCCCTAACCACTCTGCCACAGCCACTTCAGTTTTAAGACTGAGTGCCAACAATAAGGGTGAGTTGTTAACTTTTAATGTGCTTTACCTGTCTAATTTAGCTGTTTCTGCCCTCTGTCTGGGACAATGAGGGGGAGAGAACAGCAGTCTGTTAAGGGCTGTGTCACACGGCAGGATAATTGTGTCAAATTCTGACCCTTCCGACAATCATAAGGACGTCTAGATTATCGTGATGGCTCTAAAGATAATCATAGCAGATATGCTTGCCATGGGTGGTGAGTTAAGAGTGATCTAGTCGTCTCAGAAGGACATCGGGACTGCTCCGACCTCAAATCGGGGACATTAAACATTTTTTATTTTTTGGCCCAATATCACAACAAGTGTTGTGTTCACCCGAGAAAAAAATAGCTGCAGCCTGTTGAATAGATGTGCAGCCAATTAGAAAGTGAGGTGATGTAAACATGGAAGAGAATCACAGAAGAAAAATGTGTTGACTCACCAGAAAGTCTGCTGGACGTTAAGTCCTATGGAATGGTTTTTCCTCTGGTAAAAATAGTCCACAAACAATCAATATTGTTTCTTCCTGGTTGCAAATATTTGTTTACTTTGAACTCGCGTGTCTCTGGAGGTCACGCAAGATTTCAAGAAGTCTCTCGTGATTTCACATCTGACATCTGAATATTCATGAATGAAACATCTTTTCGCGTGTGGTGTGTAGTTGCTTGCCCTGTGGCTGTACACCACACACTGTAGGACCAAACCTGGTATATCCATGATTTTTTTATCCTCACGTGGGTATCGCTCAGTCTTTGAAAATCGTCCGACTGTTTTAAAATCTTGCAGTGTGACGCTGTCTTAAGTTTCCCTTTGAGAACGGGAGCATAATGTTTTTACTTTCACTTTCACACTGCACTGAATTAGCATGTCCACGTTGTTGTTTTCTTTTTTAAAGATGCTGGAACTTCTTACAGGAGGCATAGAAGAATACCTCTATTCTTTTCCCCTCTGGAATAAAATAAAAGAGCTCTCTTCTTTTGCTGCTACGTTCATAAAGAGCGAGTAAAGAGCTGCTGTCCACCATAGATAAGTAAACCAGGCAGAAGCAGCTCATTTCACGTTTGCTCTGACCGGAGTATAAAAGTCGTGAAGCAGGTTTTCTTCAGTGTACATTTAACACTACGATCTAAAGCTTTTTAACGCCAGCTAGTTTAAATGCAATTTTTGCCCAATGTAAAAACAATGGGCGCAGACTGAGGCAGTATGTGCTGTGTGTGTGTGTGTGTGTAGTCCTCACAAAGTTAACAAGATGTATGTGTGTGTCCCACTCCTTTTCTCTGTGTTTCTCTGACAGTTTTCTTAAGGTTTGTTTGTATCGAACAAGTAGCCCTTCGTGTTACTTGGTCTCAAAAGGGTTGGTGACCCCTGGTATAGAATTTAAATATATGCCTGAGAAACATATAAAATTGCCCCTTCAACTGTCATTACCATAGAAATTGGTTAGCTGACCGACCAGCCCCCCCACTCACCCACCACTGCAGTGAAGCCACGCCCCCGACTGCCCTCATACACCGCCAACAGCACACCCCCAGCCGACAACATGCCAGACTCTGGCTAGAGGGCCAACCATGGCAACTAGGAGCCATGATCCGACAATCCAAACAACCCCAGGGCCGGAAAGCCAGCCCTGTCCCCGGCACCCCCTTAGCCCACCCGCAGCTCAGGCCCCCACTAGACGGTCCGCCCCTCTTTCGGACCTCATTCCCAAATGGCGAACGTGGGAGTTGAGAAAGACCCATACACACACACCTCCACCCTCAGATATGCTGTTGATGCATGTCATTTTATAGTGCAATTAAAATGGGGAAGAAGTGGCGGATGCCGGCACATAGTCAGTTCTCCCCCCACCCCAACTCTAACCCAAAACCCTAAATGTCTACAAGCAACCTTTGGCACAGGCAGCAGTGATAAGACTGATGGTCACCTTGCCTCCTGCATGCCATGGGAGTGCCCACCCCCAAGTCCGTATATTTAAATGTCATGAGAAAAGTTCTAAGTGAATATCTAGGGTGTACAATAAAATCAAATAGAGATGTAAAATTATTACTCCTTGTAAAGCACCTGCACCCAAAAAGCCCTACATGAGTGGAGTTGAAATGGAGAGGGTGGAGGGATGTGGTGAAGAAATGCTACACTCACCCCAACATTCGGACAACTTTAAGAACATAAAGCACACTAGACACCCAGGCTGTGTTGACTTACCCCCTCCCACGGGCTACTGGCCCTGCCCCTGCCAACTCAACCCCCCAGCCTAGGAGACCCACTTCCCACCAGCACACCGAAGGCCCCCAGCCCAGAGCTAGGCACCAGAGCACAAACCAGCCCAGAGCCCCGGCAACACGCCCGCCAGGGCCCCAGCCCAGGGGCAACATGCCCCCAGAACCCCAACCCACCCCAGAGCAGGCAGGCAGGCCACCAGGTCAGCAACCCCTGTTCGCCGGTACAGATCACCTGAGGGCCCGCATGCAGTCACCAAAAGTCATTCCCCAGAATCACCAAGGCCCCTCCTTGGGGTGGGGGCCGCGGCCCCCCCGCCCCCCTCAGCCCCCAGACCCCGATATCAGCCACTATGCCCAAGGCCCCCCATCCCCACTATGTGATTAAGCCGATCAAAGGAGCCCAGAGAGATTGATCTGGTGTGGCGGCAGAGGCTGTCTCAAGACTAATATGATCCAACGAAAGAGTTCAGGAGTATGGTCTTCTTTGTGATACATAAGACAGTGAAAATCATGTGAGATGTGTTTTCCTCTAAAGTGACATCATCTAAGTTAGCCAATACGCAAACAGACGGAGATGGTGGAATATTACATTTCAGACACTTAGATAAGTCTTCACAAACCCGGCCCCAGAACCTCTGAACAGGTGGACAGAACCAGTGCAATGCAGGAAAGTAATTGTCAGGTGTATTGCCTGTGCACTGTGAGCAGGTCTTAGATAATACAAATCCCATCATGAACATTTGCTGATCTGTATAATGTATTCTATGGAGGGTTTTATATTGTATTAATTGTAAATTGGAGTTTCTAGTCATTTTAAATGTTTTTAAACATATTTGAGACCATATGTTTTGGTCAAAGTTAACTGATAAGTCAGTCTGTCTAAACTTTTATCTCAAACAAGTAGAAGACTAATCAGAGCTGCAACCAAGAGGCCCATGATCACTCTGGATGAACTGCAGAGATCTAAAGCTGAAGTGGGAGAGTCTGTCCATAGGACAACAATCAGTCGTACACTGCACAAATCTGGCCTTTTTGGAAGAGTGGCAAGAAAAAAGCTATTTCTCAAGATATCCATGAAAAGTCTCATTTAAAGTTTGCCACAAGCCACCCGGGAGACACACCAAACATGTGGAAGAAGGTGCTCTGGTCAGATGAAACGAAAATCAAAATTTTTGGCCACAATGCAAAACGATATGTTTGGCATAAAAGCAACACAGCTCATCACCCTGAACACACCATTCCCACTGTCAAACAAGGTGGTTGCAGCATCATGGTTTGGGCCTGCTTTTCTTCAGCAGGGACAGGGAAGATGGTTAAAATTGATGGGAACATGGATGGAGCCAAATACAGGACCATTCTGGAAGAAAACCTGTTGGAGTCTGCAAAAGACCTGAGACAGACAGAGATTTATCTTCCAACAAGACGATCCAAAACATAAAGCAAAATCTACAATGGAATGGTTCACAAATAAAGTATCCAGGTGTTAGAATGGCCAAGTCAATGTCAACACCTGAATCCAATCAAGAATCTGTGGAAAGAGCTGAAAACTGCTGTTCATAAACGCTCTCCATCCAACCTCACTGAGCTCCAGTTGTTTTGAAGGAAGATTGGGCAAAACTGATAGAAACAAACCCCAAGAGACGTACAGCTGTAATCGCAGCAAAAGGTGAAGCTACAAAGTATTAATGCAAGGGGTTTGAAATAATTTTGCACGCTCAATTTTTCAGTTTTTTATTTGTTAAAGTTTAAAATATCAAATAAATTTCGTTTCACTTTACGATTGTGTGCCACTTGTTGATTCTCCACAAAAAAATTTAAATTTTATATCTTTGTTTGAAGCCTGAAATCAGAGGAAAAGACTTCAATTTGCTAGGAGCATAAAAATTGGACTCTGGGGCATTGGAAGGTCGTGTGGTCTGATGAGTCTAGATTTACCCTGTTACAGAGTGATGGGTGCTGCAGGGTAAGAAGAGAGGCAGGTGTAGTGATGCACCCATCATACCTAGTGCCTACTGTACAAGCCTGTGGGGGCAGTGCTCTGATCTGGGGTTGCTGCAGTTGGTCAGGTTTAGGTTCAGCAACAGTCTGTGCTCAATGAATGAGGTCAGCTGACTGCCTGAATACATTGAATGACCAGGTTCTTCCATCCATGGAATCTTTACTTCCCTGATGACACGGTTATATTCCAAGATGACAAGGCCAAGATTCATCAGGCTGGAATTGTGAAAGAGTGGTTCAGGGAGCATGAGACATCATTTTCACACATGGATTGGCTCCACAGAGTCCATTGAGAATCTTTGAGATGTATTGGAGAAGGTCATACCATCATCAATGTAAGATCTTGGTGAAAAATTAATGCAACACTGGATGGAAATAAAGCTTGTGACATTGGAGAAGCTTGTTGAAACAATGCTACAGCAAATGCATGCTGTAATCAATTCTTAAGATGGTCCAACAGAATATTGGTGCGTGAACTTTTTTTCTTGGCCAGGCAGTGTATTCACATTTTCCCTTCTGAGTCACAAGGACCACTGGTGGATAGTTTGTAAGTCCAACAGGGCCACATAGAGACAAACAAGACAAATAACCATTCACACTCACGCCTAGGAAAAATTTAGAGTCAACACTTAACTTAATCTTTTTGGACTGTGGGAGGACACCGGAGAACCTGACAAAACCCACTCAAACACAAGGAGAACATGTGAATGCCACACAGAAAGATCTCTGGCCCAAACCGGGATTATATTTTTGTAAAGACTCTAGAAGAGTATCTTATCAGGATGCTGCATTTGATATTTATTTGATATTTAAAAATATCAGCTGGTGAAACAATGTACAGTATGAACACAACAAGAATGTTTCTGGATCCACAAATAGCATAATTTTCTCTGCTCTCCCCCTCTTTCCTCTGCAGGCGAGCCCACACTGTGACAGTGCTGTTCATTCTGACCTGTGCTCTGGTCTACGTCACGTTGTTGGAAGAGACTCCTCAGGACACGGCATACAACACCAAAAGGTCAGCAGGCTGCATTCGTCACTTCCTGTTTCCAGCAGGTCAACCCTGCAGGACCTTGAAGGCAGAACAAAAACATTCCAGCATAACCACAGGAGCCTTTTGATTGGATTATGTTTAATGATTATAAAAGCAGTTCATCACAACAGAAAACTAATTTGCTCCCATGAGAAATAATGTGTTGACAGGTTTAATGAGCCAGCTGGTGCAAAGTATTCCCCCTTTAACAAATGAAATGGTAGGACATTGTAAATGTGTTTGTCAGTCTCTTTATGGGATGTGTCACAGTAAAAATCAAAGCCAAATAAAAAGGTTACACAGTCAACCTGAGTAGGAGCCAATAAACACTTTCACTATCCCACTGTTTGGCATAAAGCTGCAGAAACGTGTGTAAATTGTTATTTAAATTAGAGCAGTGTTAATCTTGAACCCAGCTGGCATCTACATATGAGTTAACACAAATTTAAACATCAGTGGCAATGAAAAAACTGCATATAAAACCTGGTCACCATCAAAATAAGTTACTTTTATGTGCCTTAAAGACTAACATCAGTTACTGGGCTACCTGCCAAGTGACTTACGAGTAAATCAGTATCCCTTGTTTGTGCCAGTACCCGAAGGTGTTGATCTCAGGAACATGCTTTCAAAGGGCCATACTACCATATAAACAAAACATTTGAATAAAATCAAAATGAGAGCATTGAAGAAGTGTAAAGCAGCAACAAACTGCATCAGGGTGACATTGGTTTTGTTGTTCCAGGATTCTGAGTTCTCATGACTTCTGATGCATGACTGGTGTCTCTGTCAAGCTTCAGAATGAATTTGTAGCTGATGTGACCTTTAATTGAATTGCATGATGGTGAAGAAGCTGAACATTTAAGCTGACTAAAACATTTTCCACATACCTTTTTAAAAGCAGAAGCATCTAATCTAATAGAGCTATGTGCAAGCTGCCGTTACGCTTTTTCTGTGTTTGTTTAATGGGAGCTCGTGTTTTGGACACTGATTGATTAAGATTGCTGAGAAAAGCCAAGCAGAGTCAAGCTGCACTAATGATGTGTGTGTTTGTGTGTTGTCTGTGAGAGATTATAAAAAGGTTCTTAACAGGATTTGCTTCCGTCAGCAGAGTTCAGCTCTCGGGGTAAACAGCCAAGCTCTTCTGTAACGTTAGAGCAAACAAACTTAAAGGGAAAATTTTGTGCATTCTTTCTTTTTTTTAATTATATTTTTTATATTCTTGAGTTAATCTCAACATAGAGAATCTGGTTTTCTAACACTTATTAATAACTTTACTTCTACATGCTTGTGACCACAGAGGACCCCTACAGTGTATCACAACCCTCACATTCCTGCAGATATTTAAGTATATCTTTTCATGAGACAACACTGACAAAATTATACTTTGACACAATGAAAAGTAGTCTGTGTGCAGCTTATACAACAGTGTAAATTTATTATTCTCTCAAAATAACTCAATATACAGCCATTAATGTCTAAACCACCGGCAACAAAAGTGAGTACACCCCTAGTGAAAGTTCCTGAAGTGTCAATATTTTTTAATTCTTTACCAGAACTGCCTTAACTCTTCTGGGCATGGGGTTTTCTAGAGCTTCACAGGTTGCCACTGGAACTTTTTTCCACTCCATGGCGCATGACGACATCACGGAGCTGGCAGACATTCGAGACTGAGCTGTGTCCAAATTCAGAGGCTGAATCCTCTGAAGGCTGAATTCGTCGGCCGCTTACCTCACAGATCCACTCCAGAGGCCGTCCAAATCAGAAGACTCCTTCGATACGGCTGACAAATGCTTCCTCCTTTTGTCCCGATTTGAAGGACTGGTTTGATGGATCTTTCTCGGCCCACTCTATCCCATAATGCATTGCGGGCCAATCTGGTGATTTTCAAGCGGTTGTGTCTTCAGCGTTTCCAGAGGGAGGGGATCATGCTCTGTTCAGTATTTCACAGTAGATATTGGAGTTCATGTGTCCCTCAGTGAAATGTAACTTCCCCAACCTGCTGCTCTCATGCAGCCCCAGACCATGACATTCCCACCACCATGCTTGACTGTAGGCATCACACGCTTATCTTTGAACTCCTCACCTTATTGTCGCCACACATGCTTGAGACCATCTGAACCAAACAAATAAATCTTGGTTTCGTCAGACCACAGGACATGGTTCCAGTAATCCATGTCTTTGTTGACATGTCTTCAGCAAACTGTTTGCGAGCTGTCTTGAGTACAGACTTCAGAAGAGGCTTCCTTCTGAGGTGACAGCCATGCAGACTAGTTTGAAGTAGTGAGCAGTGTATGGTCTGAGCACTGACAGACTGACCCCCCACCTCTTCTTCTATCTCTGCAGCAATGCTGACAACACTCCTGCACCTATCTTTCAAAGACAGCATTTGGATGTGACGCCGAGCACAAGCACTCAGCTTCTTTTAACGACTGACACGAGGTCTGTTCTGAGTGGATCCTGTTCTTTTAAAACGCTGGATGATCTTGGCCACTGTGCTGCAGCTCAGTTTCAGGGTGTTATCAATCCTCTTGTAGCTTTGGTCATCTTCATGTAGCGCAACAATTCATCTTTTAAGATCCTCAGAGTTCTTTGCCATGAGATGCCATGTTGGAGCTTTCAGTGACCAGTATGAGAGGGAGTGAGAGCTGTACTACAAAATTGAACACACTTGCTCCATATCCACACCTGAGACCTATAACACTTACAAGTCACATGACATTTTGGAGGGAAAAGCAGTGCTCAATTTGGACATTTAGTGGTGTAGTCTCTTAGGGGTGTACTCACTTTTGTTGTCAGTGGTTTAGACATTAATGGCTGTATATTGAGTTATTTTGAGGGAATAATAAATTTACACTGTTGTATAAGCTGAACACAGACTACTTTTCATTGTGTCAAAGTGTCATTTTGTCAGTGTTGTCTCATGAAAAGATTTACTTAAATATCTGCAGGAATGTGAGGGGTGTACTCACTTTTGTGATACACTGTATATCTATGTTTTGACCTGCATACAATCCCACAGTTGTCTGCCCATCTCTTAAGCACAACTCCACTATTTATTACTACGTTCAGACCAGAACCCTTGTCTGGTCTTCTTTTCAGGTTTTGAAATAAAACAAATATGATTTCAGGGCTTAAAGTTCTCAGTTGCCACAATAGAGAACTTTAAGCTCTGTTGTTCTGTTTGAACATCTGATGTCACTGATCTTTGGAAAATTATTCACTGGCGTTATTTGTTTGTATTTGTGTTTCTGACTCATGTAGAGGTATTGTGGCCAGCATCCTGGTGTTTCTTTGTTTTGGGGTAACACAAGCCAAAGATGGACCATTTACCAGACCACACCCAGGTAGGAAAAACCACTTTAATTACCAAAATAAACACAAATAATGTTTAGAGTTTCTCTGTCTGTACTATTGGCTGTAAAGTATTTGAGAGGAACAAGCCTGTGTTCTGGTATCACATCTTCAGACATGTCAGAACGTTTTTTTTTTTAAGTTTTCTTACAGTATTAATAGGGATGTCTTATTTTAAATAAGGCATTAATGAATTCTTGTTTAGGATGTTTTTCCTTTAAGACAGCAGATAATCTTGAATGCGTGTGACTTTGTATGAGTTGGTTCATTGAAAGAAAATTTATATCGGCAGGTCAGAGCTATTCAAAATCCAGATGTTTGTATCGGCCAAAAAACAGAGTTGTTGCATCTTTAGACAGTATATTCAACAAAGTTCCAAGTCTTCTTTAATTTTTATTTTCTGAGTTAAAATACACCCTGGAACAGTGGTTGCTTGTTGAAGTATGTAAACCTTGCTAAAGCTATTTAACAAAGAGTCTTGTCAAATTGTGTATTTTTTAGTCATCTATAACTACATTTCTTGTCTCTGTTATGATAAAATATGTTATTGGCAATCCTCAAGACCACCAATTTGGTATTTTACCAACTACATTCCAGTGCAGTCCCCACCCACCCCAGCTTTTATGGACCACTCCTCTGAGGCATTCTGCTTTGCAAGTCCTAATTTAAAATATTGTATGTATCTATCTGTTCACATCTTAATACAAATCAGGTTTTGATACAAATCACCTCATTTTCCAGCTTTGACAGCCTTTCTGCTGAACTGTTAAAGCAGCCCTTTTAGATCAGGTACATTTGGAAAAGGATCTAAAAAGGAACCAGTTACTTAGATTAAGAAATATTCCAAATTTAATATCATAAAGAAAGATATTTCTTTGTAATTATTTTATTGAATTGGGTTGTCAAAACAAAAAACTAGTTTAAGTCTTTAAATTCCTCCTATCATTCAAACTGTCTTAATGTTGATTTAACATTATATCAAAGTAAAATATGTTGTAGTTTTATCAAATTACATTTCACATAATTTAATGAATGCTGCGACTAAATCACCAACTCGTGTAAATTTGTATGAAACGTAGATTTATGTACTAATGTAGGAATCCCTCATTTAGATTTCAGCTGCATTAAAGAGATGAAACCAATTACTATTTTTTTCCATAAACAAAAATAGGCAACTACTGTAGGAAACCTGATGGTTAAAGTCAGAATGCTTTCTACAGGATGGTACTTCCTGTTGCTTTGTAGCGCACAGTTTTGGATTCACTGAATTGGTTGCACAGACCCCCACTAACCCAAAAAAGAAAAATAAATATTTCACACAATAACTCCAAAGAGAAAGGAAGGAACTTATGAAAGCGAGGAGGATCAATGCACACATGCAGAACATTGTCGGTTGTTGCTGGGTGGGACTTTGAGTTACGGTTGTTGTCGTCCTGAGTTACTGTCATCAAAGACGAATGAATCAGACTTTCTAACCTGCTGAGCGAGTCAAGTAGGCTCTGTTATTATTCACACTCTGACTTCAGGTAAACTCCACAGATTTCTATGCTGGGAATATTAATAACCTATAGGGATTTTCAGGTTTACAACCTGTTGGATCACAGTCTGGGCGTGCACAATAACTAAACCTATACAAACAGATTCACACAGTTCAGCAGCAAAAAAATCTAATAAAATACAATGTTTATTTGGGATTTTTAACTATGGGGGATCTTGTTTTATGAAAACATGTAAGGCTTCCTTTCACCAGTTTTTTTTTTTCCCCTTTTTCATGGAAATGCTGATTAATTTTTGTGTCAGTTTTGTCCCTAAGTTTATAGTTTCAGGCCAGAGCAAACTATAGGAGAGTAAATGACAACATCAACTTCTGGATTGAATAAAAAATGTTGAAAGGGAAAGTGAACGATTCATGAGTGTAATGTATATTTTACCTCTCATCACTAAATGTCATTTATGAGGCTTGTTTATGCTTTTGTGTTTTTATTTTCAAATGACTTTACTGACATTCTGCATATTTTGTTGTTTTCTCTCTCTAGCTTACTGGCGGTTCTGGCTGTGTGTGACTGTCGTCTATGAACTCTTCCTCATCTTCATCTTGTTTCAGGTTTGTAAGCAAAACGACCTGATGTTTGACCAAGAAACAACATATTTCCTCCACTGAAACTGCTGACACTTAAATCTTGAGTTGTTTGGCCTCAGTTTGTAGTTTTATAAACACTAAAGAGACATCTTAAAATCAAACCTCAACTAGAAGCTTCTTGTCTTTTTTCACTTATTTTAACAAAATAATCATTAAGCCAAAGCTACCAGAAGCTTACATAGTTAAGCTCTTTATTTTGGAGAACTGAACCTGCCAAAATCAAGAATAACTATGAAAATGCATAAATACCTCAAATATTCAACATCAATAAACATTTAGAAAATTTGTTTACTTATTTGTTTTGCAGTGTTTGACTTTTGCACTTCCCCTTTGTGTATTTCTCTTTTTGTTTCTGCAGCATTTTAAATTTACTGTATTGCTTGTTGTTTTACTTATCCATCTTTCTTTGACTATTTCTTTAAGACCCCCCCCCCCAACCTTTTATTTTAACCAAGCTTTTTTTTACAGTTTAGAAACCTTTTATATTTTACTAGAGCTTCATTATGCAGTTGAGTAAGTCTGTCTTTCAGAACGTGCCACTGCTGCTAGCAGTGTTAGCCATGGCAAAAAGATCGAAAGACATCCAGCTATCCGTTTTCTTTTCTTGCTTTTCTTTTTGGGGTTTGTGGGGTAACCAGCAATCTCTGTGTGAGAGGCAGTGGACACCCTGGACAAGTCTCAAGTCACAGAGACAAATGAGAGACAATCTCTCCTGCTTCCGCCTAGTTGACCTTTTTTACAGAAGCTAATGAGCCATATGGTTAAAGTCGGTACTTTCTAAACCCTGTTTGTATCTACCTATGTTTCAGTTCTGCAGTTACTTTCTCTATCACAACGTATAATACCAGTAAAATGAACTTATAAATACGTTTCTATCAGAAGTCTATAAATTACTTGAAAAAAATAATGAAAAGTAAAAATACCTTAACAGAAAATGATTTTGGTAAAAATAAATTTCACTGAAGAGAGAAG
Source organism: Cynodonichthys magdalenae (assembly GCA_031762555.1). Lineage (NCBI taxonomy): Eukaryota > Metazoa > Chordata > Actinopteri > Cyprinodontiformes > Rivulidae > Cynodonichthys > Cynodonichthys magdalenae. Next base: position 25,275,385 of record JARVJO010000002.1, read on the forward strand.
TGCTTAAATAAAACTCATGAAACTATTCACAAAAATTGGAAAAGTAAAGTAAAATTACTTTTACACACTCTAAGAAATGAAGTATTGCATTTACTTAACCAAACTGGTTCCACAAAACCAAGTTGAGTAAATTGAGCCATATACTTATTTTCTTTTAAAGAAAATAGTCATATATCAACTTAACACTGATTTTCTTTAAAGAAAATATGTAAATTGCTTCATTCACTCTACGAGGTTTAGTGGAACCAGCTGACAAGACTTGGTTGAGTAAATTCAACACTTCATTTTTTTGAGCATGTAGAGAATTACGTTCATGAGTTTGGACAAATTTAAATTTGTGATGAGTAAATTAGATGTTAAATTTTAAAGTAAAGAAGTAAAAGTATAATTTTTAGGTTTTAAATGTAATGAAATAAAAGTAAAAGTAACGACTGTAATGTAAATTGAAGATCAGTGCGTTCTAGATAAGTTCCAGTTAAAAGTTCCTGATGGTTTCCTCTCTTTGTTTGAACTTCATCAGACGGTGCACGATGGACGACAGTTCATGAAGTACATCGACCCCAATTTAGGGGTACCCCTCCCTGAGCGGGACTACGGAGGAAACTGCCTCATCTATGACCCAGGAAACACTACTGACCCTTTTCACAATATATGGGTGAGAAAATGGATTTATTCTGTTATCAATAATGTTTTTATACTTTATGTGCCTCTGATTTTGATCAAACTTTTAGGGAACAAACCTGGTCGGTTCGAGCAGCTTTTCCTGTTCAGCAGAACCAGGCCTCTGTTTGGGAGGGCAGTTTGCTTCTGATATGACCCATAACTCGTTACTTAGGTGTTTTATTTTTGTCCTTCTGTACTCGCTGCATTCGTTTCAGTTTAGTGTGAACTAAATGTTTTATTTTTTCTGTCTGACGTGTTTGATGTTAAATAAACATGCACTCACACTGATGGTTTCATAACTTTGGGAGCTGGATTAATCTGGGAAATTAGAAAAGAGACAGGATCTGAGCAGTTATTATTACTTTTATGCCTGTTTAAACAGAAATAAATGTTTTTACAGCCTTGTCACATGAGGGGGATTTTATGGCAAAGGTTCTTTATACACAATATTGTTCTTATTGCATCAAAAGCTGCAGGTTTCCAAACCTGTCTGAGGCATAACTTTCATTGACTGCAATGTTTTTTGGACAACCTCATGATTTTTATTTTAGTTTATAATTTTTCTTTCTAGGACACTAAAGAATTAGAGTGGGCACATTGAATCCAAATATTACTGCTGTGTCAGGTTTGAAAGTGAGCTGCAGGCTGTCAGGTGATTTAGGACTAAAACCGTTTTGAAAAACGGAACATGTTTAATTACAGGATTTGTTTGTGTTTACAGGATAAGATGGATGGTTTTGTTCCAGCTCACTTCCTGGGATGGTATATCAAGGTAGGTTTCTACTCACAGCTGAACACAAGTTAGGACTGTTTTACATTCAGTCACTATGAATTGGCTGAAACGAAGAACTTATCCATGTTCTTCTCCATGAAATCAGCTGAGCAGAACAGATGGTATTTGTTGTGAATTTGCTGACTCAGAACAAAGAACTCATGACCGTTAAAATATATTCCAAGTGCTTTAAAGAGTAACTTACCCTAAAAATAACTTTTTTTTTAACTGATAAACTGTATAGAATGTGTCTAAAAGGTTATATAGTACTGTTTCTTTGCTAATTTTGGAGTTTTTGTGCGTATTTGGTAAAATCTCCAATATTTGGTCTAAAAACACATTTTTGCTGCATACTATGGGTTGAACAGTGGTACTGCAGTTGACTTTACATACTGGTTTAAGACTGTGTTTTAATCACTTGTCCTCTTGTCTGTTAAAGCTTCGCATTAGCATGTTAGCATTAAGGCTTACATTACTACACAATCACACACAAACACACACAACTTCAGCAGCACCAGGTATTGTGTATCGCTGAATCAACCCTTTGAACCTGCAGCTCGATCTGATAAGACTTTAGCCCCACTGAGCTCCACAGCCTGACTCTCCCTCAACCTCCGGCAAGGAGGGGGTGAAAAAATCTACCACTGCCCTGCGTTGCTCCGTGTTTTAATGGAGAACCAGCAGGTTTTCAGGAAGCATGGACATCTGCCTCGTATCAGTCATAAAACAAACTGAATTAACTTAGAGATCCTTTAAGTGGTTCAATATTGTTTTAAACAAACTAAAATGTTTCTGTGTCACAAAAAGTTTTGATCGGGACTAAAACACTCACACACACACACACACACACACACACACACACACACACACAGACACAACCCAATGATCTATATTTATTATTATTATCATCGTCATCCTTATTATTACATTATACATCATTGCCACAGCCTTGCTGTGTTCAGGAAAGAATGAAAGGTGGAGAGCTGAAGCTCAGCTCCGCTGCACGTCCAGCAGCAGCAGGTAAACAAGAACAGGTGTTTATTCACTGGACCCCGGCAGGCAGCGGGGCAGTGATGAACAAAAGCTGTGGATTTCAGCTGCATGTCTGAGATCAGCTCTTCATTCTAATAATTTAACAAGCAGCTTCGGCTGTCGAACTGGACCGAACTTCAGTGACCGCTCCTGCTCGCAGAGTGACTGCAGTTTGGGATTTTTGACGTCAGGCTGTCCATCTCTGCTGTCCAGGGTGGTGTGGTCTGGGACGGACAGAGCTCAGCCGAGGCTGCGGTAAAGAGCTTTGTGTCCTGAATAATCCGGGGAGACAACACGAGTCAGTCCCAGACTGAGCTGACTTGTCATGAAACATTGTATTTGTCATGAACCTTTACTTTTTACAAAACATAATTTGTTTAGATTGATCAGAAATGTTAACTCATCAAATTAAGCTAGCTGTCACATTCTCTCATCCCCCCCCCACACTTTAGGCCGAGCCCCTCAGTGTCTCCTGGCACCGCCCACTTTGTTGGCATTTTTCAAATTTGCCTCTGGGCAGAGTTATCCTTTCACAGGTGGGGTAAGATACACTTTGAAGAACTAGATTTTGAGAAATCTGACCTCCTAAATCAGAAGCTGCCAACTCATATTTAACAAAACACCTGGCATTCCTTGAAAGAATGTTTGTTTCCCTCTGCCTTTCATTGCACAGTTACAGATGATGATCATTTGGTTGTGGCAACCATCTTGGACTGGATTGGCTCCAGAAGTTGATCAGTTGTTTTCATTGATTACTTTCTGAATAAGTTCCTTTCAATTTGTCCCATGGTTCATGAGATATTATGCTAACAGACACACACAAAACAAAGAATAATCACTCGCCTCTTACTTTTTGGCAGCAGGTGATATTTGTAACACTTCAAATAAGTCTGTCATTTAAAGAACGTTTGTGTGCTTTATCATACATTTAAGATGTAAACTACAACAATGATCAGTATGAAGATTTTATCTCGTTTTACAACATTCTCAAACAGTACATACTAACATATTTGTGGGTATAATGCTCTTAGAGTATAATGCAATCCCAATTTTTTAAACTTAAAAAGCACAAAAACAACCTAATCCTTGTGTATAATGATGCTGCTAATTACATACATGATTTCATAGCCTGTCTTTGCGGTGTATCCTCTGATGAGGAAACAGATTATTTTAGGTACACACACCTGTGGGTGTGTTTGTTGCTGCCGGGGAGCAGCCTGAGCTTCATGTTTCTGAACAGCAGAAGCCGATTGTTAAATGAACAAGATGGGCAGCTTCACAGAGCTGCTCGTCTGGTCCTGTTGATCATGTGATCATGTAACGGACTCCCATGTCGTCTTCTCCTCTCCATGCTGTGGTTAACCAAAAAAAAGAAAAAAATTCCCTCCTTTGACTCCATTGTGAAAAAAACAAAACTAATGTTGTCTATATGATTAGCTATGTGGGACATACAGAGGAACAGAAGGAGAAATGATTATGATTTATCACCACAACACATTATTTCAGTTATATATGAGAAAATATTCAAATTTGTTGTTGTACATTTGGAAAAAATTGGCCAAATTTTATTTCCGTGTATAAAAAGACTCTGACTTTATGGCCGTTTTAATTTTTTCATTTGTCTTGGGTTAAATTTTTTGCGTTATACACAAGTAAATACGGTACTTCAACTTTTACCATCTTTATTCTCCTCTCTCTCAGACTCTGATGATTCGTGACTGGTGGATGTGTATGATCATCAGCGTCATGTTTGAGTTCTTAGAGTACAGCCTTGAACATCAGTTACCAAACTTCTCAGAGTGCTGGTGGGATCATGTGAGTACAGTTTAGTTTTTTTTTTTTTCACTTTTCCACTGCTCAAAGTTTTGCATAATATGTTTTAGGACACTCAGAATGAGAATAAAGAGTATTAGGAAAAGAAAGAAGATTGTACTAAACATCAAAACTAACAGTCCTGACGTTTTACTTTTTATTCTCAGTTTCATTAGTTCTATCATTTTGTTGTTTAGTATAAATTGAAATTAGGGAAATGGAAAGTCCACTGAAGAGTTTATTTTATTTGACCTTTATTTATTTGCCCATGTATAACATTTGCAGACCAGTTATTTAAAACATGACCTGATCAAGATGACTCCTGTTGTTTATGGTGTTTCTATTCTGGTAAAAGGCTTTTACAAAACACAGTATCAACAAACAAGCTGTATTTTTAAAAAAACAAAGACTAGATCGGGGTGGGCAATCCTTGCCCTTGAGGGCTGCAGCCCTGCATGTTTTACTTGTTTTCCCTGCTCCATAAAGTAAAACATGCAGGGCTGCGGCTCTCGAGGACCAGGATCGCCCACTCCTGGTTTAGATGCACTCTAACTGTAGATGTAATTAAAAATATAGTTACTTTGTGCCCACATTATTAAAGACTGCTCTCTTTCATTTATACTTCTGTGATTAAATATGGTAATAATGGTAGGTGCTCACTTTGCAAATTTAATATCAACTTAAAGATAATCTGGTGTAATCAAGGAGCACAAATTAATTTAAACAAACAGTGAAGTGCTGTGTAATTATGAACAGTTAATTTGAATGGCCTTATCAAATCCTTTTTTTTTTCACAAAAAATTCTGTTTTTCCTGTTTTGATTTTTCTAAATTCTGTTTTTTCTGAAGTCCACATTTTCATTCCAACTGTATTTATTAACCTAAAATGTGCGTAGTTACAAAGTGACTGAAAATAATTTAACAAATGAATAGCTATAGAATTCAAAGTTTAATGGCTGTTATTTCACGTTCACGCCTCACTTCTGCTAATGTAGTTAAATGTTGAAGAGTTTTACAGACGTGTGGGGCTTACTTCTCCTGTTTTACACAGGAAGTGGTCATCACATGTATTCTTACACATCCAATCAGTTGCTGGCAAAACAAAGTTGTTGTCCACATTTATAAAAATCACTGGGGTGTTGTGCTGCCCTATTTTTTTATTAAGCTTAGTGTTTTTTAATTTAGAGGACGGTGGAGTTTCAGTGAACCCTTTGCCACAGCTGACCTTTTTTATTTATTTATTTTTTCCTTGTGTGGAGAGGAGAGCCCACCACGTGTAACCAGGTATTGACAGGTACAGGGAGTGGCAGTGGACAAAATACCTAATTAACTTGCCCAAATAAGTAAAGTCTGTAACATTCTGCATTTTATACTGGATTCCATTTGGTTCAGTAAATTCCTCGATTCTATCTGCATTTTCCTCTTTGCAACAATCAGAGCCCAAGGTTTGGTCTGTTAAAAATATAATTTTTATTTTTAAAAATCTTTAAATTTACTTTATTTTCTCAAAGACAGCAGTAGGTTTAATTATATACATCACTTTGTACATTTAGATTTTTTTATATATAATATACAAACCTTGGAAACAAATGATTATTGGTCCCTAAAGAAAGGATAGAATCACATTAGTGGAGTAAAGCTGTTTTTGTTAAAACTATCAGAGTTTCATAACTTAAAATAATAAAATCCTATGCGTTGACCTGATTTCCACAAAACTAACATAAAAGATATTGTTCAGACTGTTTGCTCAAACTGGCCTAAGAAAAGATCTAATCTAGAAACACATTGATGGATTACTGTTATGTAGGAGAAATAAAGGACTTTCTTTACACTTTCATAAGTTATTTTTTCCTCCTATAGTGGATCATGGATGTTTTGGTCTGCAACGGTTTGGGGATCTACTGTGGCATGAAGACCCTGGCCTGGTTGTCCATGAAGCCGTACCAGTGGCAGGGCCTCTGGAATATTCCTACATACAAGTACAACTTTATAAAAACTGCTGTATTTTCTGTCCCAAAACACCTATTTATGATATTCTACTTCCAAGGAGTCAGACTTCCATGTATTAGCTCACAGTGGTTGGAAACACTTTTAGACTTTCTTGAGGTTCTAAAAGATATCTTTGGCCTTTACCAAATTAGACTTAAACTGTCATGAACGTTGTGCATTTCCTTGAAGAATTTAGGGGAACTGGAAAAATGGCTGACCACAAAAACAGCTGACCTAAAAATAAACTCAGCAGACTTCAGCATGATTAGAAACTGATGATAAAGAGTAGGAAGGAGGGAAAGTCCAGACGAGGATCTTAGAGATCAACCTGATGACACAGTTTTGGCTAAAAACTTTAGTTCACATTTTGTTCTTGATGAGGGAAAAAACACAACACTGGTCTTTATTAGGGTTAAAAGAGTTTTTGTGGTTGAATAATCCGTAGGTCACTCCGTGTTGTGAAACTTTAACCAAAAAAGCATTTTCTTTAAAAACTGTCAATTTGAGGCCTGAGTTAAAACTTACTGACTACAGCAGCTGATGAACAGCTGGGAAAAAATGAGTAATGGCAAGGCTTTAGACAAAGGACTAAAATCATTAAATCATTTTATCTACAATCAGTTTCCACTCTGTCAGATGTAGATGCTTATTTGTGTCTCACAGTACCCCCTCTCTTTGTTCCTCAGGGGGAAGATAAAGCGAATAGCGTTCCAGTTCACACCATACAGCTGGGTGAAGTTTGAGTGGAGGCCGGCATCAAACCTTCGTCGCTGGCTCGCTGTGCTGGGCATCATCTTCATGGCAAGAAAATGATTTTACTAGTTTAGAACAAAAATTGAAAGATAAGCTTATTATTGAAAGCAGTTGGTTGATTGAAGAACATAAAAGCTCGTCTCTCTTATATTTTTTTTACTCGTGTTTTCATATTTTTGTATCATTTCTCAGTTGTATGTTATCCTTACTGTGCCTGAATTTGTTGTAATTTCTATGTATTTTTTTAATCCTGTGTTGTTAGTTCCTCCTGGCAGAGCTGAACACCTTCTACCTGAAGTTTGTTCTGTGGATGCCTCCTGAACACTACCTGGTGCTGCTCCGCCTTGTGTTTTTTGTCAATGTAGGGGGCGTGGCCATGAGGGAGATCTACGACTTCATGGATGACCCGTGAGTGGCCAAGTCGAATAATATTTGTATTTTTGTGTTGCTCAGATCATCTTATCAACAGTAAAAATCTCTACATTTTCCTGAATTCTCCCAACAGGAAGTTCCTGAAGAAGCTTGGGCAGCAGGCGTGGCTCGTGTCAGCAATAACAGTGACAGAGTTCCTCATCGTGGTCAAGTATGACCCCCACACCCTCATGCTGCCCATCCCCTTCTTCGTCATGCAGTGCTGGTTCTTAGGAATCTTTCTTATACTCATCTGGACCCTGTGGCGCTTTTTCTTCCGGTAAGAGAACTACAGATGTTGAGAAATGATGAGTGATTATTATACTTGAATAATAATTTTTAAACTTATGATCTGTTTACTTGAGGGGGTAAGTTTTACAAAACAATACTAATCAAATAAAATTTGATCAATCGATCCTTTACAGTGTGTGTTTAGGTGGGTTCAAATGCTTCCTTGTTTTAGAGCAGCTAAGACTATTTTAACTCTAAATGTGTTTCAGAAAGAGGTGCATTATTATTATTACTTTCATATTTTGAGCCAAGATGATTCAAAATTTAACCTTGAGAAACAAATTAGTTCTGTAGTAAAGTAATGCTTTTTGGATTTTAGGCTTTTTTAAGTGAAATTGTTTTTATCCTTTGATGATTTTAAACAGTGGTTTAACTTTTTATTACCTCCCAGCTGGATAATTGTAATTCTCTGTATGTTTGTAGGACTGCAGTTCGTTCAGAACTCTGCAGCTTCTCTTTTGTGGCGTTTTACTTGTGTCATCAGCTTGAGCGCGCAGCAACACTGATTTGAGAGCAGATATCAATATGAAGAAACAATAATTTGAACCCTGCACATTCAAATCACACAT